>SJYT01001141.1:326131-382692 GCA_006410635.1 Cephalophus harveyi | reverse complement strand
AGTCCATTCTGAAGGAGATCAACACTAGGATTTCTTTGGAAGGAATGATGCTAAAGCTGAAACTCCAGTACTTTGGCCACCTCATGTGAAGAGTTGACTCATTGGAAAAGACTCTGATGCTGGGAGGGATTGGGGGCAGGAGGAGAAGGGGACAGCAGAGGATGAGATGGCTGGATGGCATCACGGACTCGATGGATGTGAGTCTGAGTGAACTCTGAGAGATGGTGATGAACAGGGAAGCCTGGCGTGCTGAGATTCATGGGGTCGCAAAGAGTCGGACACGACTGAGCGACTGAACTGAACTGAACAAATTGTCCCTGAGAAGAAGCACAGACATTGGGCTTCCCAGACAAAGGCTTTAAACCAGCTATTTAAAATATGTTCAATGAACTAAAGAAAAAGACAAGAACAATGTCTTAAAAAATCAAAAATATCATAAAGGCAGAAAATTATTTTAAAAGGAACCAATTAGAAATTATGGAGTTGGAAAGTACAATAATTAAAACAAGAATTTCATTAGAAGAGCTTAACAGTCGATTAGAGCAGGCATGAGTCTGTGAACTCAGAGATGCATCAGTTGAAATTATCCATTCTGAAAAATAGAGAAGAAGGAAAGAAGAAACATAAGAGAGCCCCAGAAAGCTCACAGAGGCCCCTGACACACACGTGGCCTCTGAGGCAAGTCTCAGGAAGAGGGAAGAAGTGGGAGGGGGCAGGAAGAACATTTGAAGAAATAATGTCAAAACCTTCCCAGTCAGAATGGACACAGTAATCCATACACCCAAGGAGCTCACCACACGCCAAGTGAGGTGAACTCAAAGAGACTCGCAGCCCAACACACGCCCTGCAGAAGGGCAGAATTGTGACGGCCACACATCGCACAGGACCGTCCTGAGGCGACCGCTGGCTTCTCATCGGAAACCACGGGGCCAGAGGCAGAGAGAGCTCTAACCGCCAACAGAAAGAGAAGCGTCAGCCGGGAGCCCTGTGCCCAGCAGAGCTATCCTTCAAACACGAGGCGAGAGGAACAAAAGCTGAGAGCGTGCGTGGCTCGCAGACCTGCGCGGCAGCGACCGCTGGAGACCCTGGACTAACGCGCAGGATGTGAGAGCGCGATTCCAGGCCACGCAGTGGCATGAAAGCATCAGCAACGGCAACCACAGACATAAAAACATTGATGAAAGACTGTAAAATCGTATTTTAACTCCTTTCTCTAAATGATTTAAAGGGAAATAGCATAAATAATTACAAATCTGTGGTGATGGCAGGTATAAATACTATCTGATCAGTAATTACATAAAATATGAATCAAATGCTTTCATGTTTAAAGGCAGAAATTGGCAGATAGACAAAAATAACATGGTCCAACTACGGGCTGTCTTAGCAGATAAACTTTATATCCAAAGACATATATAAGCTGAAAGTAAGAAGACAGAAAAAGATACACCATGGAAACACTCACCAAAAAAGCAGTGGGCTGGCTACAGTAATATGAGACAAAAGAGGCTTTAAGATACCAGTTGCTACTAGGCATAAAGTAGGGCATTTTATAATGATAGACGTGTGAAACTATCAAGAAGATATAAAAATCATAAACAATATACATACACAAAAAACAGAGAATAAAATAAAAGGAGAAACTCATAGAAGAGGGAAAAAAAAGTTAATGAACAATAACAGTCAAAGATTTCAACATCCTACTTTCAATAATGGACAGAGCAACTAGACGCACCTCGATAAAGAAAGAATAGATCTGAGCAGCACTATGAACCAAGGGGAGTTTCCTGGCCTCTGTGGACACTGCACCCAGCGATGGCAGGACAGACATTCTGCTCAAGTGAACATGGGACAGTCTCCTGTACAGGAAGCATGTTAGGCCACAGATTTCAGCAGAGTCACAATACATTTAAAAGAATAAAGAATGTATTCTCTGATCCCAATGGAATGAAACTAGAAATCAGAATCAGAAGGAAACCTGGGGGTCACAGACATGTAGAAATTAATCTACACACATTGAAATAATCAATCTGTCAAAAAAGACATCATAAGGGAAACTAGGAAACACTTTGAGAAGAATGAAAACAAAATGCTATAGTACTAAATTCTTTAAGAGATGGGAATACCAGACCACCTGACCTGCCTCTTGAGAAAGCTGTATGCAGGTCAGGAAGCAACAGTTAGAACTGGTCCGAAGAATTGATGCTTTTGAACTGTGGTGTTGGAGAAGACTCTTGAGAGTCCCTTGGACTGCAAGGAGATCCAACCAGTCCATTCTGAAGGAGATCAGCCCTGGGTGTTCTCTGGAAGGAATGATGCTAAAGCTGAAACTCCAGTCCTTTGGCCAACTCATGCGAAGAGCTGACTCATTGGAAAAGACTCTGATGCTGGGAGGGATTGGGGGCAGGAGGAGAAGGGGACGACCGAGGATGAGATGGCTGGATGGCATCACGGACTCGATGGCTGTGAGTCTGAGTGAACTCCGGGAGTTGATGATGGACAGGGAGGCCTGGCATGCTGCGATTCATGGGGTCGCAGAGTCGGACACGACTGAGCGACTGAACTGAACTTGAGCGGACTCCCAGTTATGCGATGCTGCTGAGGAACTGTTTTCCAGAGTAGCTGCAGCGTTTTCCACTCTTACCAGTGAAGTATGAGGGTTTCAGCTTCTGCACGTCTTTGTCAACCCTTGTTACTATCTGTCTTTTCTTTTTATCATAGCCACTTAGAGGGTGGCAGCAGTGTTTCACCATGGGTTTGGCGTGCAGCTCTCTGACAAGCGAGGATGCTGGGCACGCTCAGGTGTTTATCGGCCGTTTCTGTGTCTTTGGAGAAATTCTATTCAGTTCCTCTGTTCACTCGTTAAGTAGACGATTTGTCTTTTTATTGTTGAGTTGTAAGGGTGCTTTGCATATTTGGTTGTAGACCCTTATCAGATATAAAACTTGAAACTCTTCCCTCCCATTCTGTCAGTTATCTTTTCACTTTCTCTGCGGTGTCCTTTGGCCCCCAAAAGTTTGTTCATTAGAAACAAGGCAATAATATCGAGCATTGGTGGGACACAGAGCGGTCAGAACTGTCACACGCTGCAGATGTAAGGTGGTTCCGCCCAGTTGGAAACTGGCTCGGTGGTCTCTGCATTTGTGAGACGCACACTCACCGTGTGATCCAGCAGGGCCCCGCCGAGGCACTTGTCCAGGTACAATGAAGACCTGTTTCCAGGAGGAGCTGTAGGTGAACGTTTGCTGTGGCTCCACGCGTAGCTGCTGAAGAGTAGGAACCACCCAAATGCTCCTCATCTGGGGGACGGGTAGCAAAGTGTGATTTCACGAACAATGGAACTGCAGAGCACACCAGCAGCGCCAGACAACGTGCTTGGGTCTCCAGAGCTTCGTGGTGATGGACGCGGTCTTGGACGGTGGCGTGTGGCTTTACTCCCGTTCTTCTGGAAGAGGAAACCCGGAGGCCAGGGAGGAAGGGCGAGGAGAGGTTGTGACCTCAGAGCTGTCACTCCAGGCAATTTCAAGGGTGATGGAGCTTTTCTGTATCTCGACAGAGGTGGTGACCACAGGGCTCTAGTATTGGTCAACACTCACATATCTTTATGCTCCAAAGACCGAGTTTTTACTAAATGTACATTAAAAATAAAATTTTTTGAAAACTAAGAGAGAGAAAATATTCAGAGATGAGCAGTGACGTAGCGATCAACAGACGTTTTTCTCAGGCGCGCTCGGTCATTAGCGCGTTCCCTCGTCAGCGGCAGTGATCGCTGCTATGACTCTCCGGGGGCCCGCGCCTGGCACACTGGCTGACCCAGAGCGGAGGCCGGCGCTGAGCCAGTTCTCGTTCTTCTTGGTTGGTTCTGACCCCCATAGCTTCCTGATGGCTACCGTGATTACTTTTGATCTCACGGTGAACCTATGAATGAAGGAAGGTTTGTGTACCTTTTTAATTGGAGACAACGGTGTCAACCTGGCTTGTATTTATCCTGCTCTGCCGTCTATATCTCTTGCCCTTGATTCATGTTATTGCTGTTATTACGACAGACAGTATCATGAGGTTATTTTTCTCGACGTGATACTATCTTTACTGAATCTGTTCGGATGTGAACTATAGTGCTTTTAATTACTGTCTGAGTTATAAGGTGTCTGTAAGCTCTCATGTGACTTCTGTTTTGCCAGCACTAATTAGATACTGCATAATAACCATTTTCATATCCCTAGCACAGTAAGCTGCATTTCACAAAGGTACAAACTGCTGTGCGTGGAGATATTTTATAAATAAGAGAGTGAACAGCAGAGCTTGGCGTAGGACTCACTCCTGGATCTTCACTGATGGGGGCGATCGTAACACCTCGGCTGTTTCCAGCTGGCAGGAGCGCTGTGCTCCCCAACCTTCAACTCCCTGGTGGAAGACCTTATGCAGGGGTTGCCCTTGAGCCCCTGGGGGCCCCCTCACCCCCTCCAGGCCGCAGGGAGAGAGTCATGACGTAAAACAGGCGTTGTTGCATCAGCTGTTGTGGCCGAAACTTTGTGTCCCTGAAGCCTGTGAGCTGCAGCTCTAACCTCCAGTGAGGATGCCGCAGGCTCTGGAAGTGGTGCGGTTTAGATGAGAGTGGGCCCCGTGATGGGACTCGTGTTTACAAGAGGACGAAAGTGCCTTCTCTCTCCCTCCGTCCGAGGCTGTGACAGACCCAGCGAGAGGGTGGCGTCTACCAGCACAGGCGAGGATCTCACTAGAAACGAAAGCACCGGCCCCTTGATCTTGGACTCCCAGCCCCCGGCGCCGTGTGGTGACGGTTGCTGAAGCGTGTGGTCTATGGTGTGGGTTACATCAGCCCGAGCAGACCAAGTGGACGGTGTGCAGAGCATGTGGAGGGAGGCGGGAGCCGCGTTTCTGCAGGCGCGTGGACCTGGGCTGCCGTGCGGGGCGCGGAGTGTCCCCGTGGGCGCTGGGGGCAGAGGCAGGGGGCGTCCCCAGCCCCTGGGAGGCTCCAGCGCCAGCGCAGAGCTCAGGCGTGTCCCAGAGCTGGCCGCCCCGGGAGGGCAGCTTCCGTGGCCGTGAGCTGCCCTGGGTGCTCAGCTTCCGGCTACAGGGGAACCCAGGAACCTCGCGGGTGAACCCCAGCTTCCTCCCCAGGTCGGTCTGCAGTTCCCTTTGCCTTGCTGCACCGCCCTGGGGGTGTCCCACCCGCGGGAGTGAGGAGCCCACCCTGTGGTCACCCCACGCCCTACATACATCAGACAGAACGACCTGGCCCGGCCGGGGGGATGGGCCGGACCTTGAGCCAGAGGAGTCTTGTCGGGCCTTTGAAAAGCCAAAACACGTTTTTCTGAGTTTGAACCCATCACAAGCCCACCATTCCCTATGACCGTGAGCTGGGCCCCCTTCACACTGACCGTATCTCAGTCTAAGGTGCCTTTCACTGTAGCAGACACAATAATTTGCGTCCTCTTCTGAAGGAAAAATAGATCATGGCACACTGTGGGTTGTACGGTGTGTCTGGTTTTCATATGGACTCAGATGTAAAAACAAACGTGTCAGGACCGTCTGCAAGGGTGGCAAAGGACAGCCACCTCTCAGGAGGGGGCATCCTTGTCTGGCTCTGACGCTCTTCAAGGGAAGAACCTTTCATGGACCTGTCAGAGCGTCCCGAATGTTAAGTTATGCAAATCTCACCGTCCAAAAGACCAAGGATGCCAAGCAGGGCAGGGAGGTGTGGGCCCTGTGCAAACGACAGAGCCCACCCCTGGCCAGAGTCACGGATCTGCGTCCTCAGCCCCAGGTTGCTGCCACTCAGGTCAGCTCTAACGAGTCCCAAGGGATCGGACGTGGCCGGCGAGCCCAGAGGGCTTTATCCGCTCTATGTGAAGCCTGATGGTCTCAGCGCTCCCTCCCAGGCCGCTTGTTGCCTGGCCTTCCCACCTGGCTGGCCCGTGGCCCTCCGTCCTGGCTCACCCTGGAGATGACCCTCCCTTTAGAGTCCGAGACGCAGCTCTTTGCCGCAGCCTCCGCTGCTCCAGTCTGCCTCCTGCGGCCCCAGCCTCCTCCCCTCCAGTCCAGGCCCCAGAGCTGCGGCCCTAACACTTCCAGCCCTGTCTGTTGCCACGGGCCCTCCTCCTGATGCCGAACCCTGGTTCTCCTCTGTGCTTCATCGAGACGAGCAGCTGCCTTCTCCTCCGGCTGCTCCGGACGGGTGACCCCTTGCCCAGCTGCCTTCTCCTCCGGCCCCTGAGGCTGTTCTCCTGGTCCCGGGACAGGGGAGGCCCGTATCCTTCGCCCAACCAACCAAATCAGAGAACAGCGCCCTTGGCCTTTCCCCTTTTTGCATCCCACGTGAAGCTGACCAACTACGCTGTGAACGTGAGCACCTCAGTAGCTCTCTAATGCAGAGACGGGCCCAGGAACTCCTTGAAATTGTAGGTCCTCTGACTGACTATGATGTCGGTTTTTGCAAGCATGTGGTTGTGTGTTTGTGTGTGCATGTGAGCACAAATTTCTTTCTGACGAGAGGACATTCTAGAGGAGCTTTTGGTAGATTAGACAGATCACTGAAGGACCATAACCGTGCTTTAGCACTGGGACCATGTCTCACTGAGTCAGCCTTGCTTACACAGAGGCAATTATCATTTATCACCAATTATCATTTTCTCTGACTGTGGATGCTTTCCCTTGGCTGGAAATCCCTTTCAATGCTCACCCATCTTTGCTGGCTCTTCCCTCGCGGGTGCTGTTGTGTGTTCTCTGGGCCCCCTGCCCCCTCACAGACGTAACTGTCACCTTCTCGGGGTGCAAAGCACCAGACACCGTCTGCCTAGAAAGGTCATAATGCACAGAGAGGACGGAAGCAGCGCAGCATTCCTACAGCTGCGAAAACAAAACCAAACCCAAAGTAAGCCTGTTGATCAGGCTGGAAAATCAATAACTAGCCGTGTAAAGTTGCCCCAAAAAAGAAAACGCGTATTGAACCGAAGAGAAAGCAGGCTGGAGTGTGACGAAAACGGAGGCTTCAGGGTGACGACGCCGCTGCTTCTCAGCGGTGCCACTGAGGGTCTCGGAGGCGGTGTTGCCTTCTCGGGAGTTTTGGCTTGTCTTCGACCCGCGGTTCCCAGTCTTTCCGGCCGCGAGCGAGTGATGGGGTGGACATGTCAGAAGCAAACGTCCCGAGGCTCCAGCCTCACTGGGCTCAGGAGAAGGGCCACTGGCCAAGGGCCGCTGGCCACGCTTGGTCTCCCGTCCTCTCCGTCTGCTCAGGCCTCTGCCTGCCTTCCCTGGAAGTGCGTGAACGTCCCTGCCCGGTGCTGAGGGATCCATCCTCGGTTTGCTGTGGCCAGAGGTGGAGGGCAGATGGGAGGCAAGCGGGACTTGACACGCAACCTCCTGCTTCTCTGCCCCTGCCAAGGAGAGCATGCCTGGGCAGCCAAGAGACCCGGGGACAGGCAGGGTGCCCCCGCAATGAAGAGCCAGCCCCGCTGAACCCAGACGGGACTCGCCCATCCCCGCCCGGGCTGGACACTCACAGCGGGGCTGGCGAGGCTGCAGAGGCGGACAGGACTCCGCGCTGCCATCTGCAGGCAGAATCCCGCCTCTCGGGGCCGAGGGTGGGGCTCAGCCTCTGCGCTGACATCCGTCAGCTGATGGGGCAAGGCCCACCATGTTGGCGAGTGTGATCTCCTGTATTTAGAGTCGGCTGACTGTAGATGCTGTGTCTACCAAACGCCTTCAGAGTAGCGCCCGGATTTGTGCTTGACTGAAGAGCTGGGTGCCAGGGCCTCGCCGACCATCGCAAGACAAACCATCAGAGGGAGCGTGAATGATGGCGGCTTGAAGCCACGGGGATCTGGGGTGGTCGTTACTCAGCACCGTGGGACCAACAGCTGACTGATACCTCAGACAGAAACACGCCGGAGCCAAGGGCTGGAGACTCGTCATCACTGCCTGAGGCACGACGGTGGGAATTCGACGCTCGGTTGGTGCATTCCGGGTCCCTGGTCGCTGTCAGCACTCGGACCAGATAAAATAAGTGCCGCACCGGGAAGCGGAAGGGATAGCAGGGGTCAGTCATTCACGGAGGTGATGACAAACAGCCCTTCATAACAATTATCTAGTTAAAACACCATTAACAATTAATGACATACATCACAGAGCTTATTGAACCCATTAAAGACTAATTTACTGGCTATAAAAATATGGCATTAAGAATTTATGGATCATTACCTTTTATTCTGGAATGAAATATTGCTGATGGAAACTCTTAGAAACTGTTGGAAACAATTACTCATTAAAGCCACATGAAATTAAATGATACGGCTTAGCAAAAAAGAAAGAAAAGAATCCAAGCAAAGTTTGAAAATGTTTTTTGAGGAGAAGCACTAACTTTGCATGACACTGAATGGATAAAGATTATATTTTCAAACAAGATTAAGATCTACAATTAAAGAATTCAAACGAAGTAATTTTAATATGCAATAAAATCTTCTTTTTGGAAAAATGTATTAGATCATGACTGATAAAAATTCCGATCATGATTAATCACTGCCAGGTATTTTGGAACACTATTAAGGAGAGTGTAACAATGTTAAAATTAATTAACTAATTCCTCTAAAGGATTTTAAAATATAATACAATGTAACAGCTGTTGCAGCTTTAAAAATGATTATTTCTTCTCCACCCTGCAACCAAAATTTGTCCGTCAGAAATCAACCTAATTTCATTGCAATTTCCAATTTATTACTCTGTAATGAGACCAGCTTAATAGGGATGAGCCCCTTGTTTTCTAAGAGACCAGATACACGTCTGCAAATTTCCAGCCTGGGACATATGGCACACGCCTGCTTCTGCTTAACGCGCGGCTCTCGGGTCTGGTCAGAGGGACACAGGGCACGCAGCTATTCTGCCCCGGTGTTCAGAGTCTGGCCGGGCCAAACCAGCCCAAACTGTTAGTCAGATCAGTATCGAGGGATTTCCCGGCTGGTCCAGTGACTAATACTCCACCTCCCACTGCAGGGGCCGAGGGTGGATCCCTGGTCAGGGAACGAGGCCCCACACACCACAGCCAAGCCTGTGTGCCCGAACTAGAGATGCCTGCACACGGCCAAGAAGGGCCTGCGCGCCGCGGGGAGGACCCAGGGCAGCCAACAAGTAAATGACCACAGTTAGCAAAGCGAAGCGCTGAGATGAGAGGCAACTTTCATATCAGTGAAACAGAATTGTAAGCTGTGAGAGCTGGAAAAGATCAAGTCCAGAGCTCCTGATTCATAAAGACACTGAATCTCAGAGAAGGTAAGTGACTGGCCCAGGGCCACACAGCCTTCGCTGGCAGGAGCAGAATGAAAATCGCGTCTGTGGAGTCCCTGTCTGGTGTCCCCACCAGGAGCACTGTCTCCAGGCGCCCACGTAGAGGAGCTGCTCTGCGGCCCCTCCGGACGAGCGCTGACGGCTTCCGGACGTTCTCAACGGTAAAGCGCCTCTCCTGAGGGCTTCTGGCTGCTCGCGGTGCTGAGCACTTCTTGTATTGCTACTTAAAAATTTTTTTAAGCTCCTTACTGGCAAGTGACTGAAATGATTTCCTGGGTGCAGAAGTGGCAGAAAGTTTCCCCGCCAAGCACACAGGATCCTCTGCACGCCTGCCAGATGGCGGAGGCCTCTGCAGGCCGACTGCGGTCTCTTCCAGGAGGTGGGCAAGTGCAGGGTCCCAGAGAGCGGCCTTCATCAAGACATCCAGGCTAGCCGCTTCCAGACCCTCTTGCCATGGGTGAAACGGGCCCGTTTCTCCTTGCAGTCCAAGGGACTCTCAAGAGTCTCTTCAACACGACAGATCAGAAGCGTGAACTCTGGCTCTTTATGAATCAGCTTTAGTATATCAATCACTTCCTAACATTTTCAGACATTAAGCACTAAGTGAACACCGATGGTCACACCACCTCACAGGCTGTGCGGGCTGCCGGGGTGAGGGGCTGGCTCTTTCTTTCCCGCCTTTGTTCTCTGCATAGAGTCCAGGCTGCACACGATCCATCCTCCTTCAAGACTCTGCACAAACTTGACAACAAAGAAGTACATTTTCTTCTAGAGATGGAGCCATTTGTTTTCACTTGGCTTTAATATTTTCTAAACCCAATTGTGATTGTTAATATATATCCTTGCCTTGAAGCTTTCATTCTAGTTGCGGAAATAAATACGTGCCAAATCATAAAAACAGCCCAGTAAATTAAAAAAAAAAAAACAACAACGATAAATGTATAGCTGGTCTGAGAGGAATTATTGCTATACACGTATTATATATTACAACATGCACCCAGACTAATTTATACCCAGAGGGTGATTAACTGTGTTTTCTGCGAAACAGAGACTCCGATTCTGCATCTTCCAAAACCCTGTCCAGGGACACGCGTTGCGTCACGTCCCCAGGGCACCTTTCGGCGCATCCGTATCCGGGGACTGCTGGTTGCGATGGCCTCGTGGGTGACGCTAGGAGATGAGCTGTGAAAGCTCTTCCCCGTGTCCCGGGGGCTGCTCAGCGGACACGGCGGGTGTCGGACCTGTGAACTCTGTGGGGGCAAGAATTCCTGCCCCAACGGGGGGGCATGCGACTCAGGCTCGCCTGACTGTGGGCCACACCAGATCCACGGGAGAGCGTGCCACAGCACGGTGACGGGCTTCTCTGCCCTCCAGAGTCTGTCCTCCGGGAGACTGACGGCCAGCAGACCGGACTCCTGCGACGGGCACCCCGCCTCCCGCGTCCAGCTCACTCCCAGGGCCCTCAGTGGTGCACCGCGCATCCACGCTCTCAGGCCCTGTAACGTCTGAGGTTCAAACCAGTGCCCGAGTAATGTGAGAAACTGGACGTCCGCAGCCCGGACCATCACCCAGAACCGTCCTGCGGGCCTCCAGGAAGGCCCCTCAGAGCGCAGGCTCGCCACACGGGGCGCTGGGCTTGTGCCTGGAGTCGCCGGGGCCCAGCCCTGAGCGGGTCTCAGCTGCGCTGGGGTGGGGCCTGCCCCCTCCCTCTAGACGCTCTGCTCCCCTCTGATTTTATACGTTGTCTAAGACCCCAAGTTACTCAGTGTCTCAGGAGCGGAAACATCCTTCCTTCCCCAGCTCCTGGTCCGCGGTAAGCCCCAAACAACAGGCACAGACGTTCTCACAGATGAGGAAAAGCATCCAAAGATTAAAAGGAGGCAAAACGTCCAAGGGAGCAATGCAGCAGGCCGGCTGTATTATGAGTGCGAATGTGGTGGTTTTAGGAAAAACCCATCTGTCTTAAGAACTTTTCCTTCTTTTCTTGACGCCTTCCCATTGTCCCTGATTCCAACAGAGTTTAATCACCTTTGATGCTTTTGCCCAGAAAGATATTTTCAGGCATTCATCTCTGTCGTTAGTCTTTGGATAATTAGTCTTTGTACAATTAAGGGAAATCCTATCTGGGTCTTTAAATCTCTGCTCATAAACCATAAATCACAGTCCCCCCACCCCCTTAATCATTGCCTTCCTCTCTCCTCGGCTCCTCCCCATCCCCTGCAGCTCTCCGGCTCTGACACCCCTCTCAGGAATTTACAAAAACCTGGAGCCAAAGCTGCCGAGCTGGGCTTCCACGGGGGCCTCTGGAAGCCCCTGCCCCAGGCCCCAAGCAGCCCCGTACCAGTAACATGGTGATTCCATCTGTGTTCTTCAACTTGACATCTATTTAGGGTTCCCAGAAATAGGAAATAGAAATACAGAATGCCTAAGCCCTGTCTGAGATGTATTTATACTAAAAAAGCATTCGTTGTTTACCTGAAGTTCAAATCCAGGGGAGTCCTGTAGTCTGTCTGGCAGCTCTGGGACCTTACACTTGCTGGAACTTGGGAGAGTTCCCACGAGGCGGCCAGAGGCACCCCAACCCCGCCCACGTGGGTCGTCCACTGGAGCCAGAGCTCCTGGCTTGTGCCTCGCCTGATGAGAGCTGCTCGTCACGAGGTCGTGGCATTCATGGGAAAGTGCCCACCGCGGTCACCCATTTGGACAGCGCTCACGCCCAGGAGCCGATGACCACGTTCACCACCGGTGTCCCCAATTTTCCATCCTGTGTCCTACATTCAAGATGCATCTGTGGACGACGCTGTCATCCATGGGGGCGCTCGGTTCAGTTGGATGAGCATCTTCACGTATTCAGCGCCGGGCTGGCACGTGGATAAGGTGACCACCCCGGAGCTCACGGACTCTCTTGAGTCACACGGCAGCACCGTCCCCGTTTCCTGAGGTCTCGTTTGCGAGCAGCATCTGCCGTGTCTGGGACTCTGTCTGCATGGGTTGTCCGGCTGCACGCAGGCAGGCGTCCTGTCCCCGGTGGCAGCATGCTGACCCTGTCCATCATTGCTGTTTCCAAAATGCGGTGCTACCCTGGCTTTCTCAGTTCGCATTTCATATGGTCCTTACAGTGATTTTCAGCTACATGTTTTCCTTGTATAAGACTAAGCTTTTTACAGTGTGAAGCACACAGAGACGGCGTGTGGAAGTGCAGGAAGTCCAGGGCTGTGCTGGACTCCAGGGCACAGGAGGCAGCTGGGCGCTGGGACCACGGACTCACTTTGGGCACAAAATGCCGGGGTGCGTCAAAACACCCCTTCATGGAGGTAAAGAATGCTTTAGCGCAACGTTTTTATAAATGCAGCTAATGTAAAAATCCACGAGAAACCAAATGATAAAATAAAAATAAAAATGAGATCATTACGACTGATTTTTCCTTTTCTCTCAAGGGTACCGAGGTGCAGCATTAACTGAAATCCTCCCTGGAGACCCCACAGAGGTTGTGATTTTGCTGAAATAGTAGCGGGTTGGCTGTCTCGGGGATGGGATCTGCAGGCCCTGAGCTGATGCAGCCTCGTGGGGACAGGCCCGCCTGGTCTCCTCTCTGTAAGCCTGGCTTCACCCCCCGACCCCAAGGCAGCCCAGCCTCTCCCTGACAACGTGGAGCCACTTCAGTCATGGGTGAGCGTGTGGTGTTCATTTCCAGCAACTCAAACATGTCTCCCGGTTCTCCAAAGTTAAGTTGCGTGAAAGCGCACTGGGGGTCAGATCTTGCGGGGAAGTCGGGTCTGCACCAGGGCAGGGGCAGCTTCTCCCCCGCCTCCCGTTGCGCATCTTCTCTGGCTCTGGCACCTCCAGACCCCCTGGGGCTACCCCCCTTATTTTGTTCTCCAGCGTCTGCATCCTCCGCAGACGTCTGTCTTTCTGTGTTGGGGAGACGTGCAGTCCCTGGGTTGAGGGGTGCTCTCACTGTAAAGAGATTTTTAGGGCACTTTAGCAGTTGCTCTGAACTGGGGACTATCTTGACTCTCTTGAAGCTTTGGGAAGACATCACCTCATCCCTAACATTGGAAACTGGAGAGACTGAACCGACACATGGTCCAGGGCAGACGGTCCATAAAGACGGAGCTCTCCCCACACTCCACAGTGGCCTGCCTGAAAAGCCAGCCTCCTGTGGACAGAGGCCACCCAGGAGGCAGCCGCTGTGAGCCAGGCTTGCAGGAAGCCAGCCCTCGCCGGTCAGTCAGCTGAGCAGGACGTCGACCACTGTCCCTAGTGAGGGTCCAGGAAGCCAGAGAACAACGCGAATGGCGAGGGCTTGATCGCTGACCGATGGCCTCCCCACGTTCGCCCCTCCTTCCAGCTCGGGACCAACCACAGAGCCACGTGCTCCCCTTGCCCGGGACGCGGGATGCTGGCTCTAACGACCCACCCCGGCCACCCGGGCCGACAGCCTCCCCCAGGGCCCCTGCACCTCCCTTCCCACGTGATTTCTGCTGCTCTGCCACACCCAGCACAGGCGAGGGCGGCCGGCGGCCTGCTGCAGTTACTTCAATCGCTCAGTCGTGTCCGACTCGCTGCAACTCCATGGAACACAGCACGCCAGGCCTCCCCATCCATCACCAACTCCTGCAGTCCACGTAAACCCATGTCCACTGAGTCGGTGATGCCATCCAGCCATCTCATCCTCTGTCGTCCCCTTCTCCTCCTGCCCTCAATCCCTCCCAGCATCCCCAGAAAAGGTCACTCGGTCGAGAAGCGTAGTCCACCGGTCTCGGGACCGCGCAGGCGGACGACGTCACTCGCGGTTTGTGCAAGTCACCGGACGAAGGGGGACCGACCAGAGGCAAGTAGAGGCCCTTCGGGGGCCACCGGTCCGACGGGAGTCTCGCACCGAACCCTCCACCGCCCGTCCGCGACCTCCAGGGCCAGGGCCATTGAGATCCCTACGTCGAGTCCTCCCTCGACCAAGATTCCGAGGAGCACGGTAGGGGGAGCTAGTGTCCGGACCTGTCCTCCCCTGCATAGGCGGTGAATCATGTCTCTCTCGAAGGGTCCACCCAGTCGTCATTTCTTATACGGATGTCACGTCCTCTGTCTCTACACCCGAGCTAGGGACCCAGCCCTTCTGGGGGACCTCCTCCCGGACCGTCGGGTGAGGTCATGAGAACGGACCTCTTCGGGTACCTGTCTCCTCGGACCGCCCGACGTCAGGTGCCCCAGCGTTTCTCAGCCTGTGGTACCTTCACTGAATCGCGAGTTCGTCGCAGAGGTGGGTTCCTGGTCTGCACCGGTTCTCAGTTGTTTGTGAAGTGCTACTTTCCGTTGGGTGTGCGAGTACGAAGGGAGGGGACCCGAGGCCCGAGGAGGTCGGCGGGGACAGGACCACCGGGACTCAGGGAGATCTGGGCGCTCTGCGCGCCTTCGAGAGGGGTCTAGGGGTCGGGGAAACCGAAGATTGTAGACGGTCCCACAGGGCAAAGAACCGGGTACCACGAATAGTCAGTCCTTTCCGGAACCTCTCCCCCGACACGTTTGTCCCGAGCCGAGACGGTCGCGGGGCAGAGGCCCCGGACCAGGAGGAGATCCGGCGGCCCGTCGCGAGACACGGGAGTCCGCCCAGAACTTTGTTGATCTACGAGAACTGTCCTTCGAACCAGACGCAGTGTGACTGAACGGATTCTCCCTCGTCCTTGGACTCCGGTCTGTAGAATGATCCGTCTCACGACAAGTAGGGGTCGCTTGTGTTTACATTAAAAGAATTCTTCCCTTTTCTACGTTCTAGGGTCTTTCATTAGTCCTCGCGGACCCGATTTAATGTGATTTTTAGAGTGTCGCACTCCGTGTCTGGGACGCGAGGTCAGCCTCGACACGAGACGCTACTCAGAGGAGCGTCTGAGCTACTCCAGTGGGAGGCCCTGTTGAGGAGTGCTGGAGACGGGCCCTCTTCCTGATTCTGTTCTTTGCGATGCACGGACATCTTCCCGGAACACAGGGTACTCCCGCTGGGAGCAAAACACTACAGGAAGTTCTAAGGAACCAGAACCAGAAGTGCACGCGTCCGGCGTCGAGCCGTGCCTGACGCTTCAGGACTCCTTGGACTGCAGCCGCCAGGCTCCTCTGTCCATGGGACTCTCCAGGCAAGAACACTGGAGCGGGCTGCCATGCCCTCCTCCAGGGCACCTTCCCGAGCCCGGGATCGAGCCACGGCCTCTTACATCTCCTGCCCCGGCAGGCGGGTTCTCTACCACGAGCGCCGCCCGGGAAAGGCCTGGCAGCAGATCTCTGCTAGCGATGGCACCGCACCGGGAGCCAGTGGCGAGGAGGCTGCCGGGCCGCGGGGAGTGGGCGAGAGGGCGGGGCGCCTCTGTGCCTCGCTGCGGCTGAAGGCGGCGCGGCGCTGCCCTCCTTTGCAGGAAATGTGAGTGTCTGCCTAGAAACCGGGAGGAGTCCGCGGAAACCTGCCAGTGGAGGCGAACGCACTGCCTGCAAGGTGGGTAAAAGACGGATGCTTCATTCGTGAAAAGAGTGGAAACAGCTTCTTAAACTGTGGTAAGAAACACGTAATTTACTGTCTTAACCACCATTGAGTGTACAGCTCAGTGTGCACTTAGCTTAATACACGAACAGAAGCTCGACCTCACTCCCGAAAGAGAAGAGCAAGGCGAAACTACACGGAAACTAGGCTTCACTTCTGAGGCCGGAGAAGGTCAGGAGAAGGTCAGGAGAAGGTCAGGAGAAGGTCAGGAGAAGGTCAGGAGAAGGTCAGGAGAGTGTAAACGGCGCTGAGGAGAGCTGCTGTGAGTGTAGACTCACTGTTTCCTAGAGGGAAAGGGAAAGGGAAAGTTGCTCAGTCGTGTGTGAGGTTTTGCGACCCCATGGACTATACACTCCATGGAATTCTCCAGGCCAGAGTACTGGAGTGGGTAGCTCTTCCCTTTTCCAGGGGATCTTCCCAACCCAGGGATCAGACCCAGGTCTCCCGCACTGCAGGCGGGTTCTTTACCAGCTGAGCTGGTAAAGAAGGGAAGCCCCAGAGGGAGGCTTGGAGGTAAATGTGGACGTACAGGTGCATCTGCCCTGTGGCCTCAAGACCCCACACCCGCGACCTTGCTCAGAGAGCTCGGTCCCAGGGCCTCCCGCGCTCTGGCTGGGGTTCCTGTGGCTCCCAGCCTTGTGAGGCTCCCTCCTCGGGGGCAGCTGAGCGTCTTGTACACGTAACCGAGTCCACTCACAGCTGTGTTCACCACGCAGAGGAATCTTGGGGACATTAGAATAATGCCTCTGGCAAGAGGGAATAAATACAAAGCATGAAATAAGGGGCCAGATAAGACTCATATCTATCAGAAATCACAATAAAATATTGTTACATCTAAGTGAGAGGTGAGAAAAGAGGTTTCTTCCCTTCAGCTTTTCTTTTGGCTTAAATTAAAATTATTAAATCAAACCATTAATTATTAAATTAAAATTATTAAATATGGGATATGGAATAAATAAGAAGTTTGATTTCCCCATGTCAAACAGTTGCAAGAAATTTCAACAGATTTATGCACCACAATTTATAAATTGTTTTCCTATTGCTTTTTACTGATTTTTGTCTATTATGAATGGACTGTCACGTATATTTTCTTGTATGTTATTTAACTTTTCTCCTTAGGACAAAGTCCTGAGAGTGGAACTGCTAGGTCAAAGGTTACTTTGGTGACAGCCATTCTGGTGACTCTTAAAACACACAGCAAAATGTCCCTGCTGAAAACATCCACGCCCCCGGTGACGTGAAGCAAGTACCAGTTTTGCGGCAAGCTTGAGTGGACCAGCCACAGTCGCCTTCATCAGAAAACAATTGCTTCACACTTTAAGATAATGCTTATCAACAGAACTAGAAAAACTATCAACAGTCCTCAAGACATGGAATCTTTACTCTCACCTTTTGGAAAAGTTGGTCCCGCGTGAGCGCCCAGACATGCCTCCATGCTAGATCTGTGCACTGACGTGGGGACCCCGCTGGGGGCTGTGCCAGCGCCGTGAGGCTACTCACCACCAGCCAGAGCCTGGCACAGCCATGTGTACTGTGTGTGCATTTGTGTGTACATGTGCTCATGCGTGCACCTGTGTGTATGCGCATACATGTGTGTACCCACACATGTGTCTCTGTGTGCATGTGTCTGCGTACACACATGCACCTGCATATATATGTGCACATGCATGTCTGTGTGTGCATGCGTGTACACACCTGTGTGTGTCTCTGTGTGCACGTGTCTGTGTACATGCATGTACCTGTGTATGTGTGTGCACATGCATGTCTGGGTGTGCATGCGTGTACACACTTGTGCGTGTGTCTGTGTGCACGTGTCTGTGCACATGCATGTACCTGTGTATGTGTGTGCACATGCATGTCTGTGTGCGCATGTGTGTACACGCCTGTGCGCACACATGTATTCATGTGTGTTTGTGTGTGCACGTGCATGTGTGTGTGCACGCTGTGTGGCCTTCTTCTTCACACCCTTCCGGCTGGACTGCACTGGAGGAGCCCTGAGGCACACCTGGGAACCAACCCCTCTCCGCAGCCTTCACCTTTTTCAGGTAAAAGCCACAGGTTTGGGTGGATCTGCCACTCTGTCCCCTGTCCTTCTAGAAGCTCTATTTTGCACGTTGCCAGAGGCAGTGTCAGCCACCCAGAGATGTCCAGTCCCGGGCACAGCTCCTCTCATTCACAACCTCGTTCCTCCCCGAATGCCCAGACCCAGAGCCACTCAAGCTTTTCACTCTGCATTGAAATGCTGTGCAAAATTAGTTGAATTGAATTTGCAACTTTTCTTATGACCCGACTTTCTCTAATTCTCACAAATCTTTTGTTTACTTTTCCGCACCTCCCTCACCTTTTCTAAACTCATGACACGAAAACATGACAGATCTGAGCTCGTCTGTTCCGAATCTAGGTCTCATCTGAAAAATTATGAGGTTTCAAGACATGGAAAACGGCGAAACGGCAGTAACAATCCACGGATTCCAGAGACGAGTCCCCTTGCCCCCACGTCTACCGGGAACACACGACCGCCTTGATGGAGCAAGCGTTCCCTAGAACCTTCTCCACATTCCTCCTGACAGAAGCCCATCATCTCTCAGCAGAAGTAGAAGGGCGTTCAGACTTACCTGCCTGAGGACCGAGAGTCGGCGGGCGGGCTTGCTTCCGGGTCCATCCTTGTCTGCGGGGTATGCCTTCAGAGGCAGAGTCCACCTCCTCTCTCAGACGAGTGCCATTTGTAATCCAACTCCGATCGACCTACGTTGATGTGTTGACCCTGGCTAGCTGCTCCAGGGCCGAGAGGCTGATAGGGAAGCCGGCAAGTTTCAGCTGCCTGAGGGCATTGTCTCCAGTTCTTCTGGATTTTAGCAGGGGAGACGGGCATCCGCCAGAGCCCAGTTGCCTAAGAGACAGGGGTAAGACCGGCCCTCCTCAGGGGAGGGCCTCAGTGTGGCCCCGAGCCCAGCCTGCAGGCCCGGCCTAGATGGCAGGAGGAGGGGGCACGGGCGCCGAGGAGAGTCCAGGGAGGAAGAGAAGCGTGGCAGAAGGGCTGGCGAGCCGCTGGCTGCGCTGCCTGTCCCCCGAGGGTCCTCTGGGGCACCAGCGTCCGGCCCTCCATCATCACACCCCCTCAGTCCCCACGTCCCCTCATGCTCTCCAGCCACCTGAGGGGTCCACACTGGAGAGCGGTCCAGGTGTTTGATGGCAACTGTTCTTTGAGCAACTGTCTGTCCATTTTGTGCCAAGAGGCTCTCAATCCCTGTCATGCCGTTACTTCCATCCTGGCGAATATTCAGCTCCCTCCCGACCGCTCTCCTCGGACAGTCGGACCCAGAAGTGTCAGCATGTCCCCGGCAGGGTCTCGCCCTCCTTGCCGTTGGGGGGTGGCCCCAGGATGCGGGCACACAGCACCCGTGCTGCAGGTGCAGGAGGACCAAGACAGGCGAGGAGGAAACGCTCCTGTTTCTTGAAGACGTCGACCTTCCGGGGGCACCTGCCCCTCACAGCTCCAAGGACCGTGAGGCTTCTCAGAGTGGCCAGGAGGGTGGGCAGACCAGGGGCCCACCGGGCCAGGCTCCACGATGGAACGTGTAGGCAGACAGCAGGGCCTGCGGAGGGAAGAGCGAGATGCGGTCACGGTCAGGGAGTATCTGGGAGGCAAGGTGGGCCTTAACCCCCCTCCTTTGGGGTTAAGGCCCACCCCCAATGGACAGTAATACAGAATCTGGAAAGAATGTGGTTCCTACTGACCTTATACTCACGACGCCAGTTCTGCTCTGTGTTTCTTTTCTTTCTCTCTTTTTCATTATTTTAATTTTGTTCTGAGGTATCTTACTTGGCACTCAACCTAATCACAATGCGCAAGTACTTTTTAAAATGAATGTTTTATTAGTTCTCTCCCCAAAGGCTAATGGTTTACCCCAGGCTGTTTATTACATTATCACCAACTTCCGTTTCTTTCCAGCTGAGTCTCACCTTGATGCATTGGACTTCTCTGGACCTCAGGTGTACCAAGCATCTCCCGAGAGAGTCCAGATGGCAGGGTCACACTCGCTCCATGAAGGGGCTAGCTTCTACACCTTGCTTTCCTTGCTCCCGACTCACTCCCAGACACAGGGGGAAAGGTCAATAAATCACTGAACCTTCACCTGGCATCGCTAGGGCTTGAAGTGAAGACTTTCTCAGGCAGATCACACTCAACATCAGGGGGTACATCATGAGGGAGGTAAGGCCTGCCGCTCAGGTTTCAGCATTGGAGAGCGAACAGGGAGACCAGGTGGAGCCCAGCGTCAGGACCACGGCCAGCGCCCGGCTGGGCCTGCCTTTCACACAGGCGCTCAGGCTTAGTAAGGATGCCATCAAGTCCTCCTGTTTAACACGTGAGCGTCTGATCTCCTCTGGTCCAGTTCGTTTAATTAGCCCCAAGCGCATTGTGCTTTTGGTAACCTTTTTCTCAAATAATGCTCAATAATTTTAGTTGGGTTTTCATGCTCTGAAACAAGGAATAGTAATTCCTTTTTTTCCCTCCAAAATAGAGTTTGCTGGCTTTTGAGGTCAATTTGGCTCATATCATTTTGTATTTTCATAGTCTGGGGAACGGCTTGGCTGGGGTGGGGGTCAGAGTGCCTGGGGAGGAGGTGCTCATGTGAGGGCAAGACAACAACTCAGGGGACCCTGTTTTCATGCAGCCTTTCCATCTTCTAAAGAAAAAAGAGGATGCCCCATGCTGAGCCCTCAGCCTGTGGTTCAGGCTTGTGGATGCATTTCAGTCTCAGCCCAGGGAAGTCTCCTCAAAGAGCGATGCTCTTCCTCCAGTGACTTTGAAGAAGGAAAAGCTGTGGCCCCCTGGCTACACGAGCACTCAGAGTGCACACTCAGAATCCCTGGGCAGGCTTTCCCACAGGGCTTTGTATCAGCTGTCTGCTGCCGTGTAACCAATTATCCCAAACACAGTACATTAAACATCCTTAATTCAGCACCACAGAAGTCGAACTCCAGATCCCAAAGCGACTCCTGCTGCCCCCAGGAAACCTGGTTTCCTGCCCATTTTATTATGTACATAAGTAGAAATTTGTGTGTGTGTATGTGACAAATAAGAATCTGCCTGCAATGCGGGAGACCTGAGTTTTTCATCCCTGGGTTGGGAAGATCCCTGGAGAAGGGAAAGGCTACCCACTCCCGTATTCTGGCCTGCAGAATTCCGTGGACTGTATAGTCCGTGGAGTCGCAAAGAGTCGGACACGACTGAGCCGCCTTCACCTTCCCTTTCCATGTCACAAACAAGAACAGTCAAGTGTGTAACAGAAGTCACTTCCTTTTCAGGTGCGGCTGTGGGGGATGCTGTTGCAGTGTCTGGGTACTTGAACCACTTTTCTTTTAGACCCGAATTGACGTCGCCTCTAAGTATTCAGTGAAATGTGTTATTATCCTCAGCACTGTTCACAGCTCCTCACAGGAGCTCCAGTCCCCCTGCTCTGACTTGAGCTTCTATTTTGTGGGAACCGCAAGTCTCTATCATGGGTGGGTAGTAAGGGTCACCTCCTTGAGCTACAATGTGGGAGAGAGGCTGGGGCACATGTGCCAGGGTCTGCCGTGGGCAGGGCACCCAGAAAACGTGAGTCCCCACCCCTTCTTCAACCGAGGTCTCTCTCCTCATCCATCTCATCCCCAAGCTGCCCCTGGAAACAACTTGGGCATCTTCACTTTCCTCCCCAAGCCTCCCTTTCTCATCTGTAAGCACTGACCCTAGGCGGCAGGCTTTGAGCTTCCTTGCTTCCAGCCTCCCCCACGCCGGGGAAACCCCTAGACCACCCCAGGCCCCGGTGCCCCCTGGAGGGGCAGGGCCACCCAGGCTGGGAGCCTCCACCTGCAGACCCCCGCTGGGTGCTTTCAGTTCACACATCTTCACCAGAATGGTGCCCCCATGCCCACCACGCCGGACGCCGGCTCCATGCAGATGTCTCTAAAGCGCCCGGCAGAGTTTACAGTCAGGTGCCGGGGCCTCTCTGCTGGTGTTTTCACTCTCGTGTCACAGATAAAGGGGCTTCCCTGGCGGCTCGGATGGGAAAGAATCCGCCTGCAACGTGGGAGACAAGGGTTCCATCCCTGGATCAGGAAGATCCTCTGGAGAAGGGAATGGCAACCCACTCCAGCATTCTTGCCTGGAGAACCCCACACAGGGCCCTGGCGGGCTACAGTCCACTGGGTCAGAAGAGAGTCAGACACGACGGAGCAGCTAACACTTTGATGACAGGTAAGAGGCTCGGATGTTGGGGTGACCCACCCACTTGTGCAGTTTCCATGCCCGACGCCTGCCAGCCTATAGCATGGGAGTGTGTGCTTGCAGGAGCCGCTCGGTCCCTCATGTTCATCACATCCCTGGTGGAGGCAGACACCCCTCCTCTAAACATCAGCTGCCGACCCCCTGGAGACCCCTTCTTCACGGAGAGGCTGTGCTGCTCACAACCTCACCCACAAGGAAGAGCGAGCCCACTGCGAGGGCAGACCGCTCCGGCGCAGCAGCTCTTAGAAGTGGATCAGGAGGGGACCCGGGGACCCCCAATCCCTTGAGAGACGAGGGTCTGGGCACCGCAGGGAGCACCTCCCATGTAAATAGGGAGGCCAGCACTCTGTGAATCCCCAGAGGCGCCCCATCCCGCTGCCTCCAGGGCCAGGTTCAACAGGCGGCCGCGTCTGGGCCCCATCTGTTCTCGGTTAATGGAAACTGGAGAGCAGGGCACGGAGATTCCGGGGGGGCAGGTGGCCAGTGACGAGCCTCGCTGGGGGTCTCTGCCTCCCCCTGCCCCTGGACCGTGATGAGCCAGTCGGACCTGTGGCTCTGGGCCTGTGGTTTGTAAAGTGCGGCTGGGGGAGGGGACCCTGGACTGGCCCCTCCGGAAGGACTTGAGGGCCACGCATCGCCGGGCTGTTTATAAAGATAATTGCTGCCTGGGAGGGTTATAGACAGCCACTCGCGCACACCGGGAGGAGCAGGGCCCCTTCTCTCGCGTGGACTTAGCAGAGGGGGAGCAATCCGCGTTCCGGGCCCTGCACGCTGCGTCTTCGCCCCGCTGATCCTCTGTCTCCATTTTCTGCTTTGTGTTGTGGACACAGATAGCAGCCTCATGAGTTCAGTCCACTCACGCCCCCCGTGAGGGCCCGGGGAGAGTCTCAAAGACACCTCCTGGCTTTAATGGGGCTTAAAATGTCTCACCGTCCTCGTGGCCTTAGGGTTCAACGCACGTTGGTGGAAAAAAAGAATGTTATTAATACAGAAAATAGGCATCCAGTGGTTTTCCTTCCGGGGTTTAGACATCGACGTAGCACACGCCGCGCAGAGAAGCTTTCTCTGGGGAATCGCTCAGCTCTCAGATGTGAAGCAGGTGGAGAAGCATTTCTGCGCGGCCCACGGCCCTGGCCGCCCCGCGCCTGCTCTGGGGGCAGGACCACTCAGGCCCCCCCCGCCCACCCACTCTCCTCTCAGACGCCGGCAGAGCGGGTCCTGACCGAGCCACCACCAGCCACCCCTGACTCCTCAGGAACGACTCTAATCTCTCCGCTGACCCGAGGAGGGGTGTGCTACTCTGCTGTGTGCCCCTCGACTCTTCGCCGCCTTCCGAATATGAAAATTCGTCGTAAACCCGTAAAATTTAAGGGGAAACGTAATTCAACAGTAGTCACCGTCCTTCGCTCAGCGAGTCGGCACAGGCTGAGACACCGGGGCACTCCCACTTGGTTCAGAGTTCATCAACCACACTCTAAAGTAAAAGTCGGTGAACCCCTTTTGTGAGTTCCCCGTCTTAGTTCGTTTAGTAGAGCTACTAGTCTTCGGTCTAAAATTTTCCATTGTATAATGGAAAATAAGGGGGTTTATAACAGAACGGTGATTTTATAACTCTTGCTTTCCTACCTCAACGACCAGGGAAGGGGGCAAAATGCAGCCGTCTCTGCAGATGTGTCTACAGTCTCTCCTAAGTCCGGTCCGAGGCTAGGACTCGGGTGGACCCGTCTACGTCGGACGGAGTGTGGGATCAGGCAGGTCCCTCGCTCAGGGGTAGTACCTCCCGTCTCACGTAGGAGAGACTTTACGAGTCGTACCCACTCGGCCCAGTCTCGGCAGAGATTACCTCGGCATTGTTGTTCCTTCTGAAACGTACTTCCGTACCACAGTTCTCTGGGTCCGAGACAATAGGTCAACGGTAGTTTCCTAGTTGTCCGAACGTGACTCTAGCCCGAGTCCCGCCACGGTTCATTCGCGCTCGACAACCGTCGGACGTCTTGTGTCTCCCGTGTGGGTCCTCTTCGTTCCTGCCGTCCCCACTCGACCGGTGGCACCGCCCTACGGTCGCGCGTCCCTGCCCCGGACCACACACGGTCCCCTGCGACGACCCGTCGGCACACTTCGGGCCTCGTGTCTCCCGTCGTCACTCGAGCCCCGGTGCCCGGAAGGGTCCTGCGGTCCGTACGGTTCTGGGACTGAGTCCCCTGGCTCGAACGGTGTCTTTGTTCCCAACGGAAGGTCCGAAGGGGGGCGAGCACGGTGCCGAGGGGGTAGGAGGCCGGCGACCCGGACTCGGCACACCCGTCCGCCGGCCCGGCACCGGCTTCGGGGCCGAGTCCTATCCCACCGTGGGTCGCGGTAGAGGTGAACGGGAGGGACGTGCAGTGGGACCACGAGACGTAAACAAACTCCGAGCGTAGACGCACGTCTGTTACTCGTCATTAAAATTTGGACAAACCGGGCGTACATTGGGTCGATCAAGAAGACACCGGTGCGGTGAGCGTTGACCCCAAGTCTCGTCTCCGACACTCCCTATTTCCCCCGTATGCCGTCGACGTCCCCAGGTCGGGCCGTGCGGGGGCGTGGGAGCGGGGTGAAAGTGTCCGGACGACGTTCCCGCACGCGGGGAGCGACCGTCGGGACCCGACGCAGGGTGCTGTGGAAGGTACAACGGTCCGCGTGCAGCGGCCCTTGCGGGGGAGCGTCCCAGAACGTCCTCACTCCCTTTGGAAGGCGGGAGGTGCCAAAGCCGGGGCACCTCTACGCCCGTGACGAGGGGAACGATTCCTTGCTGGCGTGACCGTTCGCCATTTGTACCAGACCCCGACGGTCAGGACTCCCCATTTGGCCTCTGACCGTCCAGGGGTCCCGTGACCGGAAGACACCGGACCCTCCTAAGGAAGGAAGAGTGTGGACCAGGAATCTCGTGAGACGTCCGATGAGAGACGGGGGGCTGTTTCTGTAACCTGGCCACTGTTGTGAATAAAGGCGTAGTGAACAGGGACTGCAGATATCGTTTCGACATCCTGCTTTCATTTCTTTCACTAAAGATCTGGAAGAGACCATCGTGCGGCCACAAAAGGGGAGCCCCTGGCCTCTGCAACACCACGGGAAGACCTGCGCGCCCAGCGCTGAGTGCGGCGAGTCAAGGGCCACCTCCACGTGACCTGAGGTCTGTGCGGAATTTTAAAAGACCAAATGCATGAAAGCGGAGGCCAGAGAGACGGGTACCAGGGGCTGGGGTGGGGGCCAGGGAGATGCTGGTTGAAGGGCACGGAGCTGCACCCAGATGGTGAGCGAGTCCAGGGACCCGGGGCACGGCAGGGCGAGGGCGTCCCGGAGACTGTTCCGTGAACTTCAAGGTTGCCAGTGGACGGGTCATCCATGTTCTCACCACAAGGAAAGGCTGTTTACGTTACAGAGTAGACAAGTTAGCTAAGGCTACGGTAGTATCATATTGCGACACAGAAATGTGTCAAATTTATGATACATTTATTGATGGACACGTTGTACACCTTGAACTTACACGGTTTTCTGAGCCAATCACACCTCAGTCTCTCTCACACATACACCATTCCAGGTCCATTGTTGTGAACTTGCTGTTTCGTAAAAGCAGGGAAAGATTGACAGTGGGAGAAGGGGACGACAGAGGATGAGATGGTTGGCTGGCATCACAGACTCAGTGGTCGTGAGTTTGGGTAAGCTCCAGGAGTTGGTGATGGACAGGGAGGCCTGGCGTGCTGCAGTCCATGGGGTCGCAAAGAGTCGGACACGACTGAGCGGCTGAACTGACTGAAAAGCAGGGAAACAGTCAACTCCTCTCTTTCTCTTCTCTGCTCTGCCCTAGGGCGCACTCCCACAGCCGAGAGCTGCAGAGCCTCTGACTGGCACCGGGCTGGGACTCGCTGCCTGACGAGGACGCGGGGCCGTCGTGACCGTGCTCGGGGGAGGTGGGCTCTGCGTGACTGTCCCGTCGAGGGCTGGAGTCCGCTCTGAGTTCTGGTCCTTGTCCCACAGACACCGTTGAGGGACCCCCTCTCTCCCCAGAACACAGCTGTGGGGTCTTGGGGACCCCTGAATCCTCAGGGGTTTCAGAGTCAGAGCACTTTTTCAAGCCAAATTCAGAAGCCTATTCATATAAAACTTGTTTTTTCTTTCTCACGGTATCAAAAATAGACAAAATTTTTACAGTCACAAGAAGGGTGTCACCTTGTTCGACACGGCCGTGTGCTCCTCACGCGCAAGGTTGGACAGATGCGGGTGGGGCAGCAGCCGCCCCTCCCCGTGGGGCAAGGGGGCTGTCAGAACCCGGGGTCTTCACAGCGCCATCGGCAGCCCGGGGTCACTGGACCGGGCCTCAGCCTGGCGCGAGGAGACCACTGTCCCAGCGGAGCTGAGCGTGGACGTGTGGCCAGTACAAAGACCCACGTTCTCATTTTCTTTGGTTGTGAATCCTTTAAACCCAAATTTAAATTTTAAAGCTATGTGAGACTAGCGGCTGGCATGCTGGGCTGCACCAGTTGAAGCCTTTCCTGTGTCTCCTTCTCTATGTTCACAGCAACCCACCACGCACACTGGACAACGCACACAGACACAAAGGAGCCGCCGCAGCCGCAGCGCCGCCGTCCAGGAGGACGCTCCACACTTGTGACTGGGAAATTTAATCCTTACCCTGTGCGTTTCTTTCTTTTTCATTGATACAGTGCAAAAACTGTCCCTAGAAAATTGAGATGAGAGAAACAAAATCCCCTTCAATCAACTCATTACGTTTGCTAATGTCCTTGGGGGAGAGTTTTTAATTTAGCTGTTCTTGAATTTAGATGTTGTTTCTTTTAAAAGGCCCTCCTCTGGGACAATAACACAGACACATGGAATTTTTTTTTTTTTTTTTTCAGAAACCACAGACCCATATAAAGGCAATTAGCAATATTTTTATCCTTTAAAAAATGAAAGAAGTTAAAGTTTTGAAAGAAAAAAAAATTCAAGATGAACACATTTAAAAAATAAGATTTACTTGTAATTTTCTGTATATGATTAAAGCAACCAATTGTCATAATAAATTGTGTCTGTTTTGTGCTTCTGCTCGCCACTTTATCCGTACCCCCCGGCATGGAAAAAGTCCATGAATATTTACTGTGACCCTATAGCCTCTGACCCTGACACCCCAGTCCTGACGTCCACAAAGTTCTCCAGATTTTGCCAGGGGTTCCCTGGAGGGGTGTTTGGTTATTTGCATGGCGGCTCTCATCTGTCGGGATTGTTAACGTACCCATCTCTGTGCCTGTGAAGCAAACATTGTCCCGGGACTTTCTCGTGGGTGCCCGTGACTGTGCGTGTAAAGTGTGTTAGTCCCTCAGTCATGTTCAACTCTGTGACCCGATGGACTGTAGCCACCAGGCTCCCCTGTCCATGGGATTCTCCAGGCAAGAGTACTGGAGTGGGTAGCCTTTCCCTTCCCCAGGGATCTTCCCGACCCAGGGATGGAACCGGGGTCTCCTACGTTGCAGGCAGATTTTTTACCGTCTGAGCCACCAGGGAATCCCTGTAAGATGAGATGAACGAACAGACAGAAAGCAAACTGGCGCGGCCCAGACGGCCCTCCTGCCTGGACTGTGGGGTCTCCAGGACCAGGGGACATCCTGCTCGTCTCTGCAGTTTCGTGCAGATGTGCGTCTGTAAATGAATTACAGGTGGCTCAGCGTGAGAGCGCCCTCCCGCCGGTGCAGAAGACGTGGGCTCGACCCCTGCGTCGGGAAGATCCGCCGGGGAAGGAAGTGGCAGCCCGCCCCAGTGTTCTTGCCTGGAGAATCCCACGGATGGAGGAGCCTGGCGGGCTATAGTCCATGGGTTGCAAAGAGTGGGACACATCTGAGCGTGCACACAATGAAACAAAAGCTGAAGGCGTCAGGAGCGGGCAGACGAGGGAGGGCGGTGAGTGGCCATCACAGGGAAGGAAGGCTGGGCTGGCCCTGGGGCGGGGAGGCCGGGCCGGGTCTCTGGAAGCCTGCCCTGCTGACGGCGTGGTGTCCGACGGCGCCTTGTATGGGGCCGTCGTGTGCGTGCTGTGCCGGGGGCTGCACCCCTGGCCGCCACCGCCCGCAGCGAGAGCACCCCAGTCCTGACGTCCACAAAGTTCTCCAGCTCTCGCCATGGGTTCCCTGGACGGGTGTTTGGATCCATTGCCCATTTCTGCCAGGGCTCTAGTCGCAAAGTGCCAGAGGTTTCGACAGTCTGCTCCATCCTGTTCTTGTTTTTAAAATTTTGCAAAACTGAGTCTTTTCAGGAGCTATGTGATGCTTATGGTAGAAACGCCTAATCTGACAGACCACACCCATCAACAAAGATTTCTCTCTGGGAATAAGGCTGCTGTTCTTGTTCAGTCCCTCAGTCGTGTCCAACTCTTTCTGACCCCATGGACTGCAGCTCACCAGGCTTCCCTGTCCTTCACCATCTCCCAGAGTTTATTCAAACTTACCTCCATTGAGTCAGTGATGCCAGCCAACCATCTCCTCCTCTGCCACCCTCTTCTCCTGCCTTTTAGATTAGGAATGATTTTATCTTCTTCTTTGGGATTAGATATATATTCCAAATGTACCATAAAAGTTTCTTGCACTAAACTAAAATTGCATAAAAATGTGTTTATCAAATTACATTGAAAAATAATTCTCTTCTTTTTGTCTAGATCCTTTCAGTATAATCCAGGTAGTCCTAACCTTGAGGCCCCAAGAACGTCACTATGAGGTGATAATAATTGTGCTATAAATATATATATATGGAAACAGAAGTGAACTCCAGCCGCCCACCTGAAAGCACACAGCGCCGCTGGACTCCGGTCTGGAGGGAGCGTCCTTCCGCTAGACCCCCCTCTGGCTGGCTGCAGGCGTGGCAGTGGCGGGCATCCATTTCCACCATCCACAGCTGCTTTGCACCGTGGCATTCCGACGTGGCTGTGGAATTCGTGCATGATTTTACCTGCGGCTAGAGTGCAGGAGGGAAGAAGGCAATGGCAACCCACTCCAGTACTCTTGCCTGGAGAATCCCAGGGATGGAGGAGCCTGGTAGGCTGCCACCTACGGGGTCGCACAGAGCCGGACACGACTGAAGCGACTTAGCAGCAGCAGCAGCAGCAGAGTGCGGGAGGAGGCCCCTCTCCCATGCTGGGTTGCTCTGCAGTCTCCTGGACCCCGGCAGCTGTCTGCTAGAGTGAGACCACGGCCTGGCTCAGTCCCACGTCTTCAGCAGGAAAACGAGAATGGCCTCGCCAGCAGCATGGGGTCCGCCGATGTCTCGGTGGGGCTTGGGAGCCGGAGCACACGCCCACACTGACCCGCCTCCCGTGCTGTGTGCAAGGATTGTTTATAAAAAAGGCTCAAGATGGGGCCCACCAAACATCAGGTCCAAGCACGTCACAGGACGAAGGCTGGAGCCCATGGGACAGTCACATCGGACGGTGTTCAGATCAGCTGCATGAACATCCGCGAGAGGCTGCGTTTCCCTCGTGCTCTTAGACAACAATTATTCCTTAAGAATAGGTTTCTTAAGAAAGGCTAAGAGACAAAGAGGTTCTTCTTGGAAACCCTGCTCAATAATAAGGTAATGGAATGTTGGAAGGCGGGCGTCATCGAAGACTGATAATAACATATCTTCTACTTTTCTCATTTCGTTTTTTGCAGGCCAGACAAATTAAATTAAGCATCTCTTTGCTCACCAGCCTGAGATGAGTTGTTATAACGGCTCCTGCTTCTTCCATGGAATGACCGGCTCGAGGGCGGATGGGTGTGGGGTCAGGGGCTGAGGGAAGCCCAGCGGAGATGGAAGGAGGCGGAGGGGAGCTGGGCCTGCTTGCAGTGACGTCAGGAACACTGACAATGCCAAAACACGGCCAGCGAGTGAGTCTGAGGCCAGGGCCCACGTGACGGAGGACGCATGCGGCCAGCCGGGCCGGAACCGTGCAGCCAAGACCTCCAGCCCCGAGGCCGCCTCTGCCCCCAGTTCCAACACCAGCTAGACAGCGTTCACGCGCAGCCCAGCCAAGACGCGAAGTTAACAAACTGTTTAAAAACATCCCCACTTTTCACTGGTAAACACCGTGTCTACTAATATATATTGAGAAAATTAGTGTTTTCATGCAACAGTTTCTGGTACATTACCTAAACTCAATGTGCAACTCACACACGGCGTTTCGTTGCTAGCAGCATCCGAACGCAATGTTTCACCACCAACTAGGGGCGTCGTGGCAATTATTTGACAGGCGATAAAAAGAGAATAAAGCTCTTTGGTGCGATTTTTATAGTCTGTTCTCCACAGTCTCAGTCATCGGAGTGGAAGAAATGAAGACGTACAATTTAACCAGTATGTTTACGTGTATCCAACAGATATTTTTCTGGGGAGATTAATTGAATTACACCTATAAAATGCTTATATTGTACACTTATCAGTCCTGAGATGGTTTGGAACAATTAGGAGAATATGTTTCCATTAGTAATAAAAGAGAGCCACCCCTGCCCAGCAACACTGTGCCGCAGCCTGTGAAGAGAGCGCGCTCGGATCGGCTTTGCTCGCACGCTCTTTCATGTCACGCCACGTGACACAGAACTTCACCGATGCACATTAACTCCAAAATCTCAGATTCTAAATGTCAAGTGACCTTGTATCAAAACCCCGCGCCCTCCATCCTGGCAGCGTGGCACACAAATCCAGCAGCGGAAGCAGCTGTGGGTTTGCGGGGCGGGTGAGAAAGCCCCTGGGGGTCTCCTCGGTTCTGCTGTTGTGCTGTGTGTGACGCTGGCTGGCTCAGAGCAAATGGAACCATCCATGCCAAGAAATCCCCTGCACCGCCGACGGACGGGAGTTTCATTTTCACACTTATTTGAGGAAGCTTCTCCAGTTTGTCTTTCCTTTTGTAAACTTGGGTCCCCGGAAGCGTCCGTGACCGTGGAGAGCCAAGGTGTCTCCCGGGCGTTTCCCATCAGAGGCCGCACCAGGGGACCCACCCTCCACCTCGCAGGAGAGCACGCTGCTCTGAGCGTGGCAGAGAGCTTCTGGCTCTGAGAACAAAGGCAGGACCTTGCGTGCTGAGGCGGCTGCACCTCTCAACATGCCCCTTCTCTTGGGCGCCCAGCCCTGCCCTTGAACTCTGCCCCCTCAGCTCCTGACCCGATGTGGGCTTGGGACCTTGACTCCAGGATGGAGGGAGAGTGCAGGGGTGAGTCGGGGGTGGTGCAGTCAGATGACCCGGCTTACAGGACACTGCGGACTCAACGGCCTGAGTCCCCCAGGGGGCTCTGGAAGATGGGGACCCACCCTCTTGGGCCCGTCATCCACCCTCCAAGTCCAGTGGCAAGAGTATGCCAGCCAAACCACGTGCCAATCGAGAGGGGTGTCAGGGGCAGCTGGGTCCCACAGGGTCCTGGCTGCTGGCTGAGGTGCCTGGGATGTGGTGGAATCAGAGTCCCTGATCAGCCTTCCGTTACTGAGTGTGCAGGAAGAGGTGAGTGGGGGGCGGCTGGCGGGGCCGGCGCAGCTCCCCCGGACCCTGGGTCCAGAGAAGGGCTTGTCACCCCACCCCCACCCCAGCTTTCACACCATCTCCCTTGGGCCTGAACCTGCCTGCTGACCTTCAACCTCTGACTCCTTCTCAACTGGCAGACAGCCTTCTAAGAGCGCGGATTTGAGGCCCTCTATCCCCTTCATGGGCTCCCCCGGTGGATCAGACGGTAAAGAGTCTGGCTGCCGGGCAGGCGGCCTGGGTTCGGTCCCCGGGTCGAGAAGATCCCCTGGAGAAGGACACGGCAGCCCACTCCAGGATTTTTGTCCGGGGAGTCCCGTGGACAGGGGAGCCTGATGGGTCACAGCCCGTGGAGGCGCAAGAGGCAGACACGACTGAGCAGCTCAGCTCGCGCGCGCACGTGCACGCATGCTCCTCCTCGACACTCCTCAGGGAATTCTCCCCAGGAACCGGGACGGCGGGGTTTGGAGTGAGGGTGCTCAGCCGCAGGCATCTGTGGCTCGCGGTGTGTGCCGACATCTGAGACGTGTGACCCCTGGGCTGCAAGCCCACGAGGACAGAGAATTGCCCCTGTGGCCGACCGCTGCCTCCCTGAGCCTGTCGGCGGGTGAGGGGGGGAAGCCCAGGGGGCTCGCCAGGGAGTGTCCGGGGTGGGAAAGCAGTGGACTGGCCAGAAAGCCTGGGCTTTGGTATTGACCTTGGGCGTGATCTTCCAGACCGGACGCGGCCGTGCCCACATGCGGGCAGCACTGGGCGTGACTGGTCACTCGCTTCACAGAGCATCTCACTCAGGCTGAGGTCAGCAAGAGGCCCAGAGCACCCTCGGTGGGGACCACACGCTCTCCCGCCCTGGTGGCCCCTCGAGACGATCCTTCCAGGTGCTCAGGGGGCACAGCAGGGGCTGGGGACACGGCCGGAGACCGGGCCGGAAGGGGCAGGGGCAGCGGGCGATCACCGCACGCCGCGCCCCCCACGTGCAGACCGGAGCGGAGCGCGCTCGTCCCGCCTGCCTGACGCCGCGTCCCCGAGGCCCGGCTCCAGTCCAGCGAGCACAGTTTCATTTAAAACGTCGAGGTTTCATGACCCAGAGAATGGGAATTGCTGAGGAGAGGCACGCCACCCCTAATCTCGAAGCGCATTTCTCCTCACAGTCATTCATCGTGCTACGGCCGTCTTCCTCGGGAGGGAGAGCAGAGCTGGAAACGCGGTGGTTCCTCATCCCAGCCCCCCACGCCCTGCTGCTCCGTGAGTCACCGCCGGGGCCCGGGGCAGGCTGGGGACATGCAGGGTGCCCCCGGGCCTGGGGGAGGTCCCGCCACCCCCACCCGGGCGCTCGGGCCCCCGTCCCCTGGGGGCCGGTCTCACCGCAGGGCCGGCTCCCGAGCGCACAGCCTCCGGGGCTCAGCGCCTCCCCGCCCTCGGCCGAGCTGGGTGATCCCGCCGAGGCCTCCCGGCCTGCCCCGGCGAGGCCAGCAGCTGAGTCGCCCCCGAAAGGAAAGCTTCCTGGTGGCGGATGGAGGAGCAGCCCTCCCGCCCACTGGGGGTGCCCCAGAGCCCTCTGTGCAGGGCCCCCGGGAGGCAGAGAAGGCCCCAGGCCGCCCCCACGGTTCTGGGCCCGTGGAGACCGACCCAGCTGTGGAGGGGGAGACGCCGCGGGGCCACAGGGGCTGCGACGGCGCCAGGCCCGGGGCCAGATGCCCCTCCTGTCCGGGGCCATCCAACCTCCCAAGGTCTTTCCTGCAGCGAATACTGATTTCAGGCTGAAAATACCCAGCTGACCTGGAGCAGAGCACGGGCCCCGCTGAAGAAGCGCATTAATTCAGAAAATGGCGGCCAGTACGTTTTGAGGGGCACCGTCACAAAGGGGGTCTGACCACGGGCTCGCAGGCCCAGCACAGACCTGCGCCGCCCTCTCTGACTGGCTGGAGGCACCAGGGAGTCTCCTTCCGGCAAGTGTGAACGAAAGGATGACTGCGGATAAAGGTGACTGACCGGGCTGGAGCAGGATGGAAGCTAAGGCTGGCCTTCCAGCGGGAGAGAGGAGTGTGCGGCATGTCAGGAGGGGAGTTTCCTGCAGAGTCGGGGAGACAGCCCGCTTTGTTCCCACGAGGCCCCCGTAGAGGGCACCTCGCCGGCGGGATGGGGCCCTCGGCAGGGATTGCTCGTGCGCCTGGACAGCGGCTCACCGGGCGGGTCAGTCTTCACGGTTCCGCCGCTGTTTCTAGGGAGATGTGGCTGGGGCTTCCGCAGCTGACCGCAGTGAGGAGCCTGGGGGCCTGAGACGCCGTGGGCACCCGCCGCAGGGGTGAGGGAGCTGGCCCCCTTCCTGGTCCGTGAGATGGGACAGTGGCAGGATCGGCCTCCTAAGGCAGCTGGAAGGACCAGCGCGCGGCAAGCAGGGCCCCTGGCACGCCCGGGGCCACACGTGCGTGAGGGGTGCCGTCAGCGGCGCGGGGCAGGTGAGCAGTCTTGCAGGAGGCCGTTGCTGGGCGGGCGGGCTTGCGTGTGTCCGTGTTTTCCCAGCTGCAGCTCAGCTTTGAGAGAAGAACAATCGGCAAGTGGGATTCCTTGTTGACTCACGCCCTCGGGTCAGGGCGGTGCATATGCCTCCCGAGGCCCAGCCGACCTTTCTTCTGGATGGCCCCACAGTCCCCGGGAGAAGAACAAAGGGTTACGTGCAAAGATGGGTCTTTCTAAGAGAAGTCTCAGCCTTCTGACTCACCTGCTGCTGGAACTGAGAGCAGGCAGCAACAAGCCTCAGGCAAGAAGCAGAGTAAACATTAGAGCACGCCCCTTTGTCATCCACAAAGGGCCCAGGGCGGCAGCAAACAGGGATGAGGGAAGTGGCGGGGGTGTGCCCTCCAGGCTGGAGCCCCCCCCCCGCCCCCCGCAGAGGGGCCGCTCATCTTCCCCGGGAGGCAGCTGATCGGGGCTCTCCTGAGGGCTGGACCGTCTTCTATCCTAGGCTGACCTGAATTTCCTGTTGGCTCTGGACGTCTCCTGGAGAAGGGAAAGGCTACCCAGCCCGGGTCAGTCACCCGGGAGAACCCCATGGACAGTATCATCCATGGGGTTGCAAAGACTCAGACACAACTGAGCGACTTTCACTCACTCACACGGTAGACATCTCTGTGACCCTAGCAGATCAGCTGAAGATTCTGAGCTTTGGTTTTTCCCCATAAAATAAAGGTACCAGGAGCCACGTCCCAGGCTTGGGAACCAGCTGCTTTGACAGAGAGGAAGTGCCTGGTGCTGACGCTCGACGGTGCTGACGGTGGAGACGGCCGTGGCCGTCATGGTGGAGCCCACGGGCGGCTCCAGGTCACTGCCCATGTGCACCTGCCCGGGTCCTGTCTGGGAGAGGGGCAGGGGTTGAGTGGACAGGCTCCAAGGGCGAGCACGGGTCACGGGTGGGGGTTCAGGACCTTGTCACCTGCTCCCGGCCTCTGCCAGCCCCATCCTACCTGAATACTGTCCCTGCAGAGAGCCTGGGTCCAGGAGACCCCTGCCTCCCTTCTTGAGGGACAGAAGACCCCTGCCTCCCCCCAAGGGACAGAAGACCCCTGCCTCCCGCCTCGAGGGACGGTCCAGAGGAGCCGCGGCTGCAGCCCGCTCCCACCCGCAAACAATGCTTCTCCCAGGGAGGGAAGGTGCTGGTCAGGAGAGCTGGGATCCTGTGTGGAAACAGTGGAGGATGGCAGACGAGGCCCCTTCATTCCGCTGAAAGCTCTTCAATGCCACGTGGGGGCCCACGCCGATGAAAGGCTGCAGTCTGCAGGGACCCCGAGAGCTCGCTCTAAAACCTGCCCCCCACAGGCACCACAGCCCTGCCCGCATGCAGGGTGCCCATGAATTCACTTCTCGCTTTGAGAAGAGCAGGTTTCTCGGAGAACGAGGTGCAATATTTATAAGTCTCACAGCGGTTCGCCTGGTGGGACGGCTGACCCGCCCCGCCTTCTCTGACCTCTGCTTTCTCCTTCTTTCTACATTCATCTTCAAAACAAACCCAAGGCAAGAGCAGAAACCCTGCTCTCCAAACAAGGCAGGCAAGATAAAGTCAAGAGGGAGCCCTCCCGTCCGTGGAGCCGAGGTCCTGGGCCCCCCGTGTCCACTGCCGAGCTGAGCCTCGTGTAATGCGGAGGCTGCCACGCGGGCCCACTGATGGCCTGGCGGCCCTGGGCACGGGCTGTTTGCAGAAATGTTCAGGCCACCTCGGTTCCTGCGTCTCCTGAAACGCTGAGCTGCTGGGTAAACGGGTGGCGCTTAGGAGGAAGCCGGCGGGGTTGACCTGAGTCCTCGGGGAGAAGAAATGCAGAGCGAGGCGCCTGCAGGGTGGCCGCGTGGACGGGGAGACACCACGGTCACCTCGGCCCGCCGCGTGCTTCCCGCGCGAGGCGTCTGCACCGCAGTCACCTCGGCCTGCGTGCTTCCCGCGTGAGGCGTCTGCACCGTGACGTGTCATGACCAATGACCATCACTTTCAGCTCCACCCACAGGTCCTGTCTGCAGCGCCGGGAGCGGCCGTGGTCGGCGGAGAGGGTGGGCCCCCAGCTCCGACTCTCGGGGGGACGTGACTGGGGCGATGGCTGAGGATGCCCAGCCCTGCTCAGGGGCGCGCCTGGGGGAAAAGTGTCGTCACGCTCAGCCCGAGGCTGACTGAGGCCGAAGTTGGGGGGCCCCTTGTGCCTCTGCCAGGCCCGGGCCTGGCACCACTCCACCCAGGGGACCACGTACGTGCCCAGGCGCCCTCGGCTGTGGCTTCCGGCCGCTCAGCCTGTGGGACACACCAGGGAGCAGCTGGGGGCGGGCAGGGGCTCTTCCTGGCCCAGCGGCCCTGCACGCCTTCCCGGGAGGCCGCCGGGCAGTGTCTGTGCACTGGTGACCAGGCGTGTCCCCTGTGATGAGCTGTGTCTCTGCACAGAGGTCCTGCAGTCCTAACCCGGCCCCAAACCCTGGGATGTGACCTTACTTGGAGACACAGTAAGTCCCCTACATAAGGACCTCCAACTTGCAAGCTTCAGGCGCGCGACGGTGTGTTCCATCAGCGTCAGCAGGAGGCGTCGCGGCCGGCCCTCCGCCTCCCGTCACGACGCCCCTGCAGCTCTGCCCCCTCTCTCCCCCCGACTGCCGTCAGGCACTCCCCCTGCCCACCGCTTGGTGCCAGTCCATGTGCCAGCTGTTGTCCTGGACTACTGTGCTTTTCCAGGTGCTGTCCTGGAAGATGAAAAACCTCTTCTTTTTGTGCTTGCTTTTCTGCACGGTTAGGGTGAGAAGTACCGCAAAGCCGCTTCAGTGCAGTACTCTACAGCTGACGGTCAGGTGGGCACCTGGGCTCTCTTTGCTGGACTGACGGGCGTGCTCTGGGAGCAGAACTCGCTCGTATGTAGGGACTCACCTGGAGGGGTTGGCGGGTGTAGATGGGGGCTCCCATGCCGACCAGTGGCGTCCGAGAAGAGACGCTGCGGGGGACACCCGCAGAGGGAGCCGCTGTGGCAGCAGAGGTTGGGGGGCCACATCCGCAAGCCAGGGCTGCCCCCCAGCAGCAGCCCTTTGGGGGCCAGGCATAGCCTCAGAGGAGCCAGCCCTGCGGACCCCGACCGTGGCCTCCGGCTCCAGACGGCGCGAGACGATCCGCTTCTGGACGAAGCCTCCCTGTCTGCGCTGCTTCGCGTGCGCGGCTGGGCAACCCCGGGGGCCTCGGGGGGCGGGTCAGGCCCGGGGAGCAGTTTCGGTCTGTGTTAGTCCCTCGGCTCAGCGGCCGTGGCCACACTGTGTGCAGCGGGGCAGCCTCTTGCCTGCTCTGTGCCTTCTGCACTTCCTTGGATTTAGCTTAGTTTTATTTTTTGTTAACACGAAGGGGTCACCGTGACTTCCCTGCGCGCCGGGAGCCTTCGTTGGTGTGACATGTCGCTGGTGGCCCCGCGGTGGCCAGACTGGAAGCTCAGGCATCACTGGGGAAGCCCGTGAGCGATGCGGGCCCCCGAATCAGAGACCCCCGCAGCTAAGCGACCTGTGGCTTCACACAGCCGCTGGGCAAGTCGGAGGGAGCTGAGTTTGCAGGCTGGTTACGGGAAGCTCTCAGTAAGCGTCAGGACCCTCCTTGTTCAGCCGCCAAGTCCCGTCCAACTCTTTGCGACCCCATGGACTGCAGCACATCAGGCCTCCCTGTCCTTCACCAACTCCCGGAGTCTGCTCAAACTCATGTCCATCGAGTCAGCGATGCCATCCAGCCATCTCATCCTCTGTCGCCCTCTTCTCCTGCTGCCCCCAATCCCTCCCAGCATCAGGGTATTTTCCAGTGAGCTGGCTCTTTGCATCAGGAGTGTAGTTAGTGCTAACTGTACGCAGGGAAATATAGCCAACATCCTGGGATAAACCATAATGGAAAAGAATTTTTTAAAAAGAATGCATACATGTGTATAACCGAGCCACTTTGCTGTACAGCAGAAATTAACACATTGTAGATCAACTATACTCCAATAAATAAATAAATAAGACCCATAAGAAGTAGAGATGTGATCGGAACCCTGGTTCCCCGGGCTGCCCTGGCTGCTCAGTGAGGGACCAAGGACGGGGGGCCTGGGTGCCAACACCCCCGCACACCCCCATCCCCCTTCCTCAGCAGCGGCTGTGAGGTTCCTGCACTGGAGGGTCCCTGAGACCCATCCCCAGCCAGCAGCACAGCCTCTGAGCCTCGCTCAGGCTTCAGAATTCCAACCCGTGTTAACGTGGAAAGGACAGAGGTTAAAGGTCGCCGGGCGGGTGTCCAGCCCGTCTTTGGGTGGGCTGAGCAGAGATGATATTTACAGGAGCCGCTGCTCGTCCGGACGCCGGGACTTCAAAACACCAGCCTGAACTCCGGACGCTGCCCTCGGCCGCGTCTGGACCACGCGGAGAGTTTGAAATGTCATCCACCCAGAATCCGATGTACATTATCGCGATGTGTTTGTGTAGACTGTCATGTTTTAGATGAAAGCGTTTCATATACCATGCTCCCCATCATGTATGTCATCAAAGCAGGAGGCACTCAGTCTGAATTAGCCATTTTGGTGTATTATCCTAATAGAGCATTATTTTTAAACTACCGCGATATTTTAATTACATTCTCAGCATGAATCATTAGGTACCTCAGTGAAAAGGCACTTCTGACTCTAATTGCACGCTGAAGACCTGCGACACCGTCCGTGAATGTGAGCCCAGACATGGCCCGACAGGCCGGCGGTCCCAGTTGCTCCTCACGCACAACACCGGCCGTGTGAGATGGAGCAGGGTGTAGGGGGGTGTTCTCCTTGGAGCTCATCCCACCCTCTGGATTAAGCCCCCAGCACACACCAGCGACTCTTTGGGGCTCCAGGGGAGCCCACGAAACTCCCTGCCCGCTTGGAGCTGGTGTGCTAGCATGAGAGGGGCACACTCGCCCACACGGAAGTGCTGCGACCCGCCGCGGGTGCAGCGGGGGTGAGGGGGGCCCGGGGCGCTGGCTGGAGGGCACCCCGGGGCGCGCGTCCGCCCCTCTGGGCATCAGCGTGTCCCTCCCCGGCTCCCAGCACACAGGGTCTCCAGAACTACTCCACAAGGATGCACTCTCGGTCCTGGAACACTCGTGTGGGAACAGGGCGCTCTCCGGCACAATCGCCCCCCATTGGTGGGTGAACCCGAAGCACCTAAGGCCACTGAGCCTGCCCACAAAGTGCCTGTGAGGTTCAGACAGCCAGGAGGCAACAGCCCGCATCCTGTGGTCCCTCGGACAATTATCTGCTGCCTCCAGCAGACGGTCCCTGCCAGGCGAGCCCGGCTCTCACGTGCTTTCTCACGCGGGGCCCTCGGAAGACTCAAGGGTGCGGTGCCCTCTGCGATCGCTGCAGATGCAGCCACGGAAGCCGGCTACTCCTCTAGGAGGAGACCCCGTCCCCCGGCCCCGCGGGCGAGGATGCCTGTGTTCTGTCCAGAGCGGGTGCGTCCCTCCTCTCGGCGGCCTTAGTCCCAGCAGGCAGGGGAAGCACCGGCGCCCACAGCTGCCCTCCTCCCCACGCGAGGGCTGACTCCTCGCTGCCCATCACTGGCAGGGCACCGCAGCCTCCCGCACCCCGGCAGCGAGCGGGTGCCTCCCCACCGGGTGGACCTCCACACCGGGTGGACCGCAGGCCCTTCTCTGAGCCCTGCTCTGGGAGGCCTGCGTAGACCGGCCACCCTCGGGGTCTCTCGCGCTGGACCCAGGAGGGGAAACGCAGGACGCAGGGCCAAGCAGAGCCAGCGCTCCCGCCTGGTTCCTGGGGGGGATGACGAGGGTAGTCTCTGTGATTCCGGGGCCGCGGGGGGAGGCCCAGGGGGAGAGGGCGGAGGGCCGCTGAGCTCACGGCTGGAGCTCATGGAGACTCCTCCACCAGGAGGCCCGTGTCTGCAAGGCCCGCCGGCCGCGTGCAGGGGAACACCCCGGGCTAGGCGGTGACGGCCGCGAGCAGCGTGACAGCGCCGCCCTACCTGGAACGGAGCCTGGCAAGGGGTCCTCTCCACCCCCTTTCCTGTTGCTTTTCCAGCCAGGAGGCCGCTTCCGAGAGCTTCGCCGCGGCTCTCGGGGTCCCCTGTCTGCAGGGCCCACCCATCTCCCCCACGCTGGTTCTGGGCAGAGCTGCCCCCACCCCGCGTGCCCCTTTCCTCGTCTCTATCTGACCTCGGTTGGTGCGCAAGCAGCTGGCTCCCTTGTCGTTGACGGCAGATAGCAGGGGGGGCGTCGGGGGGGTGGGGGTCCGTCTCACTTGCGCCCCCTCCAGGAGCCCCGGGGAATGCGTCTGCCCGTGGAGTTGGGCCCGGGCCGAGATGCGCCTGTGAACGAGGCCGGCCCGCCCCCCGCCGCGGCTGCCCCAGGAACCACCCCCAAGGTCAGGAGCCGCGGCCCCCCTGCAGCCTCGGCCTCACGCCCCCTGCTTCAAACAGGGATGGTGGGGAGGAGTGTCTGAGGGTGTCAGCCCTGCAGGGCAAGCGCCCGGGTTCAAATCCCGACTCCACCTCGCCCCGTCTCCTCCCCTGCACGGCAGGGAGCAGGCCTGGCCCGCAGAGGGGCTGGGACCCGCCCTGCGCTGCGGCCTGGCAGGGAGCCTTAGGGGCCGTGGGCAGCTGCTCCTTCATAATAAACAGGATGTCAGGGCCCAGGGGACGGGCCCTGTGGCCTGTCCGTCGGGCCTGGTGTGAGTTTCATCACCCGCCAGCCCTGCCGCACGGCTTCAGACACTGTGGACCGGACACCCGGCCGGCTCGGCACAGCCGCGGGAGGGTGCGGGGGGGCCCTGCCCCGAGGAGGCCGCCAGCTTCCTGCCGCTCCTGTGTCCCGGCGCCCAGCAGCAGAGCAGCCGCTCTCGCCCAGGCCCTGGTGGGCGTCTGTACACCCCAGCAGGCCGCCCGCCAGGGGGAGAGAGCCGTGTGAGGTCTGTGCAGCAGCTGAGACTCAGAGGTTGAGTAACGGGCTCGGTGTCCGGGTCAGTAAGCAAAGGACTGGGCCCAAGACCAAGCCTGATGTGCGATTAAACCAACAACCCACCCCCAAAAGAGGCCGAAGGCCTGCACAGACATTGCTCCAAAGGAGACTAGAGATGGCCAACAGGCACGGGAAAGGACGCTCAGGACCATCTCTTACTAGAGAGATGCAAATCAAATTTAAAAAGAGGGACCACCTCACACTGGTCAGAATGGCCACCATCAAAAGCCCACAACAGCAAGCGCTGAGAGGGCGTGGAGAAAAGGGCTTCTCCACACTGTCGCTGGGGATGTGAGTGGGTGCAGTCACTATGGAGAACAGGAAAAAAACTTAAAAAACTAAAAATAGAGTTACCATGTGATCCACCAATTCCACTACTGGTATACATTTGGGAAAAATGGAGACACTGACTCACAGAGATACACGCACCCCAGCGTTTACAGCCACTCTGCTCACAATCGCCAAGGTACGAAAACAGCCTGAGTGCCGTCAGCAGACGACGGATGAAGAGGACGCGGAGCACCCACGCAGCGCAACAGACACTCAGCGAGCCGCGTGCTGCCATCTGCAGCAACATGGACGGGCCGAGAATCGAGCACGCTCAGCAAAACCAGAGACAGATACCGTATGAGCACTTATCTGTGGAATCCAAAACAACACAAACAATTATCTATGCAAAACAGGAGACACGGACACAGAAAACAAACCAGTGGCTACTAAGCGGAAGAAGGACGCGGCAGGGAGAGCGGCTCGGTTGTGTCTGACTCTTCGCCACCCCATGGACGGTACCTCGCCAGGATCCTCTGTGCATGAGATTTTCCAGGCAAGAAAACTAGAGTGGGTTGCCATTTCTTCTTTTTTCGCCTAAAGTCGCTCAGTCATGTCTGACTCTTTGTGACCCCATGGACTGTACAGTCTATGAAATTCTCCAGGCCAGAATACTGGAGTGGGTAGCCTTTCCCATCTCCATTTCTTCCCCATCCAGGGATTGAACCCAGGTCTCCTGCATTGCAGGCGGATCCCGGAAGAAGGAAGTGGGGTGGGTCCAATCAGGGGTATGGGATTAAGAGATAAAAATGACTATGTACTCAATAGGTAGGAAACAAGGTTATATTCTATCACACGGGGATCATAGCCATTATCTTGTAATAACTTTTACTGGAGTATGATTTGTACAAATACTGACTCACCATGCTGTACACCTGAGAATAATATAATATTGTAAATCAACTATACTGCAACAATTTTTTAAAAAGGTGTGACTGTTTTGCTACTTCTCCAATGGAACCATCTTATCTTTAGATTTCTGCAAGGTGGCTTAGCTCATAAAATTTATATTTCCTTGGAAAAGAGGGGTCTCACTGTGGGTTTGAGTTGCCTCTCGCTGTGATTAATGGTGCTGCAGTCTTTTCATGTGCTCATTGGCCATTTGTGTCTCTTCCTTGGTGAAATGTCTATTCACATCTTTGCCCATTTTTTAAACTGGGTTCGTGTCTTTTTGTTACAGAGTCCTAAAGGTTTCTTCTATATTCTGGATGCAAGTCCTTTATCAGATACATGATTTGCGAATGTTTCCTCCCAGTTGGTGACTTGTCTTTTCATTGTCTTAAAGTATCCTGAGAACAGCAGATGCTCTTAATTTTGATTATGTTCAATTTATCATTTTTTTTCCTTTATAGATCATGCTTTTGGTGTCATGCTTAAGAAATCTTTGCCTCACCTTACATTTAAAAAATTGAAAAAAGTTTTGAATCACAAAAAGGAATAGGAACAAAGAGAAAAGACAAATGACTAAGTGGATCAAAATATTTGAGCTCATATCATAAGGTGCTAATTTGTCTAGTAGATAAAGAACTTCTAAAGTCAATAAGCAAAAGACCAGCCATCTAGCAAAATTAATGGCAGAAATACAGCAGACAGAACATAGAGAATGAAATACAAATGCCTCTTGCACATAAAACTCCCAACTTTCCTCATATAAAGAAAAATGTAAATTAAAACTATGGTGAGATACCACTGCTTCCCTCTCAGGTTGTCAAAGATCAAAAGTAAAAGTAAAAGTCACTCAGTCGTGTCTGACTCTTTGTGACCCCATGGTCTATACAGTCCGTGGGATTAATTCTCCAGGCCAGAATGCTGGAGTGCGGAGCCTACCCCTTCTCCAGGGGAGCCTCCCAACCCAGGAATCAAACTCCTATCTCCCGCATTGCAGGCAGATTCTTTACCAGCTGAGCCACAAGGGAAGCCCAAGAATACTGGAGTGGGTAGCCTATCCCTTCTCTAGCAGATCTTCCCAAACTAGGAATCGAACCAGGGTCTCCTGAATTGCCAAAATGGGATAAACTCTATGGAGAGAAATTTGGCAATTTCCTATCAAAAATTCATACACTTTTTTACCCACAAATTGCTCTTCAAGAAATTTGCCTTTTATAAGTATTGACTAGTGCAAAATCTGTATGTTCAAAGACAGCATTAGCGCTTCCAGTCACTTGCTGCTCCTATAAATGCACCAGGAGGTGGTGTAACACAGGTCCCAACATACTAATTCCAAACCGTCTAACTGTAGGATTTGCCAGAATCAATCCCAAACCCTGCTGTATTGAAAAAAAGGGAGGCAGGGTCGCAGAGTGAATGTGGGTCCACCGGTGAGGGTGCCCCAGAAATGCGTCTGTTCCTGCGAGGGGCACACGGTGTTGGTTTCAGTGTTCATTGCTCTGACGGGATTTGTTATAGTAAAATCTTCTGAAACCCACTGTCTGTGCCCTGGTTCACATGGAGGTTGAAACAAAGCTCCACGCTGCTTATTATTTAAATTAGCAGGTAGCAGACAGTAGACATTGCTAAAGAAAGGCAATCCCAAAGAATGTTCAAACTTCCGCACAATGGCACTCATCTCACACGCTAGCAAAGGAATGCTCAAAATTCTCCAAGCCAGGCTTCAGCAGTACGTGAACTGTGAACTTCCAGATGTTCAAGCTGGATTTAGAAAAGGCAGAGGAAGCAGAGATCAAATTGCCAGCATCCGTTGGATCATCGAAAAAGCAAGAGAGTTCCAGAAAAACATCTACTTCTGCTTTATTGACTGTGCCAAAGCCTTTGACTTTATGGATCACAACAAACTGTGGAAAATTCTGAAAGAGATGGGAATACCAGACCACCTGACCTGCCTCCTGAGAAATCTGTATGCAGGTCAAAAAGCAACAGTTAGAACTGGACATGGACCAACAGACTGGTTCCAAATCGAGGAAGGGGTACATCAAGGCTGTATATTGTCACCCTGCTTATTTAACTTACATGCAGAATACATCATGAGAAACGCCAGGCTGGATGAAGCACAAGCTGGAATCAAGATTTCCAGGAGAAATATCAATAACCTCAGATATGCAGATGACACCACCCTTATGGCAGAAAGCCAAGAGGAACTAAAGAGCCTCTTGATGAAAGTGAAAGAGGAGAGTGGACAAGTTGGCTTAAAGCTCAACATTCAGAAAACTAAGATCATGGCATCCGGTCCCATCACTTCATGGCAAATAGATGGGGAAACAATGGCAACTGAGAGACTATTTTTTGGGGCTCCAAAATCACTGCAGATGGTGACTGCAGCCATGAAATTAAAAGATGCTTGCTCCTTGGAAGAAAAACTATGACCAACCTAGACAGCATATTAAAAAGCAGAGACATTACTTTGCCAACAAAGGTCCATTTAGTCAAAGCTATGGTTTTTCCAGTAGTCATATACCATATATAGATCTGAGAGTTGGACTATAAAGAAAGCTGAATGCTGAAGGATTGATGCTTTTGAACTGTGGTGTTGGAGAAGACTCTTGGGAGTCCCATAGAATGCAAGGAGATCCAACCAGTCCATCCTAAAGGAGACCAGTCCTGAATATTCACTGGAAGGACTGAGGCTAAAGCTGAAGCTCCAATATTTTGGCCACCTGATGCGAAGAACTGACTCCTTGGAAAAGACCCTGATGCTGGGAAAGATTGAAGGCAGGAGGAGAAGGGGACGACAGAGGATGAGATGGTTGGATGGCATCACCGACTTGACGTACATGAGTTTGAGCAAGCTCCAGGAGCTGGTGATGGACGGGGAGGCCTGGTGTGCAACAGTCCATGGGGTCACAGAGTCAGACACGACTGAGCAGCTGAGCAGAACTGAACTGAGACAGCGCTATGGGGCTTCCCTCGTAGCTCAGCTGATGAAGAATCTGCTTGCAATGTAAGAGACACCGGTTTGATTCCTGGGTCAGGAAGATCTGCTGGAGAATGGATAGACTACCCCCTCCAGTGTTCTTGGGCTTCCCTAGTGACTCAGATGGTAAAGAATCTGCCTGCAATGTGGGACAAATGGGTTCGATCCCTGGGTTGGGAAAAACCCCTGGCAAAGGGAATGGCAACCCACTCCAGTATACTGGCCTGGAGAATCCCATGGACAGAGGAACCTGGCAGGCTACAGTCCATGGTGTCACTCCACACCGTGGTGTCACAAAGAGTCAGACATGACTGAGTGACTTGCACCTTCAGACAGTGTTATGGGCTTCCCTGGTAGCTCAGAGGTGAAGAATCCACCTGTCAATACAGGAGATGTAGGTTCGATCCCTGGGTCGGGAAGAGCCTCTGAAGGAGGGCATGGCAACCCACTCCAGTGTTTTGCCTGGAGAATCCCATGGACAGAGGAGCCTGGTGGGCTACAGTCCATGGGGTTTCAGAGAGTCAGACATGACTTAGCAATTAAACAACCAGATGGTGTTACCTATAAATGAAGAAAAAAATGATTGGAAAGAAATAAATCATTATAAATGACTAAAAATCACCGTCTCTAGTTTTTCTCTTCTATTTTTCACAAAATGTCTAAGATCAGTATGCATGTCTCTCACCATTTTATATCGGAGAAGGAAATGGCAGCCCGCTCCAGTGTTCTCGCCTGGGAAGTCCCATGGACAGAGAAGCCTGGTGGGCTGGTCCTTGGGGTCGCAGAGTTGGACACGACTTAGGGACGGAGCACGCATGCAGATGGCGTGGAGGCTGCCAGCCACAAGCAGAGGGCTAGCAGAGAGGGTGTGCAGCTGGCTCCCTCGGCCCTGACTCTCCAGCCGGAAGCGGGCCTGAGATCAGGGCGGGGAGACCCCGGGGGGCGGTCTGCAGGCCATCGGGGCGGGCACCCCTCCTGGCTGCCTTGGCTCTCCCTCCAGGCAGCGAGCGTGGGCGTCAGGAGGCTGGCTGTGCGCAGGTCAGACGGCTCAGTTCTCCTCCGTAATTGGCAGCATCCATCGCCCAGGGAGGTTTGTTTCACCCAAAACCGAGAGCTGCGCCTGCTGCCACGGCTCCTGACCCTTCCAGCCACCAAGGAAGAGCAACTGACTCGTCACATCGCCTGGGACCCCAGCCCCCGGCCCCGGCCCCACCACCCATCCTCTCACCTCCCACCCACGTCCCCAGACCTCGTCTCCAATACTTAGGCTGCACAGGAATCATTTTTTAATGTTTGGTTTAATACATACAGATTCTTTAAACAAAAAAAAAATCAGCAAACAGCATCACAATCTGGAAATCTCTTTCTTAACATAGAAAACGGTTTCTTAATGGCACAGGGAAAGAACTCAACAGCAAGCTTGACAGCGTAATTAGAAGATTGTTCCCGGGAAGCGAAGAGCATTCTTTACACAGCTCTTACTACGCTCAATAAGATTATTCTCCCTGAATAGCTAATCAGCTTTTCCCAGCTTCCCGAATCCGTGTGCTTGAAGCAGCTCTCACAGCTCTCCTTACCCGCTAAATGGCAAACAGTGGCACCTCGGAAAGGGAAATCTCAAGCGTTCACCGGATGTGAGCAAACGGCGCGGTGCAGGCTGTGCCTGGCGAGCTCCCGGCAGATTAGCGGCAACTGAGGAAGATGGAGCTGTCACACCCTGGCTGACAGGGGCGGCAGCACCTGTGATCCCCGCTCCCTCTCTGCTTTGAGTGTCACGTTTCAACAGAACGAGAGGAGTGGAGAAACGCCCTTGGGGGAGTCGCTGGAGGTCTCCCAGCAGGCCCGTAGGGCAGCAGGAACAAAGGCAGCCCACAGCTCCCGCAGCCGCTGCCCCCGGGCCAGGCCCCGCGGGGTCTCCGCTGAGCGCGCAGAGGGGTGAGGACTGGGCAGGGGCGGCCGGCCCTGGGGCTTCTGGGGTGACCCTGCCCTTTCTCTGCTCCAGCCGTGGCACCCGGTCCTCTCCAGGGTCCCGTGGGGGCTGCACTTCAGGATGGACGGTGCAGGGGTCCCGGAGGCTGCTGGGCATGCTGACATTGTCCAAACAGCCGGGGGGCAAGAAGGCCCCGAGCGGAGCACCCGGGCCCAGTGGGGGTGCTGAGTGAGGACACGCCGCCCACCCCAGGCCCTGGACTCAACGGGTGGCTGCAGAGGATGCGGGAGAAGACGGCAGCCGCCTCCGCCCGGGGGAAGCCCTGGCATGCCTGCCGACCCAGCTTCCGCGGGCCCTCGGGAGCGGCGAGCGCACTGCTTGGTGGCCGAGGACGCGCTCGGGAGGGCCGCCCCGAGGTGGTCGCTTTGTGAGGGGGCAGCCCTTGAACCAGCCTGCGTGGCTGGGGATTCTCACTCCCCAAGCCCCACAGAGGCCCCTCAGGGTCTGCGGCGCTCTCTCCCGTGGCTGGACAGACACACTGGCTGGCAGACAGGGGCACAGGGCAGAAGCTTCCGGAACGCCGAGCCAGCTCGGGGGCGCAGCCCCGTGGAGGAGCCCGGCAGAAGGGGAGGCAGGGCGCTGAGCCTCCCCAGGGCACGCGACCGCCTCGCGCCAGCCTTTGGTCGCGATGTCTGCTGAGTCTCCACGGAAGCCAGCCCACCCGGTGGAGAAGTGCCGCCCTCCTGTGTGTCCAGGGGCGTCTATTAAGTAGGATGTTTCCAAGGAGCTCGTGGAGGGGAGGCCACGCCTGCGGTTGGGCGCTAACCCGTCCAGCTAACCCGTTCACGGTGGGCATGAGGGTCCCGAGTGTTCCTGGGGCGAGTTGGGGCTCGCGAGCCCCGAGCTGGTCTCTGCACAGGGAGGGGACCAGGGCTCTGCCCCAGGGGGCAGCTGATGTCGGCCCAAGGAACGGCCGTGATCCCTCCAGGGGAGCGTGGGCCGACCCCCACCCTAATGAACCGAGGTCCCAGGCTCCTGATGCGACATCCGTGTCCCCCCGTCCTGAAGGGAGGCAGCAGCTCATCAGCAGGGTCTTCGCTAGCCCTGGAGCAGACGCACGGAAGCGCCCCCGCCCGGCTCGCGGGTTATGCGCCTGTCCTCCCCACGCACGCACTTACCTGTGAATTCCCGCCTCTATCTGTCTCCGTGTTTGCCTTTTCCGCTCTAGGCTCCCGCATAGCCTCCTCTTCACCTTGTCCCTCGCGGTTTCCCACCGCATTTCTTACCGTTCCCCTGGACACTTCTTACGTCCAGAAGCTCCTCACATACAGCTGTACAGGCCATGACGTGCTGGGGTGCGGTCCCCACAGCAGCCTGCCCTCGGGTTGCTCCTGGTGCCACACAGCCCTCCAGCCACACACGTCCATCCCATAAGCTCGCAGGAACCTCGAACAGTGCGGCCCAGCCCCACACTCCCATCTCATGTCCGGTTCCCTGTAACTCGCTCGCTCTCCTCATTTGCTCATTGCAGGAGCCTCCAATGCGAAGGCCGCGACCCTTCTTTCCCTGCGCGCTTCCTTCCTGCCCACAGCACTTTGCTCATGCTGCTTCCAGCGGTTTGAAAGCCTCCAGTTTCAGAGAGAATGGAATTGCCTAATTGATGCATATTAAACATCCTCCTCCATGGAACATTCATTTGGGAAGTCCAAGGAGTAGCCTTCCAATTATTTTTGCATGTCACCCTCCTCCATCCAGTAAAACCCTTGTTAGAATGAGATGATGGTGTTTATTTTCTGTCTCTAGCAAAGGAAGTGGAGAAGGTGATGGCATCCCGCTCCAGTACTCTTGCCTGGCAAATCCCATGGACGGAGGAGCCTGGTGGCCTGCAGTCCATGGGGTCGCTAAGAGTCGGACACGACTGAGCAACTTCCCTTTCACTTTTCACTTTCCTGCATTGGAGAAGGAAATGGCAACCCACTCCAGTGTTCTTGCCTGGAGAATCCCAGGGACGGGGGAGCCTGGTGAGCTGCCGTCTATGGGGTCACACAGAGTCGGACACGACTGAAGTGACTTAGCAGCAGCAGCAGCAAAGGGAGGCATCTAGGTTGAAACCTCTGAGGACACCCCAGCTCCGGAGAGAAAGTTAGGCAGGACCACAGCTTCAGTCTGAGAATCCATAATAGTCTATCCTAGCACAGCCCTCAAATATTCCCGTTTCATTTCCTTTAATACCAACTGAAGTCAGATTTGCCATTGGAGGAAGAACTTACCAGATTATCAGACTACATTTGAAAGTATTAGGAAAAATGTGCCTTATTTTATGGGACAAGGCGTACTTCACATCATGGGTTAACTAGCCTCCCATTTGGGGGCCAAATGTAAAGAACACAAGCTTTTCCACTTAGAGAAAATGAGCTGAACCCAAGCTGCTCATTGAAAAAGTCAGCCCTCACCAGTGCGATAACTTTGACTGACACCCACAGACTAAGGGAAAAGGCAGCCACCCACTCCGGCGGGTGGCGGCGTTGCTGCTCCGTCTCTAAGTCGTGTCCAGCTCTTTGTGACTCCGTGGAATGCACGCCAGGCCTCCCTGTCCATCACCAGTTCCCGGAGCTTGCCCAAGCTCATGTCCACTGAGTCGGTGATGCCATCCAATCACCTCATCCTCTGTCGCCCTCCTCTCCTCCTGCCCTCACTCTTTCCCAGCATCAGGGTCTTTTCCAACGAGTCGGCTATTTGCATCAGATGGCCACAGTACTGGAGCATCAGCTTCAGCATCAGTCCTTCCAGTGAATATTCAGGACTGACCTCTTTTAGGATGAACTGGTTGGATCTCCTTGTAGTCCAAGGGACTCTCAAGACTCTCCTCCAGCACCACAGTTCAAAAGCATCAATTCTTCGGCACTCAGCCTTCTTGACGATCCAAGTCTCACATCTGTACATGACTACTGGAAAGACCATAGCTTTGAATGTACGTGTACCTTTGTTGGCTGGTGATAACCTTGAATTTGGATTTTAACTCAGATTCCAAATGGTGACATCATCATTGTTTTTACACACAAGTTGTTGAGAAAATAAATCAGTGGGACAAGTTCTAATTCCCTGTCTATTTTGATTTTTCAGTTTCAGCACTGACCTCAGTAATAAGAGGCATTGCAAGGGCTGGAGAGGCCTCTACCTGCTCCTTCAGACACACAGGCAGTCCGCCAGCTGGTGGAAAGTCGTGGTCAGAGCACAGTGGGCGTCACCTTGAATCGCGTCTCTGGTCCCCGGCTCATCCGTGGGGAAGCCCTCCCCGCAGGTGGCCAGCAGCTTGGCGGACGCCAGCTGCTCGCCTCAGTGGCCCCCAAAGACCCAGCACAACAGTCTCCTTTTCACACCTGCCACAGACGTCCTCCTCGATCGAGGATGAAGCCACTGCCTGCAGAGCCGACCCCGACTCTCCCCAGCACTGAAAGTGGCAGATCATCTAAATTCCAGCTTCAGTGAAGAAGCTAGCGCTGTGTCCTAAGGAAAACACCGTGTCTCGACCGATAAGGCTGGGCTTCAGTCCCTGGCTGCCATCTGAAGGGAGTGCCCAAGAGAGAGAGCCCAGTGTCCCCTCCAGCACCGGGAGGCTGGGGTCCGTTCTCCGAGGACAGTCCTCTCGGAGGGTAAACTCAGAGGATGTCACTCCTCTTGACCTCAGGTAACAGAAACACACCGTGAGGAGGGCAGGGAAGGGATTTCTAGGTCTGCAGCGAGACAGTGGGTTATAAAAGCACCTTTCCAGCTCAGACATTAGAGACTGCTCTGGGTGAAAGCGGCGCAGCGAGGAGAAGTAAGAACCCACCGTGCCCTCTCTGTAACAGAGACGGAGGAACCTCCCGCAAGCTCACGGTGCGGAAGGAAGTACTCGGTCTGCGGTGCAAGTGGCTCAGTTACCACTAAGGGCGGCTTGACTTCGTGCACTTAACGCCAGTCGCCAGGGAAGAGGCATCTCACCACTGGCTTCTCCCTTCCATCAGTCTCTTACAATCCCCGCCCCGCCCCTTCAACACCAGCCGCGATTTCTGCCGGGTAAAGCGATCAGGACACCGCCTGGCGTGGGCCTGGGCGGGACGGCTCACTGCTGACCTGTGTGCACGTGGGGCGGTGCTGCAGGGCCTGGGACCCGGAGCCCGACCAGCGCCGCGGCCCGGGGGACCTGTCTGACGTCACCTGAAGGCAGCCTCCCAACCGAGGCATCTGAAAATGGTCAGCCGGCTGGAAAGAAGCGCAGCTTCCGGGCTCCTAGTCCGTTCACGTCTTTTGAAGCGGAAACGGAACCCCGCGCTCCGACACGCGCAGGTCGTCGGTGCCTGCAGACCAGCCGGAGAGCCGCGACCCCCGCCCGGCCGGGCGGACACACCCTGCGGCTCTGCTCCCAGGAACAGCTTCCTCACCCTCGAGGCCAAAGACAGTTTCCTATTTTAGGCTAAAAGGTGGAGAATAGAAGTTGAAAGGCAGAATTTCCTAGGAAGTGTGCTGAAGACAGACGGAGGCGGCGGACACCGCCCTGCGGAGAGTCGGCCTCCGTCCAGCAGTGTCCACTGCGGGGCCTCTGGGACGTCAGGGCCCTCTTCACAATCACCGACCCCTCCCGCTGCCTCCCGACCACCCAGACCTGGGCCCCCGAGAGCTGCGTGTTTGGCTTCTGTTACACAAGGTTCTTGCCCCTGTTAAAAGTCAAATTTACCTCCCTCTGAGAAAAATCATTAATGCGTTAATTCTAAAGATTTTTTTTCAGAATCTTTCTGGAAGGTAGACTATCTCAGGGAAAAGAAAGAAAAAACAAAGTCTGGGTTCCTAAGCCTGGGGAGTGGAAGTTAGGAGGAGAGACCACAGTCTCCCCCAAAGATGGAACAGACCAACCGCAAGAGGGGCTCAGGCCTCAGTGGGGGCCCCCTTCCCTGGGCGAGCATCGGGGAGAACCCCCTCCGTGCTTCTGCAGGTTCCCGGGCAGCCTTCAAGCCTGCCTCCGGCCCGGCCGAGGTCTCCTCCTCCGCCCAGTTCTCTCGGAGGGGACCCCGAGTCCGCCGAGCCCCCCAGGGCGCCTCGTCTGCGTCTCCCCGGGTTCACGCATCTCTGGGCAGGAACGTTACCGCTCCCCTCGCACCCCGGCCGGCACCCTCTTGAATCCCATCCTGAGTGTGTTGATAAAACTGATGGCTGGAAGTGCTGACAAGTTTCGGCAGTCAAAACAGTAATTAGTAACTTTCCCGCTAGGTACTCGGCCGATGTAGTTAATGGCCTCGTGTATGATCCCCTCCACTAAAGGGTAAATGCTGCCTCAGCATGTGGCGTCTTCTTCCGGCGGCGACAATCTGAGTGAACGCGGGAGGCGTCGCAGGAGTGGGTTTGGGGAATAGGAACGGCCGTCATCCCTGGAGTCAGCCCAGGGAGACAGGACAGGCTGGGGCTTCGGGCCCCGGCTCCCCTGCATCTCCTGTTCCTGCCGTGTTAGATGACGGGCGGCCACTTCTCCGTGGCTCCTGGGAGGCGGGTGCGATCACTCACGCTGGTCCAGCTCGGGGCATGGACACGCGGTGGTGGAGTGTCCCTGGCCAGCCAGGATGCGGCGCCACACCCCCGGCACCTTCACGTGGCAGAAGCTGCCGGTCTCACGGCCCCAAGGCCCGAGGCCAGCGTCGAGGGGGGATGTCCTCCTCCCTGCCCCCTCCGCTCCGTGATGCCCACACGGTCCTCTTCTGCTCTCTTCGACCTTCTTCCTTCTCTGTGTCCGTCTCCGGGCCCACACCTCCCCTTTCCAGAGCAGCACCAGTCACGGCTAGCTCTGCAGCGGCCCCACCTCCAAGCAAGGTCACGGTCACAGGCACCCGGCGTCAGAACACAGGCGTCTCTCCTGGGGACACAGCTCAGTCCGTGACAGGAGCTCCTCGGCCTGCATCGATGACACTCTCCCTCCCACCCCCTCTGTGTAGATTGCATCAGCTGTTCTCAAACCCTTGACCCCAAAGCCCTCTGTACTAATCGCTGGAAAACACACAGAGCGCTTGTGTCTGTGGATTGTGTCTATTGCTGTTTACCATGCTAGAAATGAAAATAGGGATGTGTCTGCTTTAATTAGGCTTCCCTGGTGGCTCAGGCGGCAAAGCCAGGTAACTGCCAGCAATACGGAAGACCTGGGTTCGATCACTGGGTCGGGAAGATCCCCTGGAGAAGGACATGGCACCCCACTCCAGCACTCCTGCCTGGAAAATCCCATGGGCGGAGGAGCCTCGTGGGCTACAGTCTGTGGGGTGGCAAAGAGTCGGACATGACTGAGCGACTTCACTTTTGCATTAATTATGACTTTAATCCATTTAAAAATAACTACAATAAATCCTTCGCTAGTGGCAACGAACACACCTGCCAATGAAGGAGACATGAGAGACGCAAGTTCGATCCCTGGGTCGGGAAGATCCCCTGGAGAAGGAAATGACACCCACTCCAGTACTTTTGTCTGGAGAATCTCATGAACAAAGGAACCTGGTGGGCTATAGTCCATGGGGTGGACACAGCTGAAACACACACACAGTAAACCCAATGCACATTCACAGAAACAACATTTTTATGAAAATGGTATATTTTCCCCAAAATAATCAGTGGGCAGAGTAGCACTGGTCTACATCTTGCAAATCTCTCTGAAGTCTCGCTGAGGAGGACAGCTGGGTTCTCGTCTTTCTGTATCCAGGCAGCCGCTGTGTGCTGTTCGGCTGAGTCACGTGAAGGGAACTCATCCGCGTGCAGATGTTGGGGAAGCGAGTGTTTGAATGGCTTTTCAGAGAACTGCGGGCGTGCTTCGTGGCCCTAGCAAGACTCAGCCACGCTTAGTTATGAAACCTGAAGCCGCATCAATAAACTCTCCTCTATTCCTGTAGCATCCGTTGGTCTGTTTTGCCCTCTGAACCCAAGACTTTGTATCTCGAGTGCTACTGCTTGGAAATTATTGATGCCCTGGAGGTATGCAGATCTTCCAAAGGCTGGCACGTTTCACTAGACAATATTTTTAAAACCCACCGCAACTCTCAGCGGAAAAGTCTTCAAGTACCGGAACATCTCAGCCTCTCAGTAGCGGGTATCAGTTTTCCAAAGTTCTAATTTTCACTTGAACATTCAGTTTTTCTTATTGACAATAAACGCTGTTGGTTATTTTCTTTGAAGTGATGTTTTGAGAAAATGTCAGCCTAACGCCCGCGTCTGCAGAAGTGTTGTTTTCCCATTAAACACCCCTTCAGGCAAAAATGAGGCTCTACCAAGAAAAGGGCGTGGTTCGGGCTGCAAGCTGAGTTTTCCCCTGAGACAAACATGGCCCTTCAGAGGGGCTTCATGCCTCCCCCCAGCTTTGTCACGCGGGCACGGAGAAGACGTCGGAGAAAGGCCAAGAGTTAGGAAAATGCACCCTCTTTACCGCTCTGCCCAGAGCACTCTCGAGAGGACCTGGCTGTCTTCCCTGCGCGGGCCAGGTGCCCAGGGAGGCGAGGTCGCTCTCGAGTGCCGACGCCCCGCAGGTTCACCCGCCGCCAGCGGGACCAGGGACGTGAGGAGGGCACCGGGCGCCATCTGCCTTTCCTGCGGCTTGCAGCGACTCAGCAGGCTGGGCACTTCCTCAGCGCACACGTGCCGTTTCACGCCCATCACATCCGGTTTGCCTTATGACGTAAGCGCATCTCACCCCGGGCCTCCCCCGCTCCGTTACAAGGTGAGCCGCGCAGGGAGGGCGAGGGACGCCCCCCCTGAAAGAGGGCTCCAGCCCTGACTCAGCGCAGGCGTCAGGACCAGTCAGAGGACGGCGTGGCCGGGCGGGGCCCCTTGCCCAGGGCAGGCCCCGGGGCCGGGCGGACCCTGAGCGCCTGCCAGGAGGCGGGCCCTGACTTCTGCAGACGGGTCCGATTCTGTGGCCGCTCTGTCAGCTCTGGGCGACCCCAGGCCTCTGCAGACCGCACCTGGAGCCCCGCAGGGTACAGGCGTCTCGACCACCGCCCGTGGGGACGTCTGTCTTCCCTCGTCCTGCAGGCGGTCTGAGCTTTCCAGCGGGAGGGTCTCCTGCTCAGTTTCCCCGTGGCTCAGGAGAGCTTCCCCTGAGAGCACACACATGCGTGCACACACACACAGACATACACAGACACACACACACACACAGACACACACACACACACACAGACACACACACACACAGACACAGACACACATCCACAGACATACACACACACACACACAGACACACACACACACAGACACACACAGACACACACACAGACACACACACAGACACACACACACAGACACACACACACAGACACACACACACAGACAGACACACACACAGACACAGACACACACACACAGACACACAGACACAGACACAGACACACACACAGACACACACAGACACACACACACAGAAATACACACACACACACAGACACACACACACAGACACACACAGACACACACACACAGACACACACAGACACACACACACAGACACACACACACAGACACACACACACACACACACACACACACACACACACACACACAGACACACACACACACAGACACACAGACACACACACAGAGACACACACACACAGACACACACACACACCATTCCCCTGAGACCACACACACACACACACACACACACACACACTTCTAGCAGTAGAGTCCGGACACCTGTCTCCTGCCAGCATTCCCGCTTTCAGGACCACTCACCTCCCCGGGACCATAACTGCTGTGCTGAGTGGTGGGGTGGTTTATGTGAGCCGGACCTAGGAAATCCACATGACTCCCGGGGAGAAAGTCATTCCACCTTGAGGACCGGAAGCCAGCTCTGCCCCCAGAATCCCTGAGCCCCTCACAGCCCCGCCGCAGTGGACAGTCCCTCTGCCCCTGCCCCCAGGTCACTGTCCCACCGCAGGCCCCTGGCTGGGCCTCCGCCACCCTTTCTGCAGCGTTAGTGGAGAACCATGCACTGTCCCAGCCTCTGGGGTGACGTCTGTGAAGAATCACAGAAATGCCTGCCTCACGGAGAAAACTTCCAAGGGGAAGTCAGACGCAAAACGAAAACTGAGAAAACCAGAGGTCTGTTAGGAAAGTCCTTCGGGAACAGTGGCCCAGGCGGCAGTGGTCGGACAAGCAGGGTGCCCTGGGTCCCGCTGGGCGGTGTTTGAACAGGGACAGGGGCGGGGAGGGAGTGAACCCGGGGTGCCTGCAGGGGGCAGGTGCAGGGGGCAGAGATGTGTATAAGAGACAGCACACACACAGACACACACAGATACACACACAGAGAGACACACAGACACACACACACACACACAGAAACACACACACAGACACACACA
>SJYT01001141.1:303154-325408 GCA_006410635.1 Cephalophus harveyi | reverse complement strand
GGGCCGGGGAGCCCCCTGCGTCAGCTTCACACCAGCGTAGAGGGCCCGTCCCGTCCTGCTGGCCTTCCCCTTCCTTCCTCTGTCCTGGGCGCTTCTCACAGCCCCCACGGGCGGCTCTCCTTCCTGGAACCTTCTGGCTCTCCGGGGGCCCCCGCCCGCGTCACTGCTTCAGGACGAACGTTCCTGTGCTCGCCGCCCGCCCTGCGGGACCCCAGCCCACGGTCTGCTCACACTTTCTGGAGGGGTGGGCGGGCTGGGGGGTGTGATGAATGCGAAGCTTTGGGCCATGTCTGTGTTCCTTGCTAGACTCTAAGCTCTGGAGAGGGAAGGTCGCTCCCCGTCCACCCCGGGGCCTCCAGAATTTGGAGTTCTGGGGGCTCAGCCTGGAAATGAGGCAGGACTAACCTGTGCTGACCCAGCTGCCCATGTTGGCTGAGGGTGGGCTCTGCACACGAAGAGCCTCACGTCGGGCGCCGGTCAGCTGGATCGGGAGACGGGGGCTGAAGTTGGGCTTTAAACGTGCTTCCCTGTTAGGGGTTGAGAGGGGCCTCGGCCAGGAAATGTCCTCCCCCGTCACAATAGCATCAGAGTCAGCGCTTCAGTCATAACATGGAGGGGCGCGGGTCCCACCGCAGCCCTGGCGGCCAGACGCCTGATGTTGGACTGAAACGCTTCCCAGAGGGCGCCTGAAGGGGGTCAGGGTGGATCCCCAAGAAGCCGGCCGTTGTCCCCGTGAGTTCTGCCGCGGTGGAAGTGCAGCCCTGGAATCCCCATTCCGACTCCTCAGTGCTTAACCGTGTACGAGTTCAGAGCTTCAGAGCTGCTCTTGCCGCCGCTTACCCTGAAACGCCCCTCTCTGGGGTGAAGCTGGCCGCGGTCCCCGGGCTCCCTGTGTCCCTCCTACCCTGGGCTGTTGAAGGAGGGGCTGTGAGACGCTGTGACAGGTGGTGAGCAGGCCTGTGAAGCTCTAAGAGCTGCTAATTGCATACAACCGGGAACACCTGCAGCGTCTCTGCTCTATTTCAACCCACAAATTACGTGCAAAGACACAATGGCCGCCATGAGGAAATACATATTGGTATCTGCCACTGTGGTTCAAGAGTGAAGTGACTTTGAAGAGTACATGCCGGCCACACATCTCAGAAAGTGCCCCGGGCCTGCGTCCGCACTGAAGTCCCACCCACAGCCCCGGCTCGTTACGGTTCTTGGGTTGCTGCTGCTGCTAAGTCGCTTCAGTCGTGTCCGACCCTGCGAGACCCCATAGCCGGCAGCCCACCAGGCTCCCCCGTCCCTGGGATTCTCCAGGCAAGAGCACTGGAGTGGGCTGCCATTTCCTTCTTGGGGGCAACGGCCTTTTCTCCTTCTTCACTCACGGGTGCCTGGTTTCACAGTGGTGACGAATCCACCCGCCAGCACAGGAAATGCGGAAGACGCGGGGTCAGCCCCTGGGTTGGGAAGCTCCCCTGGAGCAGGAAACGGCCATCCACTCCAGTCCCCTTGCCTGGGAAATCCCACGGACGGAGGCGCCTGGTGGGCGACAGTCCCTGGGGAAGCACAGACCCCGGCAGGACCGAGCAACCGGCACGCAGGCCTGGCTGCGGCCCGCCTGGACCGCGTGGGGCTCCCAGGGAGACGGCCCTGCCAGCTGGCTTCCCTCCTCACTCCCAGCACTGAAGAGTCATGAGAACAGGTGGGACAAAGGGATTGCCAAACACACAGAACAGTATCATGTTCGGCAGATCTGTCTTTAATTCACACAGCTGTAAACTCCCAACGTGAGTGACTGAACCGTGTGTCAGAGAGACAGGTAAATATCAAGAAACTACCCCTAAGACTAGTTTTGTGGTGTGTGTGTGAATAAATTAATGAGCACCATAAAATGAGATTATGGAAAGGGATGTGAGGGCTTAAATGTACACATTTCTTTCTAGAAGGTACTTATGGAAACCAATGTGCTAATATACTAAGGATCATTCCCTAGACTCCTGCTTGTTTTTAGCAAATGAGAGATCATTCCAGAGCGAGTGGTGTGACCTCATAAGCGTTATTCATGAGTGGTAGTTCTTTAAAAAGGATGCGATCACAGCAGGTGATGTAAACAAATAACTGAGTAGGTTATTAGATGAGGGTGGAGAGACACGTCTTCCATGCACAAGAATGCGAAACAAGTGGTAGAATTCATGTGACTGTTTCACCCTCTTCTCCCTGAGCCTGGGCTGTGCAGGGCGGCTTCCGTCCCAGGCGGACAGACGGCAACATGGAAAGACGAATTTGGCAGAGAGCTGGCCCGCATCCTCGGCCAACAGGCGAGGGTGACACCCACGGGGAGGTCAGGGGGACAGGCTCCACCCGACGTGACGAGGCGAATCAGAGGAACTTGGTGAATGGGCTGCAGGGCCCACCCTTGAGGGTAAATGACAGGTGGGCTTGGGGAGGGCTAGGCTGGGAAGACCGGAGAAGGCAATGGCAACCCGCTCCACTCTTGCCTGGAAAATCCCATGGACGGAGGAGCCTGGAAGGCTGCAGTCCATGGGGTCGTTGAGGGTCAGACACGACTGAGCGACTTCACTTTCACTTTTCACTTTCATGCATCAGAAAAGGAAATGGCAGCCCACTCCAGTGTTCTTGCCTGGAGAATCCCAGGGACGGGGAAGCCTGGTGGGCTGCCGTCTATGGGGTTGCACAGAGTCGGAAATGACTGAAGCGACTTAGCAGCAGCAGCAGCAGGCTGGGAAGACAGACCCGGTTGTGTCCCGACACACCGCCCCACTTTGGGGCCGTGGGTGGCCTTCACAGACTTCCAGCCCACATTCCAACCCTGACCACCCATGCTGGTCTTTCAGAAGTTCAAACCTGTTGATTTTGCAGATGGAACGATGAGACCTAATCTTTTTAAATGAGAAAAAAAAAAAAAAAATCACGCTTTCTTACATCCTGGACCATTTGCCTTCAAAAAATCACACACTGAGATGATATTAAAAGCAAGGGTTGTTTCACACTCGAATACATGCAGAATAACCCGTTATGTATAATTGGTTCCAACCATCCCTCCCGTGACAAGTTTTTACAAGCTGTCTGAATGCACTTAGAGTAGAAAGAGAAAAGGCTAAACAACAACCACGCTTTATGTGAATGCGGGTGGAGTCCCTTCCAGCGTCTTCATTGAGACAGGGCTCAGGACGAGCCTGTGAAGGGACGTGGACACACACGGAGGAATCCCCGGGCTTCACCTCCCTGCCTCAACTCACCTTGACTAAGACCTTTCCGGGACTTCAGAATCTCCTCGCTGTGCACAGATCCGACAGCAAGGGGGTTTAAATACCGTTATTTTTCTCCATGTACTGGACCTCACATATTAATATTCAGGCCAGGAGCAGTTTAAAATTGCACAGAACAAGCACGCTCGCCAATAGCTCAGTGGGAGGCTGAGTGTAAGTAGCTGCCAATCAGCATGCCAGGCCATTGTGAGCCCAGACAGCCCTAACAACACCCTCGCGGGGTCCCCGTCACTGCCCGTGCTCCGCGGGGCCTGGAGGAAGCAGGTGGAGAGGGGGGGAGGCCGGGACCCAAACACGGAGCCCGAGGTGGGGCCGGAGGTCCGGGCCAGGCGGGGAGGGGGGCACGGGGCTACGGCGGGAGGTCCCGGGGGCCCCGGGGCCCCTGGACAGGTACCGCACCCTGCGGCAGCTCAAGGGGTTCGCAGGCGACGAGGGGCCTGGGGTCCTGCAAGCAGGGCAGCCCAGCACAGGCCGGTGCGCCCTGAGGGGTCGGCCCGGGGATGGGCCTGCACTTCTGGGGCTGGGTGTCTCCCGCTCCATTCTGAGCGGGCAGCAGGGCCCCGGCCGAGGCCGCGGGAGGCCACCTGACCGCCTCCCACAGTGGAGTCCGGCTGGCCTCCGGTTCCGCGCAGGCGCCCTGGGGCTCGGGCTTCCCAGGCAGCTTTCCTTCCAAACATGTGGTTGCCCGACTGCGCCTGAAAAGAACCAGCAGGACGGGGAGGCTGTACCATGCGGCCCCGTCTGCGGGCGCAGGTCACACGGTCCCAGTGACCGCGGCATGGCGCGGCGAGGGGCACTGTGTGTCCTGGGAGCCGCCGGGGTGTGTGTGTGTGTGTGTGTGTTTCCTCCCGAAACACACGCGGCATCTGACCACACACAGCACTGGGCCTACCTGGGGTCAATTTCTACCAAAAATGACACCCATCACCTGGGCTGCCACCCCGGGGAGACGCCCCATCACCCAAAGCTGTCTCTTATACACATCTCCCAAAGCCCTCTGTACTAATCGCTGGAAAACACACAGAGCGCTTGTGTCTGTGGATTGTGTCTATTTGCTGGCCCGCATCCTCGGCCAACAGGCGAGGGTGACACCCACGGGGAGGTCAGGGGGACAGGCTCCACCCGACGTGACGAGGCGAATCAGAGGAACTTGGTGAATGGGCTGCAGGGCCCACCCTTGAGGGTAAATGACAGGTGGGCTTGGGGAGGGCTAGGCTGGGAAGACCGGAGAAGGCAATGGCAACCCGCTCCACTCTTGCCTGGAAAATCCCATGGACGGAGGAGCCTGGAAGGCTGCAGTCCATGGGGTCGTTGAGGGTCAGACACGACTGAGCGACTTCACTTTCACTTTTCACTTTCATGCATCAGAAAAGGAAATGGCAGCCCACTCCAGTGTTCTTGCCTGGAGAATCCCAGGGACGGGGAAGCCTGGTGGGCTGCCGTCTATGGGGTTGCACAGAGTCGGAAATGACTGAAGCGACTTAGCAGCAGCAGCAGCAGGCTGGGAAGACAGACCCGGTTGTGTCCCGACACACCGCCCCACTTTGGGGCCGTGGGTGGCCTTCACAGACTTCCAGCCCACATTCCAACCCTGACCACCCATGCTGGTCTTTCAGAAGTTCAAACCTGTTGATTTTGCAGATGGAACGATGAGACCTAATCTTTTTAAATGAGAAAAAAAAAAAAAAAATCACGCTTTCTTACATCCTGGACCATTTGCCTTCAAAAAATCACACACTGAGATGATATTAAAAGCAAGGGTTGTTTCACACTCGAATACATGCAGAATAACCCGTTATGTATAATTGGTTCCAACCATCCCTCCCGTGACAAGTTTTTACAAGCTGTCTGAATGCACTTAGAGTAGAAAGAGAAAAGGCTAAACAACAACCACGCTTTATGTGAATGCGGGTGGAGTCCCTTCCAGCGTCTTCATTGAGACAGGGCTCAGGACGAGCCTGTGAAGGGACGTGGACACACACGGAGGAATCCCCGGGCTTCACCTCCCTGCCTCAACTCACCTTGACTAAGACCTTTCCGGGACTTCAGAATCTCCTCGCTGTGCACAGATCCGACAGCAAGGGGGTTTAAATACCGTTATTTTTCTCCATGTACTGGACCTCACATATTAATATTCAGGCCAGGAGCAGTTTAAAATTGCACAGAACAAGCACGCTCGCCAATAGCTCAGTGGGAGGCTGAGTGTAAGTAGCTGCCAATCAGCATGCCAGGCCATTGTGAGCCCAGACAGCCCTAACAACACCCTCGCGGGGTCCCCGTCACTGCCCGTGCTCCGCGGGGCCTGGAGGAAGCAGGTGGAGAGGGGGGGAGGCCGGGACCCAAACACGGAGCCCGAGGTGGGGCCGGAGGTCCGGGCCAGGCGGGGAGGGGGGCACGGGGCTACGGCGGGAGGTCCCGGGGGCCCCGGGGCCCCTGGACAGGTACCGCACCCTGCGGCAGCTCAAGGGGTTCGCAGGCGACGAGGGGCCTGGGGTCCTGCAAGCAGGGCAGCCCAGCACAGGCCGGTGCGCCCTGAGGGGTCGGCCCGGGGATGGGCCTGCACTTCTGGGGCTGGGTGTCTCCCGCTCCATTCTGAGCGGGCAGCAGGGCCCCGGCCGAGGCCGCGGGAGGCCACCTGACCGCCTCCCACAGTGGAGTCCGGCTGGCCTCCGGTTCCGCGCAGGCGCCCTGGGGCTCGGGCTTCCCAGGCAGCTTTCCTTCCAAACATGTGGTTGCCCGACTGCGCCTGAAAAGAACCAGCAGGACGGGGAGGCTGTACCATGCGGCCCCGTCTGCGGGCGCAGGTCACACGGTCCCAGTGACCGCGGCATGGCGCGGCGAGGGGCACTGTGTGTCCTGGGAGCCGCCGGGGTGTGTGTGTGTGTGTGTGTGTTTCCTCCCGAAACACACGCGGCATCTGACCACACACAGCACTGGGCCTACCTGGGGTCAATTTCTACCAAAAATGACACCCATCACCTGGGCTGCCACCCCGGGGAGACGCCCCATCACCCAAAGAGCCCGGGGAGAGGGGAGGAGTGTGGGGAGACTGCAGGGGTGGGTGGCGGGGGGACCCCCAGCTCTGAGCAGGGCGGCGGTGGGGGGTGTTCAGGACGAGCGGAAGCTGAGCCCGGCGGGCTGAAGGGAGCCAGACGCCAGGACGCTGAGGACGCGATGCCACCCTGTGATAAGGGAGATGATGACGCACCGAGCGCTGCCTCTCCCCGGGGGAACGCGCGGAAGAGCTCGCCTCCCCAGGCGCCGGTGCGGGAGAAGCGGCGCGGCTTTGGGAAGCCTCTGAGGGGCGGGGTTGTGAGCCGCCCCTAGACAGCAGCAGCAGCTGAAACGCTGCTGGCCGTGGTCGCAGCCTCTTTACTAGGTGGTCAGCGGCCAGCATGGGCATCCAGGCGTGGACGGGCCGGGGGGCGGCTCCAGGTGGCCCAGCCGCGTCCTCTGATGGCCTCAGCTCCTCAGTGGACCCACACGTCCGGACGGAAGCAGGCGAGGCAAGCAAAGTCCCGTCCCCACGGGGCTTCCGTCTCAGGGCCAGGCTGGCCAGCCTGGCAGCCATAAGCCAGGACCTGAAACTGGAAATGATCCCACTCCAGTTACACTAAAAGTCCATCCCTTGGTATTAGCTCGCTTGCCGGCAGGCGACCCAGCGAGCAGAGAGAGAGCGGCCCGCAGTCCCAGGAAGCCCTCTCAACCGCCACTCGGAGTGTGTGTGTGAGCATGCAGGCGTAGGTGTGACGTGTGTTGCTGTGCATGTCTGTGTATGTGTGGACGAGCAGAGGGCAGTTGACAAGCTTGTGTGTGACTTGGGCTGAGCAGAGAGAAGAAAGAACAGCACACCGTCTTCTGAGGGGCAGAAAGTAGGAACGTAATTTAGCCACAAACGCAGGGCTCTGGGCCCCCCTCCCAGCCCGGTCACGCGAGTGCCAGGAAGCAGGGATTTAGACGGTGCAGAGGGGCTCGCTGCACTCTCCAGACACTCACGTCAGGTCCGGGTGGGTGGCCCCCACAAGCCGGCGTCACTGCGGACGCTGAGATTCACAGGGAACAGCCGCTCAGCTGGGCGCCAGGCTCGCAGGTTTGGGCTCTGATGCACCGGGGGCAGGGCCTCCGCCTCGGGGATGCCCTCTGACTTCACTTGCCATCACGACCATGAGCAAACCCCACAGGCCTCAGCGAGGGCCGCGGGCGGGCTCCCTGGTTTCCCAGCTGCTTCCTTGCCTTGCAGGACTGCGCAGCACCAAAGCTGTCCCGCGCCTCACCGCTCATTCTGGGAGCTAAAGTAACGACTTCACATAACCGGGGCACCTCCAAAACAAGAAATACGCTGCCTCCGCTCCCATCAGATGCTTGCTAATTAATCCAGCTACAAACGCAGCGCAGTCGCTGAGCCCGGAGACGGGGACAGAGCTGCCTGCCCCACCTGCCAGCTGGCGGTTCACCAGCGCAGCTCAGCTTTCCACAACTCGGCAAGCAATCGGGAAATCTCCACGCTCGGCAAGCGGTCCTCACCCCCAGCCCCAGGCGAGCCACTTGCTGTGATCACTTCATTGTTAAGTTCCAACCAAACACACACATATAAGCACCCCCAAATTCCACACATGGGCACCCGTACCCAGACACGCACGCTGCCACCGGAAAAAGTACAGTTTCATTTGCAGAATGTCACCTATTCATCGCTTTTATGCCTCCGATGCGGCTCTGGGAGAACTTATCTGCAAGAACAGAACAGATAATGAGTCTAAAATAATAATCCTGGGGAAAGAGGCACACACCCTCCCGATCGCTTCCGGCAGTTTCAGCTCCCTCTCCGCCCCCAGCATATGCTGCTGGTCCCTCTCGCTTTGGCATTAAATTGCGCTTGTTCTTCTGCGTTTGCCTCTAAGGCTGTGCGCGGGTCTTGCCCTCCTACGGGGACTGCGCGTGGTGCAGGCTTCAGCTCCCTGCTGGGGCCTCGAGTCTGCTCAGGAGCCCGGGGACTCGGCTCCGCTCCTGACTCTGGTGCTGAGTTGTGCGTGGCTGTCAGAAAACTACTTCGCCTCCTGGAGCCTCGGCTTCCTCGCCTGTTGCTCGGGGATGATGGCAACGCTGGCAGAGGTCTAGACTGACGAGGGCTGAGTGAGCCGACAGATGCAGAGAGAGATGGGCCCTTGGCACAGTGATTCTGCAATCAGTTCAGTTCAGTTCAGTTCAGTTCAGTCGCTCAGTCGTGTCCGACTCTGCGACCCCATGAATTGCAGCAGGCCAGGCCTCCCTGTCCGTCACCAACTCCCGGAGTTCACCCAAACTCAAATTATGCTTATTTCTATTAGTTAGGATGGAAACTTGATCTTACACTTTTTGTATCGTTAACGTTAGCAGTTGCACTGAATTTATATCAGATTGCTTTAAAATTGTTTTTATTTAGCTTTGAGCATGCTTCCTATTTTTAGCTGATTTGGTAATCAACCTGAACACCAAATTACCTGCCAGCTCCTGACTCCATATATACACCATGTTTCAAACACACCAAACCGGAGGTTCAGACATTGACACAGGCTTTTCTCTCCACCTGAAAAGACTTTCCAAGCCTTCCTTGCCTCAAAATCCAGTTTGAAGGCCCCTTCCTTGGGGAAATGCTCTCTGGAGAGCTCCTGCAGAAGGGAGAGTTCCTTCTGAAATGTTCTAGAATGTGTTCAAGCGGCTCCGCCACCACAAACCATACACATGTCACATGCGTATCATCCCAATTTACATGTATTTCCCAGGCAGCTCAGCTGGTTAAGAATCTTCCTGCAATGCAGGAGGCCCGGGTTTGATTCCTGGGTCGGGAAGTTCCCCTGGAGAAGGGATAGGCTACCCACTCAAGTATTCTTGGGTTTCCCTGGTGGCTCAGATGGTAAAGAATCTGCCTGCAAAGCAAGAACCTGGGTTCAGTCCCTGGGTCCAGAAGATCCCCTGGGAGGGCATGGCAGCCCACTCCATTATTCTTGCCTCGAGAATCCCCGGGACAGAGGAGCCTGGCAGGCTACAGTCTTCGGGGTTGCAAAGAGTTAGATCCGACTGAATGACTAAGCATAGCACTCCCCTTGATTGGGAACCCCTGAACCAGGAACCATGGGGCTGCCACGGAGGACATCTAGGAAATGTTCCAAATGACTGATGGGGAAAAGCAACGCTCAGAGCAAGCAGAACCATCGCTGCCTGCTGAGACGGTGAGTGGCCAGTCAGCCCAGGAAAAGCCAGAGGCTTCTAGCCGCTCCCAGCCCTGCCTCCCAGAACCTAGCCATGCCCTGGGGGGTATCCGCCAGCTTTCCAAATACAACATCCCATATAACACAGTCGTTACCAAGGTGTCTATAGATTTCCAGGGACATGTAGAGGGTCTGGGTCTGCAAGCCCCCTGCATGAACAGAACATGTGGCTGGGTCAGAATCTGTCAACCGCTGACAATGAAGTTAAGGAGGACTGGTTTCGGACAGGAGGACTTAACCACGTGCAGAGGGGACACACCTCCAGGGACAGGCTGGCATAGGGCTTGTGTGCTGGCTTATTCATCGCAAACCTTTGTGAGTATCTTGACTTCGGACCCACTGCTTAGTACAGGGAAGAGGACGGGGCCAGGACGGGGCCAGGAGGTGGCCCAGCTCCTCGCTCGTGGAGACCAGTCTGTGGAGAAGTTGAGAAAGATCCCCAGCCCCTTCTCTGCATTTCCGGGTCCAAGACATTCTGAAGACTGAACTGCTCCTCTGCCGCGGCTCACTGGCGGCAGGCGAAGCCACTGGCTCACGGCGCGGCAGGACCTCAGCCGCGCGGGGCTGTCCATGCTCCTTTCCTACGAAGTGTGAATAGCGATATGTTCTAATGTAGGAAGATTACTGTGCTCGATTACAAAACGGTGCCGAGGCTGTGCGATTTGAAGGAGCCAGGCGCTCGGTCGTGTCCGGCTCTTTGCAACCCTATGGACTACATCTCCCTCCATGGGCTTCTCCACATAAGAATGCTGAGTGGGTGGCCATTCCTTTCTCCAGGGGATCTTCCCCACCCAAGGACTGGGCCTGGGTCTCCTGCATTGCAGGCCACCAGGGAAGCCCACTGTGCTGTATATGGGTGCATCTGTGCGCATGTGTAGATAATATACAGATGTATTATTTTGAAACCTAAAAATCCCAAACTCTAAAACACATCTGCCTCCATGGGTTGGTGGGCCTGGAGTTAAGTCCTGTTTTGGGGACCCCTGTGAGGGACACCAGGGTGTGGTGGGGGGTGAGGCACCCCAGAAGAGTCGAGGTGACAGGTGTGTCTGGGTGACTTATCGGGAGGCGGGCGTCACCAAGGGGCTGCATCTACAAACCCTCTGGCTGGGTGGTGGGAACAAGATGGGGACAGGGGCCTGGGGGAAGCTTTGCAGAAACCACCCGGACCAGCCCCTCCCTGAAGCCCCCCTCTTGGCTGGTGATGTGGCAGCTCTTCCCAGCAAGAGGCCGAAACCACCGCCCCCTCCTGGAGGGTGGACTGGCCTCCGCTCTGACCTGCCAGTCCCAGGACCCCCCAGGGCGCTGTGTGCATCTCCCCTCATCCTTGACCTTCTGCCCAAATCCTCGTGAGCTGCCGGACCAGCGGGCTGGTGGCCGAGAAGCCGGGGAACTGAGTCTGTGCCAGCGTGTGTCCCGGCCAAGACTGCAGGTGCGGGGGAGAGCAGGTCCGAGCACAGACGTAGGTGAGAGGGGACCTTCACCCACCACCACGTAGACCCCCAAAGTGCAGAACGTGGGCGAGGGGACCTTCGCCCACCGCCACGTAGACCCCCAAAGTGCAGAACGCGGGCGAGGGGGCCTTCGCCCACCGCCACGTAGACCCCCAAAGTGCAGAACGCGGGCGAGGGGGCCTTCGCCCACCGCCACGTAGACCCCCAAAGTGCAGAACGCGGGCGAGGGGACCTTCGCCCACCGCCACGTAGACCCCCAAAGTGCAGAACGCGGGCGAGGGGGCCTTCGCCCACCGCCACGTAGACCCCCAAAGTGCAGAACGCGGGCGAGGGGGCCTTCGCCCACCGCCACGTAGACCCCCAAAGTGCAGAACGCGGGCGAGGGGGCCTTCGCCCACCGCCACGTAGACCCCCAAAGTGCAGAACGCGGGCGAGGGGGCCTTCGCCCACCGCCACGTAGACCCCCAAAGTGCAGAACGCGGGCGAGGGGGCCTTCGCCCACCGCCACGTAGACCCCCAAAGTGCAGAACGCGGGCGAGGGGGCCTTCGCCCACCGCCACGTAGACCCCCAAAGTGCAGAACGCGGGCGAGGGGGCCTTCGCCCACCGCCACGTAGACCCCCAAAGTGCAGAACGCGGGCGAGGGGGCCTTCGCCCACCGCCACGTAGACCCCCAAAGTGCAGAACGCGGGCGAGGGGGCCTTCGCCCACCGCCACGTAGACCCCCAAAGTGCAGAACGCGGGCGAGGGGGCCTTCGCCCACCGCCACGTAGACCCCCAAAGTGCAGAACGCGGGCGAGGGGGCCTTCGCCCACCGCCACGTAGACCCCCAAAGTGCAGAACGCGGGCGAGGGGGCCTTCGCCCACCGCCACGTAGACCCCCAAAGTGCAGAACGCGGGCGAGGGGGCCTTCGCCCACCGCCACGTAGACCCCCAAAGTGCAGAACGCGGGCGAGGGGGCCTTCGCCCACCGCCACGTAGACCCCCAAAGTGCAGAACGCGGGCGAGGGGGCCTTCGCCCACCGCCACGTAGACCCCCAAAGTGCAGAACGCGGGCGAGGGGGCCTTCGCCCACCGCCACGTAGACCCCCAAAGTGCAGAACGCGGGCGAGGGGGCCTTCGCCCACCGCCACGTAGACCCCCAAAGTGCAGAACGCGGGCGAGGGGGCCTTCGCCCACCGCCACGTAGACCCCCAAAGTGCAGAACGCGGGCGAGGGGGCCTTCGCCCACCGCCACGTAGACCCCCAAAGTGCAGAACGCGGGCGAGGGGGCCTTCGCCCACCGCCACGTAGACCCCCAAAGTGCAGAACGCGGGCGAGGGGGCCTTCGCCCACCGCCACGTAGACCCCCAAAGTGCAGAACGCGGGCGAGGGGGCCTTCGCCCACCGCCACGTAGACCCCCAAAGTGCAGAACGCGGGCGAGGGGGCCTTCGCCCACCGCCACGTAGACCCCCAAAGTGCAGAACGCGGGCGAGGGGGCCTTCGCCCACCGCCACGTAGACCCCCAAAGTGCAGAACGCGGGCGAGGGGGCCTTCGCCCACCGCCACGTAGACCCCCAAAGTGCAGAACGCGGGCGAGGGGGCCTTCGCCCACCGCCACGTAGACCCCCAAAGTGCAGAACGCGGGCGAGGGGGCCTTCGCCCACCGCCACGTAGACCCCCAAAGTGCAGAACGCGGGCGAGGGGGCCTTCGCCCACCGCCACGTAGACCCCCAAAGTGCAGAACGCGGGCGAGGGGGCCTTCGCCCACCGCCACGTAGACCCCCAAAGTGCAGAACGCGGGCGAGGGGGCCTTCGCCCACCGCCACGTAGACCCCCAAAGTGCAGAACGCGGGCGAGGGGACCTTCGCCTACTGCCACGTAGACCCCCAAACCCACCGCCACGTAGACTCCCAAAGTGCAGAACACGGGCGAGGGGACCTTCGCCCACTGCCACGTAGACCCCCAAAGTGCAGAACGCGGGCGAGGGGACCTTCGCCCACTGCCACCTAGACCCCAAACTGCAGAACCGCGAGTGAACCAGACGATCGTCCTCTTAACCCATGAAACGCGGGGGAGGCTGCGAAGTGTGGGGTGCTGTGGGGATGGCTAAGTGTGGGTGCCACCCGGTATGTATCCAGGAAGGAGGAGACAAAGAGAAGAGCCCACAGGCACCGCCAGGCCCGTCCTGGCCGGGACACCTGGCCCACGAAGGATGACCCGATGCTGGCTCCTGCCCCGCCCACGTCTGAGGGCAGGGAGCCCAGAGCTTGTCACAGTCCCAGGACATCATTGTTCCTCCGTCTGTGGCTTCAACAGTAGGATTCCTCACGACTCCTCTGAGAGGCAGGAGGCTGGGGTTTCTCTGTGTATCTGATTACCAGGTTCAACCAGGAAAGAAGAAACTGAACGGTCATAAATTGTCCCACGAGAAGACGTTCCCAGGCCATGAGGCCACCGGTCCCCGGAGAAGCAGACAGCTGTCACTGGAAAGACACACACCGCTTTGTTCCAGTTCTGACTGCAGTCTGGGACCTGAAACGGTTAGCGCTGTGGAAACCTTCACTTCTTCTCGCATTGCAGGCTGAGTGCACCTTCCCACAGCACAGTGACGAAGGGAGAACAAGCTGAGAGCCTGGGTGGCTTGTCGGGACGCCTGGGCATCTAGTACCAGCTAGTGCCGCTGGTGAGACAAAGGGCTGCTTCCCTTGTCCCTGCAACAGGACCCCAGGGTGTCCCCTGCCCTTCCTGTGTCCCTGCTCCGAGGCCCCTGGGTGTCCCCTGCACGTGCTGTGCCCTGGGGAGCACCCAGGTTGTTATGTGGAGCCAGGCAAGACTAGGCATCCTCGGGAGCTGCCCCTACTTTATGATCTTGGAGAAAGTGAAGCCCAGTGGTCTGTCCACCTTGCGATGTAGAGGGACTCCCCCCAGTACTGCACCCTGTAGGCAGTGCTGGCTTTGACATTTGCTGGGCATGTGACTTTGAAAAGCTACCCAAGCTCTCCAGGTCTCTGAAATCGCATCTTACAGTGGGGATAATAACAGCAAGTGTTTGCTGGCTCTGAGCTGTGAGGATTAAAGGAAGCTGAGTAAACTCTGAGAGCGGAGGTTTCGTCTAGTTGTTCACTTAGGTACTTGAGCAGGCCTGGCACATAGTAGGTGGTCAGTAGATATTTGTTGACTGAGAGCACATTAACCAGCACAGTGTATACATTATAGCCGTTGTGCCCAGCCTACGTTAATAAGCGCATGGATCATGCCGCCTCACTCGCGCTCAGCCCCGCTGCCGTCAGCCTTCGGTAAACATTAGCTGCTGCTCATCCACTATTACCATCATTAGCCACTGTGCCTCACAGGGCTGCTGCAGGACGCGTAAAACACACAGGCTCCCCTGCTCTGCTGAGCAATATTCCAAGGTCAAGGAGGAAAGGCAGTCCACAAATACAAATCATTACTGCCGATCTCAGCTGCGTATCTCAGAATCCCACGTCTGGGCACTTCATTTCCTCTGTCGTGGAGCAGGGCTTTGCTTTTGGTCGGAATGCTGTGAACGAGCGCCTGACCCGAGGGAACGGGCAGGTCTCACGCTGCGGAGGAAGTCGTGGCGGCTCCTGGTTCCCCAGACGCGCTGGCTGTGCACTCAGCGGGCGGCTCCTGGTTCCCCAGGCGCGCTGGCTGCGTGCTCAGCGGGTGCAGACGCCTCAGTGCCCAGTTGCTCTAGGCCCAGCGTGGGGGAACCTGCTCGGGACGGTTCCCCGAGCCCTCCTCCAGCCAGGAGGGCGTCGAGAGGCTTGTGCCGCCCGGACGAGGGCCTCTGCTGCCTGCTGGCTGCCTGCTGGCTGCCTCCAGCGGTCCAGCCCCAGGTCACAGTCGCCTTCCCGCTCACCCCACTGAGGTCACGAGGGCCTGCTCCTGCCCGCGACTCGGTGGCATCCCCAGCTGCCCACTGGATTGCCCTTCTGCAGTCCTCTTGACCTCCGTCTTGGTCTCTCCCGAGGTGAGACTCAGCAGCATCCTGGGCAGCCCAGTGTTACTGGGCCTAAAGCAAGACAGATGAGGTGGGCCTGGGAATGGATGTTTATGGAATGCCTGCAGACTGAATACGAAACAGACCTAACACTGTGCAGAACTTGGGTCAGGCCTGAAGCAGTCAGGCCAGGAATCAAAGGCGAAGCATCGCCCTCCAGGGGACCCTGACAGCCACCACCCCAGGGCTCTGCCGGCCTGTCCCCGGCACATAAAAAGGACAGCATTTGGACGGCAGATTCGGGTGAACAGGCAAGTTCCCGGCCACCCCCACAGCTGCTTGAGGCCCATCTTTCTGGGCACGTGCAACCATCCGTGGCCCGTCACCCAGGCTGGACAGCTTGGCAGTGGGCCAGTCTCTTCCACTCAGAGTTCAGAGAGGAGAGTCTACGTTCACAGGCAGATCGTGATAAGCCTTGTACAAATTGCTGGATATTCTGATGGGGGAAAGCCACACGGGGGAGTCAGGGGTGACAAGAAAGATTTGATGGTGCTCCAGGAAGACCCTGGGCTTTCTGGGGACCTCCCCGCCCCACTGTGCTGATGGCGGAAGCTTACAGTGATCCTGACATGTGGTGGCAGGTGCACGTGTATAGAGACTCAAGCCACGAAGTCTTGGCCATAGCTGGTCCAGATCAGAAACAGAGATTTCAGATGCCCTGGATCTGTTCATCCTAAGCGGTGTAGCCAGGACCACAACAGGCTCCATAAGGAGTACTGAAAACTTACTTTCATTGAATAAAATTTTGACAGCACCACCTACAACCTCAGAGTCTCAGGGAGTCGCCTGTGAGCAGGCTGGCTTGGTAGGAGGCATTCACTGGGTCCCTTGTGGGGCACTTTGTGGTCGTATGAGTCTAATAAGTCAGCTGGAGCGGCAGAGCTGTGCTGAGATCCTGGCATCTGGTTACCTGGGGTCAGTGTCCCCTGGGGAAGGGAGAGAAGCAAGTCTACACTTTCCTTTTAAGCAAGTCAAGGACAAGTGAGCTTCTCTATCTCCTGCTGGACCAGAGGGTGACGATCACCCAGGGAAGTGCCTCCTTGGTGCATCTGGGTTCTCAGAGTCACATTCGACTCTGTGTGACCCCAAGGACCGTAGCCCGCCAGGCCCCTCTGTCCATGGGATTCTCCAGGCAAGAATACTGGAGTGGGCTGCCGTTTCCTTCTCCAGGGCGTCTTCCCAGCTCAGGGATCGAACCCGCGTCTCCTGCGTCTCCAGCATTGGCAGGTGGGTTCTTTACCACTAGCACCACCTGGGAAACCCGAGAGCCAGACACCATGGGCCGAGTTGCATCCCCAGAAGACAGGTGGAGTCCAGACCCCAGAACACGGCCTATTTGGAGAGGGGGGGTCTTTGCAGAGGGATCTCTTAGGATGAGGTTGCCCTGGAGCCGGGTGGACCCTCATCTGATAGGACTGGTGTCCTCATGGAAAGAGACACAGGGACACAGACACCAGGAGAAGACGGCCCGTGTGGACAGAGACAGTGAAGCCTGGGGAGCAGGGGACTTGGGTGACCACCAGGAGCCTCTGGGGAGACCCTCCTGAGCCCCAGGGAGCAACCAGCCCTGCCCAGACCTGCGTCCAGAGCAGGGAGTGAGGCACTGCTGCTGTTTCTAAGCCACTCGGCTCAGTGCTGGGCTGCAGAGGCCAGGAACCATGCCCACATGGAGAAGGGAAGGCCACCTGGTCGACCCCCGGGCTGGCTCTCTCCAAACCCCCCACCTGCGCCTCCAGGATGGGGTGCCTGAGTTTGGGGTGCCTGGCTGCCTTGGGCGGAGCAGCTGTGGGCTGAGGGTGGCCCTTGCACAGCAGCACGGTGACCCTGCGGAGGGAGGGGACAGAAGCCCTGTCTCCCCAGACGGCTCCCCAGATCGGGGCCGGGTGCAGCGGGCAGGACGAGCTCCACTTTCCAAAGGTGCTGTCCGCACAGTGTCCCCGGAAATGCCTCGGGACAGCAGCTCGTCACCTGCAAGGCCCCAGTGACACCAGGGTGAGCCCGAGGCCTGGGAGGTGGCCCGCGCTCAGATGCTCCGCGGCCCCCGGAAGCCACGTGCTTTCCCTGCTTCCCTGTCCGGCCTAAAGCACAGGCAGGCCTTTCTCTGCCTTTTCCCACACGGCAGCACACCGTGGGCTAAGCACGCCTGGGCCAGTCCCGCCCAGTAGGCAAGCCCTGGGTCTGCGTCCCTCCCTGTGGTGACCTGCACTTGGTCTCCGGGAACCGAGAGTCGGGATGAGGCTGGAGCTGCAGGTCATCCGGGGGCAGGGCTCATGGTTCTGGAGTTAAATCTATAAGGAAGGGTAATCCCAGTCTGGTCAAGATTAGCTGGGGAAGAACAGCTCGGCATCACCCTCGGGTGTCCAGCCGGGCGCGGGGTCACTCAGCACCCTGGGGTGAAGTCTGGGCACATTCCCGGGCCGGGGGGTGGTTCGCGCGCTCATGGCCTGGCTGGGAAGAATGGTTGGGTCCTGTGTGAAGTGCAACATGGTCAAGACATGACTATTTTCTGGGAAATCAATAAACTTTGCAGTGCACGTCTTACAGCCTTTACAGGCGACTTAATCGCAGGTGGTATGCCAATGCGGAGACTGAGGAGACGCAGGTTCGATCCCTGAGTCTGCAAGATCCCCTGGAGAAGGGAAGGACAACCCGCTCCAGGATTCCTGCCTGGAGAATCCCGTGGACAGGGGAGCCTATAGTCCATGGGGTCACAGAGCTGGACATGACTGAGCTCACAGGACACATGTGTTGATGCCTCTGGCTCTTGGGTCTTATAAACTCTAACCATCCAGCATTGTAAAACCATCGCGACACCCAGACATGAGCGTGCGTCCTGAGAAGGATTCCCTCCAGAGCTCTGTGTTACCACTTACCTCTGCCTCTCTGGAACAGCCGCATGCCTTTAAAAGTAGACATTCAACCTAGAAAAGCACCACTCTGTCATGTGTTCTTATACATATAGGAACACAGGCAGTATGCCAGGCCTACAAGAAATCCAGTTCATAAACCTGTGATATGCGTGCTGTAAGAGGACAGGACAGAGCAGCTGTCCAAGGACCTATTCTCCAAGTTGTTAGAATAAAGATACAATTCACTATAAAACTAATCTAAATATGATTTAATATTTCTTTAATCATTCAGAAGATTCTTCAAAACTTGCCACTCCTCGGAGTTATCAATATCCTCATCAATATGTTATACTCTACATAAGAAGAAAGAAAGAAAGGCAGTGCCAAACAACGTTCAAACTACCGCAACACTGCACCCACCTCACACGCTAGCAAAGTACCGCTCAAAATTCTCCAGGCCAGGCTTCAACAGCACGTGAACTGTGAACTTCCAGATGTTCAAGCTGGAAGTAGAAAAGGCAGAGGAACCAGAGATCAAATTGCCAACATCCACTGGATCATCAAAAAGGCAAAAGAGTTCCACAAAAACATCTACTTCTGCTTTATTGAATATGCCAAAGCCTTTGACTGTGTGGATCACAACAATCTGTGGAAAATTCTTCAAGAGGTGGGAATACCAGACCACCTGACCTGCCTCTTGAGAAATCTGTATGCAGGTCAGGAAGCAACAGTTAGAACTGGACATGGAGCAACAGACTGGTTCCAAATAGGAAAAGGAGTACGTCAAGGCTGTATATTGTCACCCTGCTTATTTAACTTATATGCAGAGTACATCATGAGAAACGCTGGGTTCGATGAAGCACAAGCTAGAGTCAAGATTGCTGGGAGAAATATCAATAACCTCAGATATGCAGATGACCCCAACACCCTTATGGCAGAAAGTGAAGAAGAACTAAAGAGCCTCTTGATGAAAGTGAAAGAGGAGAATGAAGAAGTTAGCTTAAAGCTCAACATTCAGAAAACTAAGATCATGGCATCTCATCCCATCACTTCATGGCAAATAGATGGGGAAACAGTGGAAACAGTAAGAGACTTTATTTTCTTGGGCTCTAAAATCACTGCAGATGGTGACTACAGCCATGAAATTAAAAGATGCTTACTTCTTGGAAGAAAAGCTATGACCAACCTAGACAGATATTAAAAAGCAGAGACATTCTTGGCCAACAAAGGTCTGTCCAGCCAAGCTATGGTTTATCCAGTAGTCACGTACAGATGTGAGAGTGGGACTATAAAGAAAGCTGAACACTGAAGAACTGATGCTTTTGAACTGTGGTGTTGGAGAAGATTCTTGAGAGTCCCTTGGACTGCAAGGAGATCCAACCAGTCCATCCTAAAGGAGATCAGTCCTGAGTGTTCATTGGAAGAACTGATGTTGAAGCTGAAACTCCAATACTTTGGCTACCTGATGTGAAGAGCTGACTCATTTGAAAAGACCCTGATGCTGGGAAAGGCTGAGGGCAGGAGGAGAAGGGGACGACAGGGGATGAGATGGCTGGATGGCATCACCAACTCAATGGACATGAGTTTGAATAAGCTCCGGGAGTTGGTGATGGACAGGGAGGCCCCAGCGTGCTGTAGTCCATGGGGTGGCAGAGAGTCAGACACGACTGAGCTACTGGACTGAACGGAAGAATAAAAGCCCCCAATGAATTGGAGGTTTCACTCGTGGATTACCAGGTCCACTGTTTTTTTTTTTTCTTTCTTAAATAATTAGCTCAAGAAGCGTCATTAAGACCTCCTGCTGCCCTTCAGCTGCTCAGTCGTGTCCGACTCTCTGTGGCCCCACAGACTCAGCACTACAGGCCTCCCTGTCCTTCAGCACCTCCCAGAGCTCAAACTCACGACCATTGAGTCAGTGATTATTAAGAGTAGCCACTAGAAACCGTTTACTTTGCAGTTTGGTTATATATTGACACTAATTTTTGAGGTTTAAAAATGAAAGAAATAGAAATGAAGCCAAAATCTGAAGAGAATATGGTCTCTGGGGGCTGGGTGAGACAGTCTTTGGGTGGAAAATGTCCTAAGATTCTGGTATGCGACTTCTTTTAGTAAAGTTTGTCGAGAGAAAGCACAAGTGGAAGAAGCCCAGTAGCGAGGCTCTGACTTCACGTCTGACTATGATGTTGGCTTGGTGTTTCTTATAAGACAAGTCATTGAGTGCTCTCAGCACGTCTTTATCTGCAGTAACAACTCTAAACAATCTCAGATGTTTGCCGGCCGTCAGCCCCCTCTGCGGGGCCTTGAACGCCTCACTTCGACAGATCATTTGCCGGTCTGCCAGGAGCCAGCATGAGGAATTCCACCCGTGACAAGGTCATGCGGCAGAGCTCTGATGGCAAGGCTAATCAGACCTCAGGTTTCCCCCCTGGTATTTCCTGAGCATGTACCCCCCAAAATAAGAATATGCCTGCTTTTCCATTCTTCTGATATTCTCTGGGAAAACTCAACTCAGGGCTTTAGTCTTCTGCATTTGAAAGGGATGTCTCAGTTAAACCCCCTCTGATAACTCTCTAGCTTGCCTAACAGGTTCCCCCGGACCTCTTACAGCTTGTGAATTGCTTATAGCCCCCAACTGCGAGAGGCACAAAGCTTAAAAGCATCTTAAAGATACAGAGCCTTTTCTAAAGAATTAAAAATTATATTGGTAGAGGGTTTTCACTGTTGACTCAATGATTGCTGCCAGGCCTCCATATTCTTTATCTTTTAGGCACCTGGGAGGATGTTAAATCAATGTAAATGGGATATGGAAAAATATATATCAGTTCAGTTCAGTTCAGTCGCTCAGTCGTGTCCGACTCTTTGCAACCCCATGAATCGCAGCACGCCAGGCCTCCCTGTTCATCACCATCTCTCGGAGTTCACTCAGACTCACATCCTTATATCACTGCACTCCTCTTGTGTCCTTGCTATGTAAGAATGTAACTTTATTTAGTGCTTTCTGAGAGTGGCACCAGACTTTGGGAAGATCAACACAAATAAGTCTTCTGGTTGACAAACCCTTATCAGAAAAAAGGCTGTAAAATGTTAATTGGCCCTTTTGACTGGAAGATGATGTAAATCACCTAAGACTTGTGTATACAATTATGTATGCAGAGAAAAGCCTGGTTTTGATAAGAGTCTGGGCTGCTAATGCTGCATAATTTTGTATTACCCATTGATCTCCATGTACTCTCAAAAGTATAAAAAGCCTTCTGAACAATAGAGGCCGGGCCAGTCATTGGAAGGACTGGTTTCCCCCGTGTCTCCTCTTTACTCTAATTTCAGGCTGAATTCCCATCTGGGGTGTGGAGGCTCGCCACGTCTACTTACCTGTCCTGGCTTCTAAGATCTGTGAGAGAGAGCCCAAGGCGGGGCACTCTCCGATATTCAAATGGACACCGGCAGCCTAACGTAGATGGTGCAAGCTCCTTGTCTGGAACTTTATTGGTTTTCCACATAAACCAAGTTATTCAGCCTCTTTTCTCCACTTAATTTTCCTACTACACTATTTCTTCCTAATCTAATCTTACATTAATAAATAAATACGTTTTTCCTCGCCTGTCTCCCCTTGGAATCACCCTGGATCCACTGGGGCTGGACCGCGGCACCGGTCACCTCACACACATTGCCACCCCGCGTCGTGGCCAGCCTCTCCCAGGAAGCTGGCTTCCCAGGGGCCTGACTGCGGCAGGGGCCCAGCCAGCGTGTGAGTGCCGGGCCCCTTCCCTGCCCTCCTGCGTGCAATGCGCCACGTTCCCGGGGCGGCCGTGGGCTGTGGGTTTAGAAATCGATTAGAGCTGAGATGAGCTGAGCTGCGAGAGCACGCTCCACAGCCACCTCTGCAGGGCACGGCTCGCTCGTTCGGCCTGGAGAAGGCCCTGCCTGCGAAATTAATGGGGAGCCCATGGCGACGCCTGCGGGGCCTGCGGGCGCCCTGCACGAGCCTCAGACGCAGCGTCTGGGCCTCCTGTAGGCGAAGCAGCAGCGCCCGAGAGGGCAAGACAATTAACCCTCCGTAAGTTTGTGCAGCACTTCGAGGAGGACAGGCACTATATGAAGGCTGAGTGCTGTTATCAGAGGGCAGCAGGAAGCACAGAGACGACGAGCGCTGGGAGAGAAGCCCCTGCACAGTGGAGCACCAGGGCAGAGCGGAACGAGACCACCTCACACCAAAGTTTAAAAGCTAAAAAACAAAATGGGTGAGAAAGCCAGGCTCAGAAATGAAAGGGAGGCTCCAGGAAGTATTAAGATAAATTATGCAATTTAATGCAACTTGAGGGAGTCGGAGGTCACCGGGAGACAATCGGGACTCTGGAACACGGTTGTGATAATTAATTCCTTAAAAAAATCAATTAATATTTTCTCTCATCGTTCACAAAGGGG
>SJYT01001141.1:251345-298541 GCA_006410635.1 Cephalophus harveyi | reverse complement strand
GGTTGGGGATGTTTCAAGGGTTGAGGGTTAGGGGTGTTTCTGGGGTTGAGGGTTGGGGTTGTTTCAGGGGTTGAGGGTTGGGGGTGTTTCAGGGGTTGAGGGTTGGGGGTGTTTCAGGGGTTGAGGGTTGGGGGTGTTTCTGGGGTTGAGGGTTGGGGGTGTTTCAGGGTTGAGGATTGGGGGTGTTTCAGGCGTTGAGGGTTAGGGGTGTTTCTGGGGTTGAGGGTTAGAGGGTTTCACAGGTTGAAGGTTGGGGGTGTTTCAGGGGTTGAGGGTTTGAGGGTTGGGGGTGTTTCAGGGGTTGAGGGTTGGGGGGGTTTCTGGGGTTGAGGGTTGGGGGGTTTCAGGGGCGAGGGCTTTCCAGGTGGCTCAGGGGTAAAGAATCCGCCTTCCAATGCAGGAGCACTAGAGACCCGGGTTCGATCCCTGGGTGGGGAAGATCCCCTGGAGAAGGGAATGGCAACCCGCTCCAGTGTTCTTGCCTGGAGAATCCCAAGGACGGAGGAGCCTGGCGGGCTGCAGTTCATGGGGTCACAGAGTCAGACACGATTGAGCTCAGACACGAGCTCTATGCAGGGGTGAGCCCAACGGTTCCCCCCACAGCCCTCTCTGCCCTGACCTCAGAAACACCTGAAACAGGCAAGGGGAGGGGCTGATCTGGTGCTGGATATTTCTGGTCTGCCAGCCCAGCCTTGGGTCAGGCAATGGCCAAGGCCCCATCACAGTGGGGTGGGGGTGGGAGATTGTCAGAACCCCCTCAGGAGGACCCGGAGCCTGTGAGGCCCCAGTGAGAACCCCCAGGACCGGGGAAGGCTCAGCGCACCCATGGGACCAAGACCCAGCACGAGAGTCCTGGTTCAGGCCACATGTGGTCCAGGACCGGGGAGGGTCAGAGGTCAGAGCCGAGCACTGGAGGTCATGTGCTTGCAGATTCAGGGCCTGCAGAGCTCAGGCACGAGGGCCTGGGTCCCTACCTGTGTGGGAAGCTTTCTGTATAGTCGGGGGAGCACGGCTGGCAGGTGGGGTGGGGCGCTGGGCAGGCGAGCACCAGCTCCCTTCCCCCCTGCTAGGAGGGGAACCAGGAAGCTGAGCCAGCCTCGGGTAGCTAGAGTGGCTGCAGAATGCCAGGCTGGGCCAGGGGTCCATCCACCCCCCGCCCCCGCCAGCCCTGCCCAGCTGGCTTGCGGGGCCCTCCCCGCATCTCCACCCTATACGTGCAAGCCACCCAGGGTCTTCCCCAGACCAGGGACAACCCAGGCACTCAGCACCACAGTGAACAGGGGCTGAGAAAAGTAAAACCAGCAATGATCTTTGTTTGCCGGGCCAGCAAGTCCCATGGCAGAAAAACCAGCTTCCAACTCACTCAGGAAACGCTGACTTGTCTGAATGTTTGCTGCACTTCGAAGGGAAGACACTGGGCTCACTGGAGCCCCGTCTCCGCCGTGTGGCCGGGTTCCGTGCTGCTGCTCACGCTCCGAAGCATGACTCGTTAAGTCTGGGTGTTGAGCAACTCGGTTCTCCTGACGTTGCTCTCCAGTTTCAGACAAGCTGACACACGGGGGTGGGCAACCCACTCAGGGGTCGCTGTGCTAGTGGGGCCCCCACGGGAGAAGCACTGCCCTTCCCGAGGCTGAGCTGGCCCCTGCAGGGCGACCTCACAGGGGATGCGGGGTGCCACGCTGAGCCTCATGCCCGCAGGGCTGCTGGGAAGGCTCCACACATTGCAGGAACCAGGAGACATCCAGATAAAGTGGAGTCTTGGGGCTCAAAGACGTCCTCCCCAAGAAGACGTGTGGGTGCAGGGCAGAGGGACTGGCCATGCACACACATGTCCAGTAGTGAGGCCTGCAAGTGCTCCAGCGGGCTCTAGGGCTTCAGGATGCATCTACCTACTAGTTGCAAACATGCACCCTTAAGCACATCTCTTCCTGCACCCTGAGGCTCCAGTGGCCACCATTTACTCTCTACCATTATGCATCGGGCACGAGAGGCACTAGCTAACGCTTCAGTGGCCATCGGACTGCAATATGTGAGTACAGCAAGTCACCATGTAAACTTTAAACTTATACAAGGGTATACGTCAAACATATGCCAATACAAAAATCATAAATTTTTAAAAGTGGGGCATGTATATGCCTGCATCAAGTAACACAAACAAGCAAAAGAGACAGGAGGCGTGCCAAGAGTTACGGAGAAATTCAGATGTTTCCTCAGGATGGAAGCAAGCACAGCCAGGTTTCAGAAGCCCTCCTGTGTGGGGGCGAAGGTGGAGAGATGTGGCTCCAGGGACAAGTGACTCTGAGGTCAGGTTGCAGGCGCTGGAAATTGGACGCTGCACGCTGGACCGTGTGTGTGCATGTGTGTGTGTGCATGTGTGTACGTGTATGTGCATGTGTGCGTGTGTGTGCATGCATGTGCACGCACGCATGTGTGTATGCATGTGTGTACACGTGTGCGTATGCGCGTGTATGTGTGTGCGTGTGTGCGTGTATGTGTACATGTGTGCATGTGTGTGTGTGGGTGGGTGCATGTGTGCATGTGCGTGTGTGTCTGTATGCGTGTGTGTCTGTATGCGTGTGTGTATGCGTGTGTGTGTACGTGTGCATGTGCGTGTGTGTACGTGTGCATGTCTGTGTGCATGTGGGTGCGTGTGCGTTGTGTGTGTCTGTATGCATGCGTGTGTGTACGTGTGCATGTGTGTGTGTGCGTGTGCATGTGTATACGTGTGCATGTGTGTGCGCATTGCATGTCTGTATGTGTGCATGTGTGTACATGTGCATGTGTGTGTGCATGCGCACGTGTGTGCATGTTGGTGTGCGTGTGTGTGCATGTGTGTGTACATGTGCATGCGTGCGTGCATGTGTGTATGTGTGCCTGTGTGTGTGTGCGTGCACGTGCGCACGGGCTCCATCGGCAGGGCTGCTGAACCACGTGTACAGTGAGTGAGGCCACCCAGCACGACCGTCGCCGTGGGTCTCGGTTGCAGGCCCCCTCGATCCTCTGCGTCGCCCTCCTGTCTGGTTTCCCGAGAGCCAGCGTGGAAGGCTGCGTGTTTGGTGTACCCAGCACCACTTGGCTGCTGGCTACCAAATATTTGATTGTTTCTATTCCAGCACGAGTTGGGCAACAGTCATTCACAGATGCTGTTTTGCAGCAGATAATTAAATCTCAACAGAGAAACAGAACGGCCCTTCAGACAATCACAGGGATGCTCGATCATGGAAGCTTCCACTGTTCTATCGCGGGACGCAAAGTGACTTGGGGGCCTCTGAACTAAGGCAGAACAGGCAGGTGAGGGCTTGGGTTCTGCACTCTGTGGGCAACAGCTTTCAGCTCCAGGGCGCGGTCATCAGCTGGTACTTTCTTTGACTCATCCCCTCCCTCGTTCAAGGATCTGAGGAGCGGGTGGGCAGTGAGGCGTGCCCTCCGGGACACGTTCATCTCACGGTGACTGCACCCCTGCCAAGTGCAGTCACGGTACGATGAGACCATCTTCACTAAAGGGACAGAGGGGAAAGTCTGCTTAGAAGACGTAAGAGCACTTGCTGTTAGGTTCTGATCTCAAGCGAGAAAAACGTGACGAGACCCCAGCCCAGGACTAGTGCAGGTGACTTTCTGAAGTCTCTCCTTCTCATTCTGTAGGGGGCCAGCCACTCTGATCACAAGGCCAGGACCCCCGGGGGCTGGGCTTCAGGTTTGCTGTGCTGAGGCCCCATTTGCTGAAGGAAATGTGGCTGCATTAAAGGGGTTCAGTAGACAGCTGAGAGTTTCAATAAGCCTGCTGGGCTGCCCCCCACACAGAGCCACGTGAGGAAGAAGCAGGAAATGAGGTGACCCATCCCGGGTCCTGGGATCGGAAACCCATCCCGATGCGATCAGAGCCGGACCACTGTGCGGTCCCCTCTGGGTGGGCCCCCTACCAAGGGCGTTGTCTGCAGCGGGACCCAAATCTCTCTCCATTCACTCCTTCCTTCCTTCCCTCCTTCCATCCACAAGCACACGGAGCCTACACTCTGTTCCAAGCACTTGGGTCCACCTCGTGCAGAGCCAAGCCTTCGTCCCTCGTGGACGCCACGCTCTAATTGGAAGGGCTGGAGAATAAGCTGTGGCTTTCCGGGCTGGACACAGAACCAGCATCCGCTAGAATGTATCAGAGACGGAGGAACCCTGGGCGGGCTGGTGCGGGGATGAGATTTTTATCGGGAGGTCAGGGCCAGGCCTCACACTTTGGAAGGTGTTGGAATTTCAGCTTCAGTTCCTTGACTCCCCCTCCTTGCGCATCGGGCGTTAGACCTGTTTGTACCCACAGGGCCCTCTGGGCGAGGCCACCCCGGTCTCAGGGCTGGAGAGCTGACCACTGTCCCTGCTGCCCCTCCTGGGGGGGAAATGGATCTAGACTCGGAGTTTCAGGGGACCTGTGTCAGCCCGTCTGCCGCTGGCCTCGCGTGCCCGAGCCCCTACCCTCCTGATGGGCCAAGTGTCCCCGTCTTCAGCCCCCCACAAGAGGCTCCCTAAAACCCCACCTCCTGACATGAGGCACTGGCAGCTGTGGCTTTGGCCCGGAACCCCCCGCCGCCCCCACGCCAAGGTCCCAGGCCTCCTGAGTCCAGAGAGATGCAGAACACCCGCGGCCCCTGCCCCGCCATCCACCCGCCCTGCCGTCCACCCGCGGCCCCTGCCCCACCCTGCCGTCCACCAGCTCCTCCCAGAGACCCTTCCTGGGCTGCAGCGCGGGGCTGCTCCGCAAGGCTGGCAGGTTTCCAGAGTCGGGCTGTATGGGCGGACGGGCAGCCCGCGAGGCCATGCTTGATTGGCCATCGGTTCCCTGGTGGGGCTGGCGTCCGCTCTCCTAGGAGGAGATTCTGTTCTGTGGGTTCAGCATCTCCCCACACACACACATGCTCCTCTGCTCCAGGCGGGCAGGAGCCGCTGTAACCCAGAGGGTGGTTCTTCCATGTCCGTTGTCTCTGTCCCCTGAAAGTGGTCCCTGAGGGCAGGGCCACGCTGAGACCCCGAGACCACCCCCACTGCATATGACACATGTCCTCCAGGGAACAGATACCCCTGGGTGCAGAAACGAGGCCCAGCATCACAAAATGGCTTGAGCACACGGCCAGACATGCCCAGAGGGCATCTGGGAGCGAAGGGTCATCATGTGCCCGCTGCAGGCGCCCTGCAGCTCCCAGCTCTCCGGCCGGGCGGCTCCGGGCTCCTCTTACGTAACCTCCGACAACAGATAAGCTATTACCCACGTGGCTGTGCGTTGTTCCTGCCGGCGAAGAACCCATTAGGTTGCCTTTGAAATCTCTATCCTGCGTCTATCTGCATTCATTAGCATATTTTACGATTTATATCTAATTATCGGGGTTTTTCCAAGTGATGAAACTGAAAGTGATCCTAGCTGAGCACTTTACAGAGCCAGAACGCAAGGCAGCAAAACGGACAAATCTGATGAAAAGCTTTCTTCACGCCGGATGCAAACAAACCGATGAAAGATCAGAAATTTAAGACGAGGTGAAGGCTTCCAGTCCGTCGTTATTGACGGGAAGCGTCCCCGATCTGCCCCTGGATTTCCATCCCAGAGAGGCCGGTGGGACCAGAGAGGCAGCATGTTAAACGCGTCGTTTTTCCCAGAGACAAACCCCACCTCCTGAATGTGGTGTCTCCAGGAGAGAGTTGTTAGAAGTTCACACCCCTGGGGCGTCTTGGCGAAGGGGTGTGAAATGTTCTCAGTGACCCAGGGGTCAGCTGGCTTGGTGCCAGCCTGATCTGTGCCACCAACTCTAGTAGTCAGTGGATTAATTTCCTAGGGCTGAACTGAAAACGCCAGCTTTAAGTCACAGAAGTGCACTTTTCCACAGCCTGGAGGCCGGAAGTGCAAGGCAGGGGTGTCAGCAGGGTGGGCTCCCCGGGGGCTGTGATGGAGACTCTGCTCCTGGGCCCCTCTGGTGGGGGGTGGCCCAAGACACCCCACGGCTCGCAGGTGACCACCTTCTGCCCACGTCTTCTCATTCCCTCTGTCTGAGTCTGCCTGTCCGACTCTCCCTCTTCCTACGGACACCGGTCATGTTGGCTTAGGGCCACCCCAAGGCCGCATCTGCACTCGCTGTCCCCTCAGACCTCCTCCAGGCACGCTCACGCTCACAAGCCCCGGGGGACTGGAGCTCCAGCACGCCAGAGGCCATGGCTCGAGCCCCAGGGGCCCGCCGGCGTGGCGTCCGGAGCCGGCGGGCGCGGTCAGCTCTCGCCCTAGAGGCCTACTCAGCTGGCTTTCACCAGACTCAACGCCACTCCTTCTTAGGAAGCTTTGCCCAGAAGGTATGGCTTCCCACAGACGCCTGACCTGAGTCACCATCCAGACGGGAAGAGCCACCGGCTGCCCTGGGAGCCCATCCAGGAGAGAAAAGCGACGGCCCTGGGCCCGGAAATCCGGAGGAAACGTGGCCACTCGACGCTGGGCTCTTCCAGCTAACAAATCCCCCCGAAAGTATAATCTATGGATGATCTTAGAGCCCATCCCTGATGCGGGGGAAGATTGAGGGTGGGAGCAGAAGGGGACGACAGAGGATGAGATGGTTGGATGGCATCACCAACTCAATGGACATGAGTTTGAGCAAACTCTGGGAGATGGTGAAGGACAGGGAAGCCTGGCGTGCTGTGGTCCATCGGTCTCAAAAAGTTGGACATGACATAGCAAGCGAAGAGCAACAATAAAATCATCACAACTTTTAATGTGTGAGCGGCTGAGCAACAACAGGCCACCACACCGTCCTCCACAAGCTGGTAGAGGCTTTGGCTGAACTCCACGCCGGGAGCGTGGGAGGCGTAAAGCGGGGGCGGGCAAGCACAATCACAGAGTCCGCAGGGTTCCGGACGCGCGGCCTCCAGCAGGGCCTGCGGAGTGGGGGACGGCCGGGAGCCTCAGCCCCGACCTCCCTCGGCTCGACACTAACCACGCCGCTCTGCGGCAGCTCCCGCCCGCCGGCGGCGCCCTCGCGCCGGCTCCTGGTCTGCACTGCCAGCAGCTAAAACACCCGCTCCTCCCGCCAGCCCTGCGCCACGGAGTCAGAACCCACGGATCGGAAAATACCTCGCATGCGACGAAAAAATCTGAGATACAACCCTGCAGAGAGGCGGTCCTTTTCCCAGGAGAGAACTAAGCTGTGAACACCAACGAGTGCGCAGGCTGTGGAAAAGGCCTAACTGCTGTGGCCGAACGCTGACCGATGGCTAAAAACCCCTCATGTCCCAGGAGAAGGCCCATACCTAAGACTCTGAAAGCCTCCGGTCGGTGATGTCTCTGGGCGAAGCCTTCTGGACCCACGTTGCCCTGCTGGCCTGGTGGAGGCCTCCAGAAGCTCCTTTACTTGCTGTTTGGGGACATGGCCTGAGCTCCTTAAGAGTCCATGGGACAACAGCCCTGAGTAGGGTTGGGGGGGCTGTCGCCCTGCCCCAGGCCCCTCCACGAGGCCACAGGTGCCCACCCGGTTCTCTGGTCACTTCATCCCCCAGCATCCTGCCCACATCTGCTGCTCACCCTGGCTTGCGCTGCTCTCCCCTCGGCCTCCAGGACGCCCAGGGCCCATGGTGCTCCTACAGGGACCCCACCCGCCCGGCCCTGGCTTCCGGTGGCCCCGCACGCAGGCGGGCCTGCTCTCCCCCGGAGGACAGGGCCGTGCGTGTCCCCACCCCCTGCCGCCAGCCCAGCCCCGGCACCGCCTCTGGCTCCTGGCTGACCTCCCCGACCCCCCGCCACGCGCGTGCACCAGCGGGACCCCTGGGCACCCAGGCCCAAGCAGGGTACCAGCTGCGGCCCCCTGGACCAGCATGCCCTCCTGGAGGCTGAGACGCCACTCAGAAGCACCCCGGCCTGCCGTCTGGAGGCCAGGCCCCCTCCGGCACCTGGAAGGAGGGAGTCACTCTCTGCTCCTACTTTGTCCCCAGAAGAACAGAACTCCCGGTGATCGAGTCAGGAAGGGCACTCCCCCCGCCCCCGGCTTCTGTTTTTAGCCCGCGCCTGCCGGGACCTGAGATTCCATGGTGATGGGAGTCACAGAAATAGAGACGGAAGATCAATTACCTAAAAGGTTCTGCATTCTGAGCTCCCTGCACAAGCAGCCGCGAGCTGGAGGCTGCACACTGACTACCCCCTAATTCACCCTCTGCTTTCTCAGATGTTCCTGCAAACAGGGATCGCAGCGTTTTACCTACCTGAGCATCGATGGAGGCAACAGCAGCTCGCAGGCCCCCGGGGCAAAGGAAGAGGCAGGGGGGCGATTATGCCCATCAGTCACCTCCTGAAAAGCCCCAAGATCCCCCCAGCCCCAACACTCAAGGCCAGTCTAACGCAGACAGTGGCGTCTACAGACACAGGGTCACCCCACCAGCCACAAGGTCAAGGGCAGAGAACTAAGCCCAGCTCTTTACACATAACCCACTTTAATCACACTGTTCTGCTGTGTTTTACCTTGAAAACTGGACTTCCAAGATTCAAAGCCTAAGGAAGAAAAGTATGAAGTTAAGTGAAAGCCGCTCAGTCGTGTCTGACTCTTTGTGACCCAAGGGCCTATACAGTCCACGAGATTCTCCAGGCCAAAACAGAGTGGGTAGCCTTTCCCTTCTCCAGGGGATCTTCCCAACCCAGGGAATGAACCCAGGTCTCCTGCATTGCGGACAGATTCTTTACCAGCTGAGCCACAAGGGAAGAAAGACATAATAAACACTATAAATGTGAGAACCGCTCATGACATTGATGTGGCTGTTTTGAGAGGCAATGGCTTTGCAAGACCCCTTTCAGGAGCTCACAGTAAACCCACGTGGTGGGTAATACCAGCATCTTTCCAGAGATGGAGGCCTTCTCAGGTGGCCCAGCCCTAAAGAACCCACCTGCAACGCAGGAGGCGTAGAACCGGGTTTGGTTCCATGTTGGGAAGCTCTCCTAGAGAAGGGAATGGCTACCCACTCCTTCGCTCTTAACTGGAGAGGCCCATGGACAGAGCAGCCTGGCGGGCTAGAGTCCAGGGGTCGCAGAGAGTCGGACATGGCTGAGCGCACACGCACCGCAGATGGAGACATCAGAGGACGCGAGGAGGAAGGAGACTGAAGGGCTTTCTAATTCTCAGAAGCAACAGAAGCAGAGCCGCACCCATGTCTGCCCAGCACCTTCCACCCCAAGGCCAGTCTCAAGTCCCAGAAGCTCTGCTCCAGCGAGAGTCTGAGTCCCACGGAAGGAGGGCAAGGTGCCTTGAGCCGCGAAGATGTCCCTGGAGCTGGTCAGATGCAGGGCGGTGGGGCTTTGCCCCGTCAGGACCCAGGTCTCCCCTGCGGGTTCTCCCATGGTGTGTCTCTCCCTGGACAGTGGGGCTCCCCCTAGAGTGTGGGGCTCCCCCTGGATGGGTTCACCTGGATGGGTCTCCCTCTGGAGGGTGGGTCTCCCTCTGGAGGGTGGGTCTCCCCCTGGGGGGTCTCCCCTGGATGGGTCTCCTCCTGGGGGGTCTCCTCTGCACGGGTCTCCCCTGGACGGGTCTCCCTCTGGAGGGTGGGTCTCCCCTGGATGGGCCTCATCTGGATGGGTCTCCCTCTGGAGGGTGGGTCTCCCCCTGGGGGGTCTCCCCTGGACGGGTCTCCTCCTGGGGGGTCTCCCCTGCACGGGTCTCCCCTGGACGGGTCTCCCTCTGGAGGGTGGGTCTCCCCTGGATGGGCCTCATCTGGATGGGTCTCCCTCTGGAGGGTGGGTCTCCCCCTGGGGGGTCTCCCCTGGACGGGTCTCCTCCTGGGGGGTCTCCCCTGCACGGGTCTCCCCTGGACGGGTCTCCCTCTGGAGGGTGGGTCTCCCCTGGATGGGCCTCATCTGGATGGGTCTCCCTCTGGAGGGTGGTTCCCTTCTCCAGGGGATCTTCCCAACCCAGGGAATGAACCCAGGTCTCCTGCATTGCGGACAGATTCTTTACCAGCTGAGCCACAAGGGAAGAAAGACATAATAAACACTATAAATGTGAGAACCGCTCATGACATTGATGTGGCTGTTTTGAGAGGCAATGGCTTTGCAAGACCCCTTTCAGGAGCTCACAGTAAACCCACGTGGTGGGTAATACCAGCATCTTTCCAGAGATGGAGGCCTTCTCAGGTGGCCCAGCCCTAAAGAACCCACCTGCAACGCAGGAGGCGTAGAACCGGGTTTGGTTCCATGTTGGGAAGCTCTCCTAGAGAAGGGAATGGCTACCCACTCCTTCGCTCTTAACTGGAGAGGCCCATGGACAGAGCAGCCTGGCGGGCTAGAGTCCAGGGGTCGCAGAGAGTCGGACATGGCTGAGCGCACACGCACCGCAGATGGAGACATCAGAGGACGCGAGGAGGAAGGAGACTGAAGGGCTTTCTAATTCTCAGAAGCAACAGAAGCAGAGCCGCACCCATGTCTGCCCAGCACCTTCCACCCCAAGGCCAGTCTCAAGTCCCAGAAGCTCTGCTCCAGCGAGAGTCTGAGTCCCACGGAAGGAGGGCAAGGTGCCTTGAGCCGCGAAGATGTCCCTGGAGCTGGTCAGATGCAGGGCGGTGGGGCTTTGCCCCGTCAGGACCCAGGTCTCCCCTGCGGGTTCTCCCATGGTGTGTCTCTCCCTGGACAGTGGGGCTCCCCCTAGAGTGTGGGGCTCCCCCTGGATGGGTTCACCTGGATGGGTCTCCCTCTGGAGGGTGGGTCTCCCTCTGGAGGGTGGGTCTCCCCCTGGGGGGTCTCCCCTGGATGGGTCTCCTCCTGGGGGGTCTCCTCTGCACGGGTCTCCCCTGGACGGGTCTCCCTCTGGAGGGTGGGTCTCCCCTGGATGGGCCTCATCTGGATGGGTCTCCCTCTGGAGGGTGGGTCTCCCCCTGGGGGGTCTCCCCTGGACGGGTCTCCTCCTGGGGGGTCTCCCCTGCACGGGTCTCCCCTGGACGGGTCTCCCTCTGGAGGGTGAGGCTCCCCCTGGACGGGTCTCCCCCAGTGGGTCTGAGTGGCTGCCCAGCTGAGAACGGGACAAGCTCGCAGGCGGGTCTTAGGAGCCCAGCCTGGAAGAGACTTGCCCTGGGCTCTGGAGGGGCTCCCGCCTCCCAGGCTCACACTCCAGCACCGGCGCAGGAGGGAAGGAAACGCAGGGAGCAAAAGGCTCTCCTCGTGCGACTTGTCACGCAGAACTTTCTTTCGGAACAAACAGTTCCAGCGGGCATGGTGGACGCCATCTTGCACAACAGCCACAGCGGTCTGGGGAGAGAGGCCCTGGGTTTTCCGCGGTTACAGGCGCCCAGCAGGTTGGGCCACCAGGCCACTCGTGGGAGGCACTCTGTTGTGCAGCCAAACCTGATTATCGCATTTGCGAGCACAATCAAATGCCGTACTTGGACACAGCCCACTTTTACCTTCTTTTTAGAAACCCGTGAATAGAAATACCAGCGCGGTCCATTACCACCCAGGGAGCAGCCCCGCTTTGCGGATCGGCAACTGCAGCTGCTTCAGTCGTCCGGCAACGTGACAGGCAACAATGACAGATTAAACAGCTCGACCAGGGCTGCATGTTATAATAGCATTTAAGTCAATCTTTACACCAATACCCACTCCTCCGGGTTTCCTGCCGGTACCCAGCACCCTCCGATTAGCCCGGGCGAGTCATGGCGAAACACCAGCGCCACACTCAGAAGCCCCCGGATGGACGGGACCCTGGTCGGTCTTCCCCCGTCAGTCCAGGCTTCATCTCACTCCCCCGATCCCTTAGAAACAAGCATCGTTTTCTGGAAAGTCATTCTGTGTCCCTGACCTATTTGACACTTGGAATTCTTGCGCACACTGGCTCTATCATGATGTCATGTATTTGGAGACCAAAGACAAGGATTTGAGTCTGATTTGTTTAGGAAAACGACCTCCTAAGCTCCAGTCTCCTCATCTAGAGGAATCTGTCTCAAAGGACACATGAAGGAAGCTTCTAAGCAAATTGAGGGATGGATCAGAGGGAACAGGCGTCAGTGGAGCAACGGATAAAATGACAAGATGACCTGATAAGCCATCGCTCATTGTGAGTTAGTCCTCGGCCCAGATAGACGTGTCAGTGACCAGACAATAAAATAACGTGAACGGATGCTGGGCTTCCCAGGTGGCTCAGGGGGTAAAGCGTCCACCCGCAGTGCAGGAGACACAGGAGACGCGGGTTCAAACCCTGGGTCGGGAGGATCCCCTGGAGGGGGAAATGGCAACCACTCCAGCGTCTTGCCTGGAGAATTCCATGGACAGAGGGGCCTGGTCGCAAAGAGTCAAACTTGCCTGAAGTGACTGAGCCGCGTGCACGCACGCACGCACGCACACACACACACACACACACACACACACACACACTCTGAAAATGGAAAACCGGAATTTTCCAGAAACCTGAGTTGCTAAGGTCTATGCACTAGAGGTATATTTGCGACACCTTGCATCGGAGGAGGTTTTCCGGCTAGAGGCTGACCATGTCCTAACACTGACCTCTGAGCTCTCCTGCAGATGAGGGGCCTTCGGGAATGGAAGGCGCATTTGTCCACCCGGCAGATTCTGCAAGGGTCCTGGGTTACTGCAGAGAAACACTGCGCCTCCATTTTAATGACTGTGCGACACAGGCCTTCATCCCCCTGCCTCTAAACGCCACGGAGTCTTTCCAGAAAACCACGCTTGTTTCTAAGGTATGGCAACAGGGGCCTGTGGAAATGCTTAGGGCTCATGGCGTAGGGTTCAAAGAGGACTGAACGGTTGGAAAACGATGCCTGGATGGAGTGAAAGAGGAAATGGGATTCCACGCCTGGGGAGGAGGCAGCCGGGAGGTGATGCTTGGTCTTCACGTCTCATCTGTGCTCTATACTGGACGACAGCGGCCTGGAGGCCCCCTCGGTCCACGAAGTCAGGGTAGGGCCTCAGACGATGCTCGGGATGAACAGCCCCTCCCCAGGACCGTAAGGCGTGAGGACAGCGACCTCACTCGCTGGTTACCGCCCGCTTCTGGGCCCCGCGGGGCCCGAGTCAGGGCATCGTCACGTGGGCGCTCTGAATTTCTTCTGGTCAGAGTGACTGTTTGAGGTTATCTATGAAGAGTAGTCTCATGTCAGTGAAATGCTTAGAAATGAAATGGAATATGAAGAGAGTTTTTCATAAGAAGATAGATTGTCATCCACCTTGGGTAATTTAAGTGAGACAGTATCTGCAGGCAGGGGCAAGATGGTGACCTCTGCAGGCGGGGACGAGGTGGTGACCTCCTGAGTCCCTTCCAACCCAAGATTCCATCATCATTTATATACTTTCCAAACCAAAAGCAATATTCCACGTCTGAGACAACTCTTAGAATATCTTAGGACAAAATCTGAGCAAAATAACCTCAGAATCCTCTTTATCCCATGTCTTCCTTTTTTAATTTTTAACAACCGAGGAATTACAGTCACCCCAGAGAAAGGCCTGCAAGGCAGGAGATGACAACTTGGTGGACACAGTGTTCCTGACACCCAGCACCAGCTCTCCTGACATGTCGCTTTTTATTGTAGCAAGATATATGTAACATAAGAGCTATGTAATGTAAAAGATGCCGTCACAACCGTTTCTAAGGGCACAGCTCAGAGGCAGCGAGCACATTAACTGCTGGGTAGCCACCACCAGCATCACCTCCAGAACCTCTCCATCTTCCCACACTGAAGGTCTGCCCCAGGAACCGCTCCCTGCCCCTGGTCACCGGGGTCCTACGTTCTGTCTCCATGAATCTGGCTGTTCCAGGCGCTTCCTGTCAGTGGAGTCACGTGGTATTTGTCTTCCTGGGCCTGGCTTGTCTCTCTGAGCGTCACATCTTCAAGGCTCCTGCATGTGGCGGCAGGTGCTGGAATTCTGTTCCTTTGCGCGGCTGAGTGCTGTTCTGCTCTACGTAGATACATTCCACTTCTCGTTTGTTTGTTCCTCCATTCATGGACTTTTGGGTGTTTTCCTACCTTTTGGCCTCTGTGAACAGTGCCCCCAGGGACACTGGGGTATCCACAGTTGTTTGCAACTATAATTTCTTTTGGGTACAGGTGCACGTTGGAGATAATTTGGGTTCAGTTCCAGATGACTAAATAAATCAAATACCACTGGAAAACAAGTTACATGAGTTTTTTTGTTTGTTTTCCCCTGAATACAAAAGTGCTGTCTACACTGCCCCATGGTCTATTCCGTGCACAACAGCGTTACGTCTAAAGAGCAGCACCCAGGCCTTCATTTAAAATGCTTTATCGCTAAAGAAAGCTAACAGTCACCTGACAACACAGGGTCGCCACAAACCTTCAATACGTAGAAACACAGGATGTGCAAAGGCGGACGAAAGGAAGGCAGCAAAACGCCGTGCTCTGACCGTCAACCCCTCGTCCGCTTCACGACGCGCAGGTCTTTCCTCCCTCCTGTGGGCCGCCTTTTCACTCTGTGAAAGTGAGTCCTTTGATGCACACAAGCTTTTCACTGTGATGAAGGCCAGTGTATGTGTTTTCCCTTTGCTGACTGCAAATAATGATATTTTACGAGTAGGATGTGGCTGAGTCTCCTGCGGGGTTCCCTGAGTGGTTTCCAGTGATGGGCAGCTGAGAATCACGAGAGACACAGGGTGAGCGCTCTGCCAGCCAGAGGCCCGCCCGCTGCCTTGCTGGTCCAGTAGGGCCCCCAGAGTGTCCACGCAGAGGGCCGTGGGGGGGGGATGCCGGCGGGCGCTGGAGCCATGCCCCTGTGCTGGGCCCGCTCACCTGCTGCCATCCGCAGCCCCTCCAGCAGTGGGCATCCCCGTGAGTGTGCGTTCAGAACCCTCCCCCCGCTCCTGCCCGCTCGCCGCCCTGGGCCATGGCAGGGCTGCCCTAACCGCCCGGCTCACAGGGCTGCGTCCCAGAGAGTCTTTCTGTGAATGCATTCGGCAAACCAACCACGCGGCACCATCTGTATATCAGGGCTTCGGCCAATGGAGGAAAGAGCCCGGGAGAGCAGTCCCAGAGAGGACCCCTTTCCTAGACTGTCACCCACAGGGATCAGGTCCTCCTCGCCCTGTCTCCAGTCGGGAGGATTTCTGAGCTGATGGAGGAAAGGAGCTTGCAGTGTTGATTTCAGAATGTGCCGCCTGTCCCTTTGGTCATCACCAGCGTTTTCCACAGCATTTAGTGTAAAGCCCAGGGAAAACGCCAGGCTCCATAAAGCAGAGCACATTCTGTGCTTGCCCCGCTAAGAAAACAGAGATAAAACAGTAACAAGGTAGCAGAAGAGCCCCTGTTCACCGGGACCACCCGGGCCTTCCCAGGCGGCAGTGGTAGAGAATCTGCCTGTCAATGCAGGAGGCCCGGGGCTGATGCCTGGGTCAGGAAGATCCTCTGGAGAAGGAAATGGCAACCCACTCCAGTATTCTTGCCTGGGGAGTCCCATGGACGGAGGAGCCTGGCGGGCTACAGTCCATGGGGTCTCATAGAGTCACACATGACTGAGGGACTCAGTATGCACACACGGGGCCATCCTATCAAAGCCGGATAAATTCACCCCACGTGCGCCCGGAGGAAACAGATGCAGACACAGCAGACTACAGACGTCGGGAGATGAGGAAGCTGGCGTCGGGAGATGAGGAAGCTGGCGTCAGCACATGCCGGGCAGAGGAGCCAGTGTACTTTGGGACAAGAGATCAGGGCTTTCCCGAGCCTGCGTGTTAGACGGAACGAACTGACCGTCACCCCGCACGGAAAGCTAATGAAAGCCCAATGGCAAGAGGACCTGAGGCCGGGGGCACCATGGACATGGGTCAGCTGTGAATAAGATCACCCCGGGGTGGGCATTCTAGCCCCGCGAGGGTACACCACGGGGCCGGGGGCCACGGGAAGATGCCGTGCACCGCACACAGCCCACGAGACACCAGAGGAGCGGGAGCACAGTCATCTCCCGGGGGCACCCGTCCCCCTTCCCCAAATGAGCAGCACGCAGAGCCCCTTCCCGGTGAAGACACCTTCCCGCCAGAGGGCCGGGCCGCCTCGGCGCCCGTCAACACCTCGCCCCGCCCTGGCGCCCTCACCCCCACCTCTGCTGAGGCCGGGCCGCCTCCTTCAGACCCTCGGCACAGCCCCTCGGTCATACGTTCTTGGAAGGGATCACATCAGGAGCTTCCTCGGGGGCGCTGGTCCCGGCCGCGCGCCTCGCCACTCACGGGGGCTCAGCGGGCGCTGGTGGAAGAGTAAGTGAAGGTCGCGGGGGTCTGCATGCGCGGTGTCCATCCCACACTGTGGTCTGGGTCTCTGAACCTTTGGGGCACGACTTCATGCTCACGGCCATGAGGCCAAGCAAAGGACAAGTGGCTATGGAAAAGTTTAAGGACAATTACTGGTGAACGGAAGTCAGTTTTGTCTAGACCATTCTATTGCAGAAGACAAGAGGACAGGGTGATCTATTTTCTTGTTTTAGTGAATATCCAGAAATACTGTACTTAGCGGGAGCCAGAGAGAGTCAGTGAGTCTCACACACTCACACACACACACACACTCACACACACACACACACACACACTCTCTCACACACTCACACACACACACTCACACACACTCTCACACACTCACTCACACACACAGCTTTCTGGTCACAAGGACAGCTGCAGGGGACGCAGAGCGTGGGGGCTTGTGGGGCATCACTGTCCGGGTGCGGATGGTCTTTAAACTTAGCTCAAGGTGGGAAATGTCGCCTGGTCCTCCTGAAAAGATGTGCCTGCAGAGTCCGCAGCCCTGGCCCAGAAGGCGAGTCAGAGCCAGGCTCCTGCGGGACGGTGGGCTCCCCTGCAGGGGCACCACCCTTGGACGTGTCTCCAGGCCGTGCCTGGCCTCTGACAAAGGTCAGGCGACTAGTGGGGTCTCAGGTAGAGTCCCGGCTCCCGGGGGCGGATGCAGTGGGGGCGGGGCAGGGGCAGGGGGAGGGGCTGCCAGCTGTCCTGCTTAGATGTGTATAAGAGACAGCAGATCAGGGGGCCACTGGGAGCTGCTGGGCTGGCTGTGCAGAGGGTGTCCACCCAGAGGCGGTGCTGTGCTGCGGAAGAGCTGGAAGGACTGGAAGTTCTGCTGGGGGCTGACCCCACCTGCCTCTTCACCTCCTCTGCCCTCTTCCAGCCCCAGCAGCTCGCTGATTTCTCAGCTGATGAATGCTGAGTGTCCACCTGGCCTGTCCTCAAAGAACTGCAGGAAAACCTCCAGGATACCATCAGGAAAAAAAATCACGGAAAACTAACCTGAACCTCAGGGGCTTCCCTGTTAGCTCAGTGGTAGAGAAGCCACCTGCCAATGCATAAGACGCAGGAGACAGGGCGCTTCGATCCTTGGGTCAGGAAGATCCCCTGAAGAAGGAAATGGAAACCCACTCCAGTCCTGTTGCCTGGGAAACCTCAGGGACAGAGGAGCCTGGTGGGCTACAGTCCATGGGGGTTGCAAAGAGCTGGACACGACTGGGCAAGTGACCACAAGCACAGATTTGGATCTAACCACCTGTGCTGGGAATTTTGGAAAACTGAGAGGATAAACAGTTCTAGAAACTCTGGAATCTATCTTTGTAAAGATTATTTCATTTCCCTAGTGCCTAGATGCTCGGAGTACGTCCAGCCCCATCTGGGGCTGCTGGGAGAAGCAGGGTGGCCCTCTCGACCTGACCCCTCTGCAATCTGAAGACCTTCGGGGAACCGGGCGTGAGCACACGTCTGAGAAGCACCGCTCCAGGACAGGCAGGAGGCGTGACACGTTTCGCCAGAGCCTGCGAGGCCAGGACGACAGTCTGAGGAAACAAGATGTTCCTGCTCCTCGCTTGGTGCCCACAGAGCAGAAAACAAGAGACGCCTGGAAACAACGGCCTGCTGGCCTCTGGAATGTCCGCGCGCTTAGAGAGGACTGTGGGTTGGAACAGAGGGAGAGGGTACTTGGAGTGGCATCGCCTGAAATATGAAGAGGCCTAATGGAGTACATTCCTTTCAGAGATGAGAGCTGGTTCAAGCCGTTCCAACGAACGCAACTATTTCTGGGGCAATAATGAAATTAAAGCTGTTGGCTCTTCAGGCAGGAAGGAGAGGATGAAATGCCAAAACACGATGCTTTTGTGAGGGGGCAGAGGTCAATGCCAGACAGCAGCCGTGCGAAAGGAAGGAAACGCTGTAACGGAAGGCTGGGCTGGGAAATAGGAAAGGGAAGAGTATGTGTCACGAAATCAGGAAGACTATATGAGACTGATTTTACTTCTGTTTCTAGAGAACCCAACAATTCCAGGTTCCAACCAGCAGTCCCCTTGGCAGGCTTACGCAAGCACCGGCAGCCAAACAGAGAAATCAAACCGTCTTTCATCTCGTTGGAGTCATTTTTGAGGCACATTTTTGGGAAGAGTGACAAGGAGGCTGCTGGTGTTTGTGTTCCATGGATGGATAAAAGCAAATAACAGCCATTGGTTTAGAAGAGGGTTCCTCACTGAGGAAGGCATGGTGACCAGCACAGATTACAAACAACGGATTCTTGCAGGATTCGATTGCAGGTTCCCAGCTTTGGCTTCACCTTGGATCCACCTGTCGAGCTTTCCAAAACCCCGAGGGCTGGGTCTCATGCCTAATAAATCCGGAGGAAACTGATCTGCAGCCAGGGTTACCAGCCACTGGAATGTGGCCACCCCCCAATTCAGTGTGCCTGGACCCACCTGCAGGCGCTGTTCAAAGGAGGATCCTGGAGATTTGGGCTTCTAACCCCAGGACTGTGGGGTTGGAGGGAATGTCTCCCCCTCCCTGACAATGAGAGTCAGCCTAACTTCAAAGTCACCTCCTTGCGTGAACCTGCCAGGAAGCTGACGTCACAGAGCAGGCCGCTGTCCGAAGGCTGAAGGAGACCCAGCACTCAGGGAGGGAAGAGACGCCTGTGTGGGGCCACCTTGGGGAGACGGGACAAGACGCAGTCAGGAGTTCAGACAGGAGGGCCAAGGGGCTGGTGGAGGCCAGCGTGAGCTGGGGCTGCAGGCGTCAGGGAGGCACACCACCTCACAGGTCCTTTCTCTCAGTCAACCAGACACTTGTGGGAAAGGTTAGAGAGAGCCCCAGAATCAGCCCTTCCAGTGAAGACCCAGGGAGGAAAGCGGCAGGCACGAGGGAGCAAGGGCCAGAAGCCCACCTGAGCCTCCCCTCCACGCACCACGGAGACACGGGAACGCTGGCTAAGAGTCTCGAGAGTGAAAGACAGCAAACCACACATCCCAGACGCACAGAGAACAGCCAGCAGGATGGGTGTGAAGCGAAAGAAAGCAGTCACTCAGGACATCGTGCCAACCCACCGCCAACGGGAGGCAGACGCCCCGAGGGGGGCTGGAGGGCGGGGCCAACCCACTGCCAACGGGAGGCAGACGCCCCGAGGGGGGCTGGAGGGCGGGGCCAACCCACTGCCAACGGGAGGCAGACGCCCCGAGGGGGGCTGGAGGGCGGGGTCCTGCGCACAGAGAGCAAGGGAGCCAGGAGACGGTGGGATCACACCTCAACACTGCGGGAGGAGGGAAAACGGCCAGCCCGGAGCTCCAACCCAGGGAGAACGTGTTTCAAAATGAAAGAAGACACAAGACAACCTCAGGAAAGAACTAAAAGTGAGGGAACCCGGTGTCAGCAGATGCTTTCCAACAGGGAAACGGTAAAGTGGGGCCAGACGAGACCTGGACCTGCGCAAAGAAGCGGAAAGGCTCTGCAGCAAAACGCACGAAGGGAAACTGAAATTCATCAGCCCGGCGGCCGTGACCTGGAGCAAACTGCAAGGGACGCTGACGGACAGGGAGCCCGGCGTGCGGAGCAAACTGCGAGGGACGCTGACGGACAGGGAGCCCGGCGTGCGGAGCAAACTGCGAGGGACGCTGACGGACAGGGAGCCCGGTGCGCTGCGGCCCACGGGCTCTCGGAGTCAGACACGACTTGGTGGCTGAGCAGCAGCAACAACCACGTTCACGTTTAACGTCCTCTGAAATGTGAACTTTGGAGTCTGGAGTGGAGGCGGGAGAGGGGCCTCCAGCTGGCCACAGCTGACCCACTCCTGTGTCTGTTTTACTAGAAAGCAGCTAAACCCATCCATCTGCACGTCATCCAGGCAGGTTGTCATGCTGTGGTTGGAGAACTGAGCAGTTTCAGTAGATATGACGGAGCTGGTAAAGCCTAAAATACTTGATATCTGGGCCTTTAAAGAAAACCTTTGCTGACCCCAGGTGTAAAGGAAGCTAGGAGCACTGTACCTTGTGGGCATAGTACCTGTAAAAGTGGAGCTTATGACACAAAGCACACAGGAGAGAGAGACGAACTGGTAACACACTGGTGTAAGGGCCGTACATGCCACAAAAATGGGTGTAAAGTTATTTTAGCATAGACTCAATTCTTAAACACATATTTGATATTTACATACATATTTTAGACTGTTGGGCAACTAGTAAAATTTTTCTCAAGAGGTATAAACTATCGGGGGCCTCCCGGGTGGCTCAGCTGGCAAAGAACCCGCCTGCAATGTGGGAGACCTGGGTTCAATCCCTGGGTTGGGAAGATCCCCTGGAGAAGGGAAAGGCTCCCCACTCCAGTATTCTGGCCTGGAGAATTCCATGGACTGTATAGTTCACGGGATCGCAAAGAGTCAGACACAACTGAGCGACTTTCACTTTCACTTTATAAACTATTGGTCAAGACAGGAGATTAAATGGACTCGTACAAAATGCCCCAATAACCCTAGAGAATGCAGGAAAGGAAGAAAAAGAAGGACATACAGATATAAAAACATAGAAAGCAGCAAATAGAACCCAGTGGCCTGTAAGCACAATCATACCACACAGCTGCTCAGGGTCCATCCCAGGAATTCAAGCACAGTGCAGCATTCAAAAGTAAACTCACCAAGTTTCCCGTATTAAGGCACTAAAGCTGAAAAATTATATGATTGTCTTAATAGATGCCAAAAAAAAGCATCTCCACAAAAACTCCTAAAATTAGTAAGTGGATAGAGCAAGGTCCCAGGATGCAGTGCAGTCCCACATACCAGCTGAGGAGTACGGACCCTGGCCCAGACCTATGTGTAATCTCTCTGTGAAATCTCGCAGGCTCGACCGCAGCAATCACAAAGATGCCACTGGGCAGACTTCGCAGGGGCAGTGCCCTCCACCCACACCTGGGACACAGCCAGGCACCAGCGTCTCTAAGGGGAGTGGCCTCAGGCCCCTGCGTGTCCACGTTCCCGGGACGGGCATCCCTGTTCGGGGGCCTGTCTATCTGGGCCTTTCTCAGGTGCGGCTTGTGAGATCTCCTCGCTGGGAGGAAGGGAGACTCCAAGACAACTTTGCCCTGACTCAGTACCTAGTGCTCTAAAGTTCCTAGCCCTTCCCCCGCTGCCTCCCGCAAGCCCTGGGTCCAAAACCACACGGGAGCTTTCGTTTGGGGCCGCCTCAGCAGTGAGATGACCTGACGCCCACTCTGGTCCACCAGACCCCAGCTGGTGCCAACCTACGGGCAGGAAGGAGTGTGGGCACCGGGGCCTCATCTGGCCCGGCCTCCCGCTCCCCCTTCATGGTAGGTGATGGGAGTTTGGCTGTAGCTTATTTTCTTAATCAGCTGTTCTGACATCTGGCGGCTCAGCCTTCAGCCCAGCTGAGCTCTTGAATATGAACAATTAGAATCTGAAATTGAAAAAATAATACCAAGCCACAAAGTACTCAAGTACAAAGCTAACAGAGTATGTACAGGGTCTGCATACGATAAACAACAAAACGCCAGCAGAAGAGATACGTCAGGAAGGTTCAAACAAAGGGAGAGACGTCCCGTGTGCATGACACAGAAGGTCACTGCTGCCGAGAGGCCCCTCCTCCAGAATCTCATCTATCATCATCTCAATCAAAACCTCACCAGGGCTTTTTGCAGATGTTTACAAGCCGATTCTAAATTTCTACAGAAGGCAGAGGAACTAGAATTGTCAAGACAGTGCCGACTGGAAGCCTTCATGTTACTCAGACTCACGTACGTAATCCTGATAGTGGTGAGAAAGAATGGAGACGTGGATCAACGGGCCAGGATAAAGTGCAGAAACAGACCCAGAGGAATAGAGCCAACCGATGTGGGCAAAATGGCAACATCAATGCAATGGGAAAGGATTTTTTAAAAAACTAGAAATATCATATGCTGCTACTGCTGCTGCTAAGTCGCTCCAGTCGTGTCCGACTCTGTGTGACCCCATAGACAGCAGCCCACCAGGCTCCATCCCTGGGATTCTCCAGGCAAGAACACTGGAGTGGGTTGCCACTTCCTTCTCCAATGCATGAAAATGAAAAGTGAAAGTGAAGTTGCTCAGTCGTGTCCAACTCTTAGCAACCCCCATGGACTGCAGCCTAACAGGCTTGTCCATCCATGGGATTTTCCAGGCGAGAGTACTGGAGTGGGGTGCCATCGCCTTCTCCGAGACCTACGTAAATAAATTAATAAATAAATAAGCTTTGACACATAGTTCACCCTGTACCCAAAAATTCAACTCAAAGCAGCTCATATGCTTAAATATAAACTTATAAAACTTTTATGAAAAAAGCCTGCTTGACGCTGGGTTTGGTGATGTGACTGACCTTGTTCAGCTGCTCGGCCCTGTCTGACTCTCTGACTCCATGGACGGCAGCGTGCCAGGCTTGCTTCTCTTTCACCAACTTCTGGGGTTTGCTCAAACTCATATCCACTGAGTGTGATTCTAGATATGACCCCAAAAGCATGGTTCAAAATTTTTTGATAATTTTTACTTTATCAAAGTAAAAGCTTGTCTTCTGTGAAAAATACTGTTAGAAGGATGAAAGGCCACAGACCTGGTAGAAAATACCTGTAAATCAGTATCTGACCAAAAAACCTCCTATCTAGACTATATAAAGAACATTTAAAACTCAACAACAAAAAGGAACAAGCCAATAAAAAAAAGTGAGAAAATATCCGGTCAGATACTTTACCAAAGAAGATACACTGATGGCTCATAGGCTTCGGCGCATGGAAAGGTGCTCATCATCCTGAGTCATTAAGGACGTGAAAATTCAAACCCCGACAAGATACCAATCATCACACACCAATTAGAGTGGTTAAGATTAAAAACAAATGAATAGCATGTTTAAAAGGAGCAACACCAAATGTTGGCAAAGATGCAGAGAAACAGATCCTCTTGTTAGTTACTGGTGGGAACACGTCCAGACACTTTCTAAAAACAGTGGTAATTTCTTAAGAAGTTAAACGTAATTGTACCATAAACCCTACCAATCCCATGCGTGCACGCTAAGTCGCTTCAGCCATGTCTGACTCTTCAATCAGATGTACTGTAATGTACATATACTAAATTTAGTATTAATGTACTAAATGTACTGTAGCCCACCTGGCTCCTCTGTCCATGGGCTTCTCCAGAATACTGGACTGGATCACTGTTTGCTTCTCTGGGGGATCTTTCCAACCCAGGGATCGAACCCACGCTCTAGGTCTCCTGCATCGGCAGGCAGGTTTCTCGCCACTGGTGCAAGCTGGGAAGCCCTGTGTTCTCACAATCAGAAAGAAAATAAACAAAAAACCCCAACCCCCCACAGCTGCGTGTGAGTTTATAGCAGCTTTGCAGGGATGCTCAGAGCAGTAACAGTAAGGCTCAAACGGCTATTGATTCATGCTGCAAATGGAGAGACCTTGCGTCAATTTTTACCAAGTTAAAGACGTTCATCTCAAAAGGCTACTGGGCTGTATGATGCTACTACCAGGCACTCCAAAAAAGGCAGAACAGAAGTGCACACAGCTGGCCCGGTTGCCGAGACCGCCGTGGCCAGGAGGGAGGCCGGGGCAGGCTCCCTGGGCTGGCAGTGCACCTTCCAGGGGAGACCCCCGCCCCAGGCCCGCGTGGTCCTGGAAGCTCTGGCACCGGGCAAGGCTGCCGCCAGTTCTTGGCTCTGCACCAATCAAAAGGCTCCCGTCTTATTTTTTATCAGAACTGACCTAGGAACCCACACCCACTCTGGGGTAATCTTGCCACAAAACTATGACCTCAGATTGTCGAAAGCTTATATTTTACCAACGTTGTTTTAACACAGGCTGATTATTCGCCTCTGCACGCTAATCTTTAATTACTCACGAGGCTTGTTCTTCTTGAATAAAATGCCACCATTTCAAGAAGAGAAGAGATGCACCATGGTGCTCCATCGTTACGGGTGTTGGAAGCTAAACGAGGGAAACAACTGTTCTTCCTAACTGCACTTACCTTCCAAGATTCAATCAAATTGTCACTTTTTCACTTTTATGTCTGTAAATACACTCTATTTTATTATAGAATTTTACTTATAATTACAGGGCCTGGGTATTACGATACAAACGTACCCACTTCTACAAAGGTGATTTGATTAATATTTTTTTAAAAATCCAGCTTTTGGAGGCTAAATTAATGAGGGAAATAACTATTCTCCCTGACCAATTCTCACTTATCTTTCAGTATTCAAGTTACCACTTCTTCCCGGCTGAGGTTTCTGACTGCCCAGGTCAATCCAGGGGTCTTAGCTCCAGGGCCCACAGCCCCTCTCCCTGCCCCAGGAACACTGGCCATGTTGGTGTGTGAGTGTTCAGTGATCACCTTTCCTCCCACGGGGCAAGCTCCACAGAGGTAGGGACCACCCCTCCCAAGGCCTGGACCATGGTGAGCCAATCAGAGTGTGTTTAGGTCAAGAGAGTCCAAAGCCTGGGCCTGCGTCTCACCCACCAGGTGCCCACGCAGCCCAGCAGAGGGCCTGGCACGCAGCAGGTCCTCGAGCGCCTGTCGGCTGAAAGAACCCGTGAGTGGTGAGGATGGAGACGCGAATGGGCGCGTGACTCAACGTCAGTGCGCAGACCGTGCTCCTCTGAGGAAACCCTAACCCTAACCCATCTAATCTAAACTCTAATCTGTCTGATTCTGCTGCCCTCTCCCACCTGCTGCCTGTCTGACGGCCCCACCTGGAGTTACACGGGGATGTGCCCAGGTAGACCAAAGCGTTCACCATGCGACTGAGAGAAGGAAACGGCAACCCACTCCAGAATTCTTGTCTGGAAAATTCCATGGACAGAGGAGCCTGGCGGGCTACAGTCCTTGGGGTCGCAGAGTCGGACATGGCTGAGCCACTGAGCATGCATGGAACTGTCCAGCAGAAAAATCTGCCCCAAGCTCCTGTTGTGAGAAGAGAAGTGATAAAATAGATCTCATTAAACAAAGAACAACTGCTTAGGGAGTCATTGAATGAACGGGGAAGAGTTCTGGACCTTTAGTTCCACAGAGACGTAGCCAAGCCGAACCAGGAAGGACAGGTGGGTTTTCACAACGTGCTTCTCAGACACTTTCCGTGGAAGGGAGGTGCGGAATCCCAGGTGCCCCTGGTCTCAGGGCACAACCTGCTCACCCCGAGCTCCAGGTGAGACACTGGCTTTGAAGGATGCCCACATGGTTACTGGGCTTTAACTGTACGATTATGTGATCATTCAGATTCCAATACGATTCCAGTGCATATGAATATTCTTACAAACTCGACCATCAAATGACATGCTAGGCCTTTCCAACGCATCAAATGACACGCGATTTTGCTGAGATGTCCCAGGACTGTGCCTGCCTGGTGCCGGGAGCCCACCCCTCCCTCCTCACTCAACTGCACCAGCGTCAGCAGGAAAGCATGGCCGCAGTCACCCAGCAGCTGGATGATGCGAATGAATAACATAGATGCGGGTTATTGTCAGCCTCGAGGAAATCTTGTGTTGCCCCATTCAAAAGGGAGAAAAATACGTGAAAAGTATGAAAGTGAGACGCAGCAGATGTTACCCCGGAGTTGTCAATCTCGGCTACGCAGGTGCTAATGTGTGATAATTATCCCTTCTGGCAGTTGATGTTTAGGAGCCTGGTTCCTACCTAGTCAATCACGGCTGCGATTGTTAAGCTACTCACATCGCTAATACGCTGGGTAATAACCAGATAGGGTTTAATATTTGACATTTGCCGTCAGTTTCCTTTCTTCCGACGTGCGTCTCCTCTACACCAGCGTCTGTACATTGGGCTCTCTCCTGGCTTCTGTACAAAATGCACAGAAGTGCGGGGAAGAGAAGGGAGGTGAATCAAACAAACAGTCCTGTGTGTCTCCGCCTTGATTTGCCACCATGAATCTCCTGGCACGGAACGGGCCCCTGCTCCACCGGCAGCAACACGGGCCGTCGACAGCACGTGCCACGAGGATTACTTTAAAAGATTTTCTCGAGTTCCCTCACCGTGGGGGAGGGATCACCTTTATTTTCGCCCCACAGACGGGGTGGCCGGGGTGCGGAAGGTTCACAATGGCCTGTCAGGCAAGAGGGCCGGTCAGGCGGCAGTTTGCAGGCGGCGGCCACCAGGTTTCCTCCCCAGCGTCTCCCTTCTCCACACGGGCTTCACGTGTCAATCCAGAGCGTTTGCGTGCGGCTGAGGGCGCCCCGGGAAGGCCGACGTTGCCTCTCAGCTCCCTGCCAAGCTTTCCCCATCACGCTTTGTCTTGAAGCCCTGCTCTTCTCCACTGCTCGGAACACCGCTTGCGGCTAAGCCAGCATTTAGCGGCACTTTTTCCCGAGGATGAGAAGAATCCGCCTGCCAGTGTAGGAGACATAGAGACGCGGGTTCCATCCCTGGGTTGGGAAGGTCCCCTGGATGAGGAAATGGCAACCCACTCCAGTGGTCTTGCCTGGGGAATCCCGTGGACAGAGGCGCCTGATGGGCTGCCGTCCATGGGGTTGCAGAGAGTTGGACACGACTGAGCATCTGAGCACAGCCTCTTTCCTGAGGATGAATTTATTGACTCCTCCAAGGACAGTACAACTTTCCAGTGTGTTTACTGTTTGTGTACATGTGTCAGATGGGGGTGGGTGTTGAAGATTTTGTTTCAAATTAATTTAATGGAAGGTAAATATCCACAACCCTTCAGTCAGGTATGCTCCCCTAATAAGTAAAATTTACACTGTCGTCTTTTTCAGAGATTTTGGCAACAAACCAACTAGTAAGATGCACCACACGAGTGACAACCACACACTCTCTTGAAAACTATACTTTTATGAGCTATTAAATGCCCCTGATTCCCTGCAGAAGAAAGAGGCTCGTTTCAAGAGGATTCTGCTCCGAGTATAAACAGCAAAGGACGGGGGGCTCTGACAGCCAAGGAGCGTTAAGACTTCAAAGCAGACGAAGCTGGACCCGGTCATTTTGCAATAAAACGTGAAGTCATGTAATAGCGCCCTTTTAAGCCACTTGGGACTTTTTAAGACTTCAAATAAAACGCTATCAGCACAGACAGATAAACAATCTAAGCCGCTATTTGCCTGGGGTGATACCCTTGTGGTTTACAATGGGCAAAGAAAATACAGCAGACCCTGCGCTGAGCAAGACCGACACGCTGTGGAGACCCCTTCTCTAGGCGCTCCACACGCTCCTTCCTGGCCCTTCATACCTGCTCAGCCCCTCAGCCCGCCCCTCGCCCTGTGCTCCCAAAGCAGCTCCTGGTTTCGGGTGAGCAGCATAAACGGACCTGAGGGAACCCTGAGCCTGGGCATGAGAGTCACTCACTTATTTCAGCCGAGCGAGAATGCTAAGCACCTGGTCTTTGCTTTTGCTTATATATAGCAAGTGAGGTCACCCACGGAGTGCCCACTCGGAGTCACAGAAGCCCGCTTTTCAGGTGCCTGTTGGAGCTGGCTGAAATCAGGAAGGCCCACCACCCCAGGGATCATCCTTTCATTTCTGAGGGGCCTGGCCCCAGCCGCATCTGAGCACAGCCCTGAAGATGCTCCAAGTGAGGCCGTCAGGAGGGCTGGACCCGGTGGGACAGCGAATCCCTGGGCCCCACGGCCTTGCTGCCCTTCGGGACATCCGCTCCAGGACACCCCAGGGCGAGGGGGCGGCAGGGGCACCTGGCTCTCGAGAGATGCCCTGAAACCGCATCTTTCCCCGCATTTCTCTGCTCCTCCCTCCGGCTCTCACCATCCTCGGGGACTTAGCACGAGGCCCCGAGGGGAAAGCTCCCAGCCACCCCCGCAAATCAGCCCCCGCGGCCACCAGAGGCCGGGCGAGACCACCCCGGGACCTGCAGGCGGCTCCGGGTCACGGCAGGCGCGCATCCACTCCGCTGGATGCGGGTCTCCGGTTCCAGCGGGCGAGGCCGGGGGCACCGCGTCCCTGCCGAGCCCGGAGACCCCCGTCTCCTCTTCCGCCCGGGCCTCCGCTGCGTTGCCGGCAGCCAGCGTAACAGACGCCAGGCGCTCCAAGCAGAGGCTCCGAAAGTGGTGAGGTTCCCTGCGCAGCCGTCACCCGAGGGGTGGACACGCGGGTCGCCCGCCGCGGACAAGACGCCGCTCAATTTCTGCGTCTCCTGGTCTCGCTTCCCTTCCCGAGTCGAAGAAGTCGAATCCGGGCCCACGGCGACCGCCCCAATCACCAGCCGACAAGTAGAAATAAAACACAACAGCGCCGACTATTTAGGATTAAACCAGGAAGGCTACTGCCCCTTTAAATTGAAAGAGAAATACAGAAAGAAAGCAAAATATTCTGTGAGTTCCACGGGGGGAAAAAAAAGCCATATTTGTATAGACCCCAAATCCCCTCTGTTTAAACAGGGTGATTAATATCAGCTCCTGTAGGAAATTAAATTCGGGGAAGAACGGTAATATGCAGATATGCAGATTTCTGGGCAGGATGGCCATCTCTGGGTAGGGAGCTGGCTGATTAATCTGCGTCCTCGGAATACGAAATGAAACACGCGGCTCCCCTGGGCAAGCGCGAGAAATGACTTTGCCCCCCACGGAAGCGGGGTCGGGGGAGGACTCGGCGCCCGAGGCAGCGGGTCTGAGCCGCGTGCGGAGGGCGCGGCTGTGCGACCGCACGATGCGGGGCCTCACGGCTTCCTCCCAGGCCTCCCTCCGCGTGCTCTCCGGAAAGTTCTTCCTCCGCGGTTTCTGAGGACCGGGCTATTGATCTTGGTCCTCATCCACGGCCCTCCTCCGCGGCTTCTGAGAAGGGTGCCCGGCCCTTCCACTTCAGCGGGACCACACGCGCCCAGCTACGTGCAACCAGGACACCCCCGCCCACCGGAGATTTTTTTTTTCCTTTCCAAAGACTGAGTGGGGTAGACAAATTTTTAAATTTAACGTATAACACCAGAAACCTAATTTGAAAATGTCAATGACTCTCCCTCACAGCCCAACCCTCTCATAATTTCAAAATGTCAGCGAGGCCATCACATCAGGTCTGGCCGGAGGATGAGATTTTTGATCACTGAATAATGATGCTATTTATTTTTTTGGAAAAAAAAAATATTTACAGCAAGATGCAAAATGTCATTTTCAGTGGGATTTTTTTTGTCGTTCCTGGAAACTCAAGCCTGTTATTCTGAACCATTCAGGGTCTCTCCGATAATTGTATAGAAGTAGGCATTATGCTATATTATTAAAGCTGTAATTTCCTGCCGAATCTGTCTGGATGTTTCTTTTTATCACTTGGCAATTTCTATCTAGTTATAGCATAATTAAGTTTCCTGACCCTTGCTCACTCTCTTAACAGGACGCTTAGAAATACACCAGAATTGCAGACCTGGGGCCCGTGTCCCCGCTCCCCGCACGGTAATGGAATAAAATTATTAATCCAGTAATTGTACGGAACGCATTACTTTGCATTGAATGTCCCGGCTTCTCATTTTCCGTGGGGGACAATCAGCCCAGGGGTACGAATCATTTCAGCGGGATCGCGGCCCTGGAAGAAAAGCCTCTCGTTCCCGCTCCTGGAGCTCCGGGCAGCTGTGATTATCCGAGGCCTAATGCAGGGCTCGGCTCCAGCCAGCAGAACAAAGTTAATAAAACGGACGAAAGAGCAAGGTATTTCCAGCTGCGGTTCATGCGCCAGAGCCAGAACCGACGGGCAGATGGTAAAGGACATGCGCGCGCCCTGGTCTCAGAGGGTCCGCGCCCACCGGCTCATCAATGAGTCCTTCTGCCAGAAACCGGGGGCCGTTCGGGCTTTCATCCTGCGAGGCCCCGCGCGGGAAGGTCCGTAAGTCATGGCCCACAGGCAGGTGGGCCCAGGGCTGCCAGGTTGGGGCAGAGGCTGAGGAGGGTTGCCTTCAAATGCGGGGGCCGAGCCCCAGCACCCCAAAACGCCCCCAGGAGGGCAGAACCCACGCTCCTGGAGCCCGAAGCCGCTGTTCGGCCTGTGCACTGAGGGGGGCGGTGGGAAATGGCCAGCACGTCCCCATCCTCACGGAGACAGTGAGCTTCAACTCTGAAGCCATAACCGCATCCCAGGCACAACCACGAAATGACCTGGGCTTGTTCGTGTTCAGAATGTGTCACTGCAGTGACAGTATAATATACACGCTCTGTGAGGCTTACACTCTACATGGGCTGCATGTCACAACCAAGGTGCGCACTGCGTGCGTGCTCACTCAGCCGTGTCTGACTCTGAGACCCCCATGCCCTGGAGCCCGCCAGGCTCCTCTGTCCGTGGGCCTCTCCAGGCAAGAGTACTGGAGTGGGCTGCCATTGGCCTCTCCAGGGGAATCTTCCCACCCAGGGGCTGGACCCGCGTCTCCTGTGTCTCCTGCGTTGGCAGGCGGGCTCTTTACCACTAGCGCCGCTGCAGACACCCCTGGTTTCAAACCACGCCAGTGTCCTCCCTGGCATCCTGGGCACTGCCTGTTCAGTCCCCTCTGGGGTCAGCACCAATGCCAGAGCATGGAGCTCACCTGAGCTTTTCCGAAACAGACCAACCGGATTACAGACTAAGCCTCGTAATTTCCTTTTGCATCTCGATGGAGGACGTGTGTGATTTCCACTTGGCTGAAGTTGAGTGTAGACACTGTGTGTGTGTTGAGTTGCCTCAGTTGTATCCCACTATGTGCGACCCCATGGACTGCAGCCCGCCAGGCTCCTCTGTCCATGGGATTCTCCACGCAAGAACGCTGGAGTGGGTTGCCATGCCCTCCTCCAGGGAGTGTACACGCTAGAAGTCAGTTAATACGTGTGCAGTTTAAAAGTTAACTGACCAGAGGTCAGCTTGCACCCACATCCTGAAGCGGTTGTTCCAACATGTGGACTGCATGCTATAAAAATACCTCCACTCATCTCCTCTGTACCACCAGACACGGGAGGAAATGCCCAAATCCTGGGGAAGGCTTCTCGGAGCTAGAGGTGTTGGTTTCAGGTTAGCTCTGTGCTAACTGTACGGGTTTAAATCAATTGTTCTCAACTGGGGGTGACTTTACCCCTGAGGGACACTTGGCAATGTCTGGGGACAAGTTGGGTTGTCACACGGGGGGTGGGGGGCTGCTGTTGGTGGGCAGCAGAAGCTGGCATTCTGAAATGCATAGGACAGCCTGCCCTCAGCGAGAGCTACTCGTTACGAATGTCCAAGGAACTGAGCCCTGCAAACCCTGGTTTAAATGGAGAAATATTCGTTGCAAGAAAAAAAAAAAAATTACAGCCTGAAAGCCTTGTGCGCAATCAACACCAGATACAGAGATACAGCTGAAGCGTTAAACTTCTCCTCCCTGAACTTCCCAGCTCCTGACATGTAAACACAAGAGAAGAGCAGACTGGGGTTTTTTTCAACTATACATTTTTTAATTTCTCAGCTGAAAGAGAAGCTGTCAAAGGAGGCAAGGAGGACCCAGGGATTTCTCTTTCCTCCATCCCCGACTCTACTAGAAACAGGAAAACCAGAGCAGAACACGCCTTTTCCTTCCGTGGATGCAAAGTGCACGGTGGGGCTGATGCGTCACGGCACCTGCCAGCCCGCCCTGTGCAGAATGGGGAAGAGTGCAATGCTGTGTGAGTGGCGTGGCACACGGACACGGCTGATGCTGGCCGTTCACGTGCGTGGGAAGCGCACAGGCCAGACACCGTGGCGGTCATCGTGCGGGTGTGTGGGGAGACATGGCGCCTCCTTTAAGCAATTTTTCCCATGGAGATGTCAAAATTTCCTCTAGGTTTCGAATGTTAGAGCCTCTGTCCCCAAAGAAATGCGTCAGTAAAGGCGGTTTAATAACTGGCCCTCCACATCAGATGTTCTGCTTCTTAATTTCTGAGAGCAAATTGTGCGTCACTTTTGTCTCACGGCAGCCTGTGAACGCCGCCTCTGAAAAGCCACACACGGGACCTCTTTGGCTGAGCCGAGCTGCTTTATTCCAGAATTCAGCCGGGAGTGAGACGTTCCCAGACCTCCCTCGCGCCGCCTCTGAATCAGCGCCTAATAAACGTGCTTTTGGGGGAGAAGGCTGATGGGAGGGCCATCGCTTAAGCTCCTATTGTTTCATTGATAAAAATGATCCGGGAAGCGGCGGAATATGTTAACTGTTTCCTTTGGTTCTCCATCGAGAGGGCTGAAAGACATTTCTAAAATAGATCTATTTTCTTTTCATTCTGCAGAATAATGCCTGAATGATTATAACATATGCTCTATCTCCCCTCCCCCCCCAACCAGTGGAAAAGTGCCTGACACTGTAATCACAACTTGTTGGGTTTCAATCTGATGCTGTCCCGTTTCACCATGGCAGTTAAACGTCCATTCTTGTTCGGTGTGATAAATGTTATGGCCGTGTAACAGTAACGAAAAAGAGAGACATGTTAAACCAAATATTGCTTCAGATTGTGTCTTTTATTCTCCTTTATCATCATATCTTAATTTATAGTATAATCATCATTATCGCAACTGTCAGCCTCATTTAACCCCGCTGATCTCCCATGATTCTCCGCTGTCAGTTCTGATTGCCTACCTTCTGCCGACGGGCTGATAATGCCTGACAGATTAACCCTCCCCAAGAGGAAGACAATGATATATAGGACAGCGCCGAGCGCGCTATATATTAATGAGGAGCTGGCAAGGCTTTGATAAGGCTGCGGAATAATCCATCAGTGGGGAAGGAGCTTGTAAACCGGGAGGGACGTTTCATGGGAAAAGCACCTGGGAAGGCTGCGCCCACCCTGCAGCCGCGCTGTCCGCTGCCGCCCCCGGCCGCAATTAGCACCGGACGGCGCGACCCGAGGTCTATCGGCCCCGGGCCCAGCCCGCCTCGCCCGCGCCGCACACCGCGCTCCCGCGCTCACGGCGCAGTTAGCAAGCCGGCAATTAACAGCCCGCGTTCTTGGGCATTAGAAGCTGTGTATCTTCTGGACGCGCCCTGCCGGAGGCTGCTACCTGGGAAAGGCAGGAGCCGCTGGCGTTTGCCGCCGCACTTGCTCCGCGGAGGCCCGCTCCGCCATTAGATACAATGCCTCAGATGGCTACTTGAGCTTGAATGCGCCGTTATTACAGGTATTATATGAAATTGCCTGTGTTATGTGAAGGGGATTACAGAGGTTCTGGATCAATAACTTCAGTGGATGTTGGGAGTGATTACAGCGCCCTGTCAATTTTCCCCATTTGGCTGTCAGTGTCCGCTCACCACACACCACCTCTTGTATTCACATCAAATCACTCATTTCATGGGTAAATTCTATATATCTCAATTTACTTTAAGTAGCTGATTTGTGTAAAATAAAATGACTTCCTCTTCTGTGTGCGCAACAGACCTAATCCTATATAGTAATAAAAAGCTAAACACAGGGAGACCCTCTGTCCCTTGGGAAGCCTGGTGCGCAGCGCGGGGGCTGCCCAGCTCCCTGAAATAGCTATAATTGAAACATCTCCATCACCGGGCTTTGTGGAGCCCACACCTAGCCTCTTCACCTCTCCTTATTTTTCCATCCTGGGGAGGAATCTTGGAGCGGCCGGATCTCGAGCAGCCGGGCTCCGGAAGCAGCTGTGTCTCCCTGCGCCCACGCGCACGGCTGCGCTCACCCTCTCCCGAGGGGGCCAGGCCCGCGCGCCCCGTGCAGACTCGGCCCCCACCTTCAACTCCAGGACCACAAATGCTGCCCCGAGAGATTCGTCTTCTACCGGTCGGCAGGCTCCTGCTAGGGGCAGCCTGCCTGAGCCTCCCTTTTCTGCATTTTCTTCTTCCTTATTCGTGTGTGTATGCACACGCACCCGGGCGTGTTTGATGAAGTGTAACATCAAAACTTAGGAGAAAGACGTCCAGAGGCATTCAGTGAGGGGAAACATCAAAGAGACCCAGGAAACGTTTGGGGAGGAGGTCTAGACTTCCTGTATCAATAGAAACTCGCTACAGGTGTTCAGACCACCGGCGAGATCGGGGCAATATTACTCCACACACCTCAGCGTGCACGAGTGACATTTCACTCGGGAGTTGTCTTTTGGACCCTAACTTGATGTCTTATCAGTGTTTCCTACTATTTCTGACCTAGAAGAGACCCTTAAAGAACTGTGTACTGGCCACAAATAAATAAGGAGCATAGAAACAAAGTATTTAGGAAATCCTCAAAGTAACTCCCCCGCCCAAAGAAAGCCTCCCCACCAACTGTCTATGCTTCCAACAGGCCAATGGAGCAACTACTAGATCCGCCAACCTGTGAGTGGGCACAGCTTCTAGTCCTGAAGCGATTCAAAAAACAGAGCAGAGAGAAGGAAAGGCTTGTTTTATTGTCTGTCCTGGCATACAAGATCCTTTGCATAAAAATATACAGACTAACCCTGCATCTGTTCACTGACTTCTGTATATTTTTTATATATTCTGCACAATAACAAAGCGAGGAGAAAATACAAGACTCTATTAAAAATATGAGTAAAAAGAAAATCTCCATACACCGTGTCCATATTTTCTGAAAAGCCTTATTGTCACAGAGAGCATAATGTTATTTAAGAGGCAACTGAAATCAAAGATCTTCAAAATCTGCCATCTCTTGGCTCCTTCCAAGTCAGCACCTTCCCACTGGGTGCCCCACATTATGCATGTCTCCATGGTACAGGTAGAGTGATATACCGGGCTAGCGTGGAAGAGCAGGTCAATTGATGTAGGAGGACAGTCCCCTCAATGCCAGTGTTAGCAAAGCAGGATGGGGACAGATAAAGGGGAGAGTAGGCAGGTGAGATCCCCAAAGACTGTCTCTTATACACATCTGTCTCACGGCAGCCTGTGAACGCCGCCTGCATCCCCCCAGCCCACTGGCCTCCCTGTTCCCTCCATCCCAGGGTCTTGGGGCCACTGTGTCCCGCTGTCCCCTCTCACTGGCGCTCGCGAGCCTGCCCATCTCCCAGGCTCCTCATCAGTCACCTCCAGCACTCAGACCACACAGGAGAGAATCACCACCTCAGGTTCACAGGGAATAACACCCTGGTCCAAGTGACTTGCTCTGATGCTTCCATGGAGAAAGGGTTAGGCTGGAATCCCAACCCCTCATCCCCACAAATCAGAAATGGTTTCCATTCAGACAAGCTCGCTAGCAGCTAGTGATGATTCAATTCAAGCCACAGGCAATGCTTTGAGCAGGGCAGGATGTCATGAACCGGGAATGGGGAACTGGGCTAGGAGTGGAAGGATACCACAGGCATTTAAAAATATAACCCTTGCCCTCAAGGAGTTAATGGTGTACCGGGTGAGATGAGGCATAAACTAGCAGAAAATGAAACTACAGCAAGATTCAGAGAATGCCGTGGTACTACCATAGTAAACAATATTACAGGACTCAATCGTCTTGACTGTCAAATTAGCTTTACAGGCAATAAGTGTTATGAATCAAGTAGAAAAGGCTCACTTTTAGCTGAAGTGATCAAGGAAAGAGCCAGTGAGATCTGAATAGAATTTGGCTCGCAAGGAAAACCACAATAGTCTTGGTATTCCTGAGCATGTATAAACCCATGCAATCACTCTTAAACGAGCTCAGGGTTTGACTGAAAATTCTAGCGTGAATCTGGCATCCAGGCTGATAAACGACAAGCTACTGTTTGGAAAACTCTAGTTTCAAAGGAGCAATAACTCAGTTTTAAATAGCGATTTATAAAAGACGGCAGCCTTTAATATATAAACCCCTAGAGTTATGTCTGACATTACACAAAGGACATACACACTGCATAACCATTTCCGAACAATAACAGGAAATTCAAATTAAGAATTGCTCTGCATCTCCGAAGCAGCCGCCCAAATTCACTTAGGGAGACAATGCATTTTGACAAAGTTACAGAAAATACTAATTTACTAATAGTCAACCAAAATCCAATTACAATTTTAATAACAAGTGCAAAACAAAGGGGATATCCAGAAGGCTGGTGTCTGGTGAAATATCAAGGTGAAAACGTGCAAATGAGCCATCAGTCCAAAGTCACCCTTCACCCGTTAGTCTACACTAAATAAAGCAGAGACAGCAGGAAAAGAAACTGAGCTCCCCAAACATTACAGTGCATGGAGCGGCGGCGAAGAGGCCGCCCGCACATCCGCGGGATTCTCCCGTCCTGATTGGTCAGAGAGAACTGGAAGAGAAAGGAATGTGGAACGAGCCCAGTCTTCCTGGGATGGAATACTCTCTCTCCACTCCATTACTGTGCGTGGTGTGTTAATCAGGGAGGGCACACACACCCACCCCCAGCCGCCTCTCCCTCTGGCACGGGTGCAGGAGGCCTCTTGGTTACCAGACAGCACCTTAACGAGGCGATCCCCAGAGACGTGCTTGCCGCTGCTCAGGACACTCTCCCTAACAGCAGGAGTGGGACTGAGCACACAGTAGGCGCTAAATGCAGGATCCTGGAAAACTGAATGAATGAGGGAGGAAGGATGTCATCCAGAGGATAAAGGGCAGGGTAAACCGATGGAGTGGAGCACTAGGAACCCGATACTTGTGTTTTTTCAAAACCAAAGCTAAATTCATGATCATTAGTAAATTACTAACCGTGTATCTTCGGGCTCTGAATTCTCTTTAAATAGAAGTTGAATCTTGACTGGGAAGCCTCTACCTATTTGCACGTAATTTTTGTTCGGTGAGAAATCAGTGTGACTTAGATTGAAAATACGGCAGGATTGTTGAAAGAATATTGCCCTCTGTGGCGTGTGGCTGGTGCCACTTGAATCCTGAGTTTCAGGTGACCAAAGATCCCAGTCATGTCAGGGCGGAGTTGGGCAGAAGCCACGCTGACCGTGAGAATCACTGGCCTGGGGGGGGACCCCAGCGACGACTCTGCTGCACTCCCTCGGTGCGAACTTTCTTTGTGTTGCTGCTGTTTTTGATTTGCCAGAACAGAGAGTGCACAAAGGCTCCCGCGTGTGTGGGTGTGCTCACAAGGTCCTCACCCCCTGCCTGGGTCTAACAGGGCAGACATCGAATACCGGGAGGGTGGGCAGGCAAACCCAGCCTGCCAGGCATTTGGATGCAAAATATATAAAACCACTGAAGGGCAGTCAGGGGGTAGACTGAAAAAGAGAGTGTTTCTTTTTTTCCTTCTTACTGCTGCTGCTTGTTAACAAATACCCGTTGTTATGAATTTGGTTGCTACTTTTAAAAGCAAGTGTTTCAGTTTTAACTCGGCTGCCAGGACCTGACCCTTAGTAATGTGCAGACAGAGAGAAGCAGCACAGGGGGCTGGGTGGCATGCAGGGTGGGCCGAGTGGAAAATAACTGAACAGTTAGCCCACTGCGCGCAGTTTCTCCCCACGGGGCCGGTGGTGTTGAGCGCCACTTAGTGCGGCCGCGGTCGGGCAGGCATCGAGCTCCGGCCTGCCCAGCAGCCTGTTAGGTGATGTCTCTTCAGGTTGTTGCTGCTTCTGGGGAGGATTCTTTTTTGGTGAGAACACTTTCACCAAAAGTGAGGAGAACGTAAAAGCTGGCAACAATAAACTCTTATGGAAGGTGAGAAAGCATTCCTAGCTGGGGGAAAAAGAAAAAAAAAGAGAGAGAGAGAGAAGAAAAAGAAAAAACGAAGGGGCCCATGGAGCCGGCCAGTAATGTACCCCCGGACTCCAGGCCGCCTTCTCTGCGCTCTGTGAAATATTTGCTAACGCAGGTGCTGCGTCTTCTTAGGTTAGTACTTGATCTGTTAGGATAGAGAGAAATATGACTGACTGTGGGCTCCAATTTCTTAACAAAAACAAAAAATGCATACAGCCTCTAAACGTGCATTTGCATGAAAAAGAAACCCCATTGTGCTCAGAGATTCTGAACTGCTAGGTCCCAAGTCCACTAACCCCTGTCCACGTTAAAATGTGTGCCCCTGCCCAGAGGAGCCTGGATGCTCGAGGTGGTAAGTTCCCCGTCCCTAAGGCGGGGCAGACTCCATCTTTTGGGAAGGAGCAGGGTGCGGGGTGGGGGGCGTGCTGCAGACATCTGATGACAAACCCAGACGTTCAGAGGTGGCTTCCCCAGGCGAGGGTGCATCCACCAGGCCCCCGCCTCGGCAAAGACGCAGAGTCGACACACACCGCCTGTCCCCGGCCTGGGCACTGCCCCTCGTGGGCCCAAGGTTTTCTTTCCGAGGAAGTGTCTGCATACCTCCCTCCTTTTGTCTCAACCGGAGGGTTTAATAGCTCAAGTAACTGAAAAGGACTAACAACAGCAAGGCTCCGGTTTCCAGAGTAACCATAAAAACAGAGCCCAGTCTCCATGGCAAAGAGAAAAGCCATTTGCTGCAGCCTTTTCAGACCTTGAGCCGACACTGACAGTTTTCCTATAATCACCCCGATTATTTGTAGCAACTAACTATATTATAATGTTAACTATAGGAGGGCTTTGAGAATATGTGGGCTAAAAAGAAAAAAAAGAAGGAATAAAACCATACTGCCTTTTCTTCTGCTTTAGCTATGAATACATGAACCATTTAAAATGTATAAAATAGTTTGTTCTTGATAATTCCACCCAAAGAGGGGAGTGCCCATCTTCCAGGTTTCTGTCCTTAATTCTCTCAGGGTGTCCACACCGTTTTCAGAAGTCTACGCACCATCCTGGTGTCTGGGATGCATGCATTCCTACCAGAGAGCGAAGTGAGAATGGATATGTGATCTTTATACGTTTTATTTAATCTGCCCCAGATTGAGGGTCCTTTATCCCGTACTTGGTAGCTGCTGTTTCTTTCAGTCATTTGCAGGATACGTCCAGATTATGCTGTACGATTGTGTGCGCGCGTCCCCTTCCTCCGTGAGGCTACATGGCCAGCCTCTCCAGGACCCGGTGTGCCCATCCGTGCGGCTGAGCTGGCTAGTGCTGACCTAGGAAAACCGACTGGTTTGACAACAGTTTGCTTCCCAAGCGCAGAGGTACAGCCTGCCTGGTTGACCTGCCTGCATCTTTATTTTTTTAACTCTTCTTCATTTGAACCTGGAATGAACTTGAATTTCAGTCTCCGTCTTTTATTTAAACACCAAAACCATTCTTTCTTTACTCCTGGTTAAAGACTAAGCTCATTATATGTTCAACTATTAATAATATAGTTCCAATATTAAATCTATGCAAGGTAACTTTCAGATGAAACCAAAGCATAATTCACCAGTCATTCATACACACACACATACACAAACGAACATGGGTCTGTTACATGGTGTGTTTCAAATTTCCTATGGGCACCTGAAAAGATTACAACCAAAATGTGAAGTAACACTGCAGTAATAGAAAAACGACAATTGCGTTCTCAATTTTCTGGGAGAATGTAATTATCTTTCCTTTAAGGGATATAGCTGAAAAAACAGTCCAAATAAAAATCACTTAATTTTTATTCCATATATAAGAGCTTTCATCGGATGTTCTCGACTTGTCTTTGTTAGTTAACGTTTGGAGAATAAAACTTGGGAAATCAATATTATGTCATGTCACTGAAAAATTGCCTCATTTTAAAGTGGCACAATTTAAGGAAAAAAACCTCGCCCAATAATTTAGATGTTTACATAATTAGCTATTAATCAAATCCTGATTTTAATTTTCTCTATTTATTAAAAACAAACCTACATACACTTTGTCTTAAAATTCAGGCGGCATGCATGCAAATCTCCACTTCGCTGCTGTTTCTCCTCCCTGGAAAGCATCCCAAATGACCGAGGCAGAAAGGGCTCCTCCAAACACGCCGAGTCATGACTGGAACGCTTGTTTTGAGCGCCAGATTCCCAAACAGAGTCCCTCGACCCAAAAAGACGGCAGCTCGATAGGTAATAATGCCCCACTTTTTCTGATTTTGAGTTTCTTCTCCAAATCTGTTTGAAAAACTCCGATATTCTTCCCAGAAGGGCCCGTTACCAGCCAGCTGGTCCCGGGGGCAGAGTTCACGGGGGCACTCAGGTGTCCAGGGAAAAGATGGGCTGGGGCAACTGGGGGGGTGTCGGGACACAGCCATGCGGGAGGCGGGGGGAAGGCGGTGAGCCGGACCCCCCCCGCCGGGATCACGCAGGAAGGCTCCCAGATGGGCGAGCGACAGCCCTGGCGCCGGCAAGGTCCAGCTTCCACCCTGACCCGAGGCCCTGTTTGTCTATCAGCCTGATCTGTGCTGTGAGCCACAGGCCTAGTCCATGCTGCGTTTTGCAAATTGCTTAAGGACAAAAGCTTCCCCTGCTGTAAAAAGTAGTAAGATATAATACTGAATTTGCACTGAAATGAAAAGTTTCCTGCTGCCCCTTATATATTTAAAATTGCTGTTTTCTTGCAATGAATATAATTCACTGTCTTTTGCCAAGTATAATCTGCAAGGGTTTGACCAAACAGAGATGCTCTAATGATTGCAAATGGCTCAAATATTCTGTCCAGTGAGTTAAGTGATAAAAGTTTCTATGTTAAAAGAAATAATAAGTGGAATTTCACACATATTATAGTAATTTGAAGCATCCAATTTACATAGAAATAACGTGGAAGAATTCTGACCACGGTGTTTTAAGTGAATCATTACATGCGTTGCTGATACATTTAGAAGCTTCGATGTGCCAGGTATGTTTCTTTTAGCATAATAAGTCCTGTAATGGAGCCTTTAAAAGCTTAAAATGTATAGTTAGATTAACCTTTCTGTTTTAAGGGTTTTTTCCCCCTTAAAAAAAAAAAAAAAAGCGCAGAAGAGAAAAATACAGAATCATTAAAAAGCCAATTAAAGCAACACCCTTCTTTTTTCCAGCCAATGGCTCCACTGAGGATTTTTCTCCACTACTCATCATTTCACTTAGTCTTTTAGATTTTTGGTAAATTTTGGTTATTTTTTTTTCTCCTAAACGAAGATCCGCGATTCCGCTCAACTTCTTGGACGGAGTACTGCAGTGATTCTGAAAGGAGACTGCGTCTTAGATGTTCAGGCAGACTTCTTGACCTAGAGAGGAAGGTGTCCTCAGAAAAATCCAGACTAAAACAGACGTGATCTCCAAAGCCAAACACTCTGGCTTTTCTTGTCCTTAGAAGAGATTATTAGAAATGTTGTTCCTCCTTTTTGTTTTCCCAAATTAGCTTTTTTTGGACTTAATATTTAATTCTAGCAAGAAGGCATTTCTGCTTTGCCTTATGAGGTAGATAATTTAGTAGATAAATCAATTATTACAAAAACTGAACAAAAAATTCTAAACCAGTTTTTTTTTTCCATTGATTTGGAGGAGGGAGGGTATGTAAGTCTTCAGGTGTCTTTGAGAGAGGGGTGTTCTGTGCCCAACCGTCTCATAAAATCTCCCTTCTTTTTCCAGGATTCACGAGCCTGTAAGCCTTTTGCTGTTTCCACTGCATGTAGACCCGGGCTTCCCGCTGCTGGTATCTGGGGCCAGGCCCCTCTGTGCTGTATGGGGCCAGCCTGTGCCTTCAGCAGCACCCCTGGTCCCTACCCACCAGATGCCAGGGTGGCCCCCTTCCCCTCCCAGTGGGGACGATCAAAAATTTCTCCAAATAGTGCCAAGTTGCCCCTGGAAAGTTGAACACCAGTGAGCACGAGTGCTCAGATCTTGAGGACAAGAAAACCAATCAAGTCCTTCCCCTTCTTCCCCCGCATGCTCCCCACCCCCGGACTAAATACGGTAATTCACGCCCATAGTCTCAACAGTCAGAATTGCCTAAGATTTCTCACCATTTCTTTTCTTCTTTTAGTTTTTTTAAAAGAGGAATCTTGAAACTAAACTAAACTGAAAACATCAGACATAAAATTAATAATAGGATACAAATGGTTAATAAATAAAATTCTGACTTTCTGAAGCACTTTCTTTTTGATTAACTCCAGCACTTTAAGATACAAAGGGCATTTGTCCCTTTCCTCATTTCCTGTCCTTAGGTCCAGAAGAAAGAGAAAAGCACCAGTGGCATAGAAGGGTCATTGGACCATCTGTCTACTTCACCAACCGGATGGACACCAATCAGCAGCCGTCGGGACCAAGGTCTTAGGGGAGCTTCATAAAGTTCTCGAGAAGAGACACAACATAATGCAAGCCCAACAGTGGCGCGTTTATTTTATTATTAGTGAGCCATGCGTTTAATTTTGGGGTTTTCCAAGTGTTTTCTGGCATGTCATGTCACTTAGTTTTTGTAAAACTGTCCATACTTTGAGATCATTAGTAAAAAGTAAAGACTATCTGTCCGTTTGTACATCATTCACCCAGTCCATTCATTCACTCACCTACCCATCCACCCACTCACCTACCCACCCATCTATCCATTTATTAAATATTTATTAAGTCTTTTCCATATACTGTGCACTCTGAGCAAACTGCTTACTGGGCACTGGGGGGCAGGGCAGGGACATGAACCAGACGCAACTCCTGCATGAAGCTCACAGTTTAGAAACAGAGAAATAACCTTAAATAGACAAATTTACCTCCCCGTTGCTTCCATCTGCCAGCAAGGTATGGCCAGTGAATTAATGAGCAAATGCATATGTATTTCACATACACACACATTTCAGGTTCAGAAAAAGTCCCTCACATGTAATAGGATGATATCACATTAATAAATACGACAGTGGAGCAAAGGTTGCACATATTAGCTCTGTGTGCTTTGGGACATATTTTGAAAGAAAATATCATTTGTTATACAAATTATCTTGAATGTTATACATTTTTAATGGAGGTTTCCCAGGCGGTGCAGAGGTTTCCCAGGCGGCGCAGAGGTTTCCCAGGCGGCGCAGTTGGTAAAGAATCTGCCTGCAAATGCAGGAGACCTGGATTCGATCCCTGCATTGGGAAGCCCCCCTGGAGAAGGAAACAGCTACCCACTCCAGTATTCTTGCCTGGGAAATCCCATGGACAGAGGAGCCTGGTGGGCTACAGCCCGTGGGGTCACAAAGAGTTGGACATGACTGTGTGACCGAGCATGCACACATGCATGCATTTTTAATATGCAGATGTGTATATAAAGCATACAGTAGGGTCACACGCTAATTCAAAAGCTATTTGAATTAGCTGTCTCACATGGTCTCCACCCACACCCTGCGAGGATGCGGTGTGCCTCCCAACGCCTGGAGCCCTGTCCTACGTCTCTCTGCACTCTCAGCGTTTAAGAGCAGAACACCCTTCTACAAACGTTTGATAATCAGTGCGTGACTGAACACCAGGCCACCGTGGCAGGGTGGAGGTGGGTGACCCAAGACGCCGTGCTTGCCAGCCCCATTTTGTCCAGTTGAAGACGCAGCCTGGATGGTGTGGTTGAGGTTGAGGAGTGACCCAAAGCAGGGCGTGGCCAACCGGGCAGGCGGTTGGATAGAGATGGGGGAGTTACTGTGCCCAGGTGGGTGAGCTTGCACTTCCCTCCCCCTGAATCCTGCTCCGAATCCCCACCAAAGAGACAGTTCAGGGTTTCTTCCAAAGGTACACACCCACAGGGGAGAGAGGAGGGGGGCGGTAAGAGCAGTGACACCATCCCGGGAGCCGGGAGGTGACAGATGCTTGGAACTGACGGCGAGATCTGGGAAGGCTGCAGCTCGGGCTGCGGTGGGGGCGGTGAGAGTGACTGATGTTACAGGACAGAACTGCCCAGGGACCTCTGAAAGCTGTGAATCAAGTGGGACTAAAAAAGGCAGGTTGGTTAAACGTCTCCTGTAGAAGCAGGCAGTCTGGGGAAGACCAGATCCCCTGGGCGAGCAAAGCGGAAGCCTCAGTCTAGTCACGATAGATGAACCATGCTTAAGTCAGGGAACTAGGCAAACATTTGCACCCTCAGGGCCCTCCCATCCAGGGTCTCAGGATGCAAGCAGCCAGGCCTTCCATGGTCCAGACAGGAGGTTGAGCCACCTGACTGGGCAATGAAAAAAGACCCAAAGACACCAGTAGTAACGTTTCCCAACTTAAAGGCATAGTCCCCTCCCTTCACTGAATCCCATAATCATCGATTCCCACCCACCCCCACCTTCAGCTCCAGATGAGCCTTTGGGCCCTCTCCTGAGTATGAGCCAGGACCAAGGGTCATCAGACATATGTGTGAGCAGAGGCTCTAACGTGAAATAAGCAGATTAGATGATTGAGTGAGCAGGAAAACATTCATCTCCACAAACCAAAGACCATACAAGCAGCAGCAAAACTTGCAGGGACTTTAATGTCTTTAAACAGAGAAGGGATGATATTCCATTAGAGAAATAAGGACAAAAGGCTATACAAAGGGGATCGTTCAGAGCCCCAAACTGAAATTAAGTATATGACGTTGGAAATGAAAAGCTCATAAGCGACACTGGATTATAACAAGCGAAAAGCCTCCCAGAAAGTAGAGTTAAAACTTCTGGGAGATGACTGTGCAGGAAGCCACACCACAATCCAGCTTCCTGTTTACCAGGGTCACCCGGGGGGACCCGCTGCAGGAGGGGAGGACAGTCCCAGCTTCCTGTTTACCAGGGTCACCCGGGGGGACCCGCTGCAGGAGGGGAGGACAGTCCCAGCTTCCTGTTTACCAGGGTCACCCGGGGAGGGGGGGATCCGCTGCAGGAGGGGAGGACAGTCCACACAGGGGCAGGGGCCGGCCAGGTGCAGGTGATACCAGGCAAGAATATGTTGAGTCGAACGTCTGTCTTGATTGAGATTTGGGCTGGGTATAGAAATCCTAGCTGGAAACCAAGTTGAAAAGAAGTGGACTGATTCATGGAACTTTGGCCGATTGGGTGAGTGGTGACACGAACCCAGGAACACCAGACTTTTCATGAGGCAGGGCTCCATTTGTCCCGTCCAGCTCTGTCTCCTGCTGGGCCTTGCAAGTAGCAGGTACGGCAGAACGTGAAGGGAAGTGACTCGTGTCTTCCAAGCTCTCTGTCTCCTTTCTAGTTTGCTGGGATGGAGACCATCCCAGGCCTTAGGGGCAACATAATGAGCCTAAGACAGAGCGGGTCTGGATCTTTGACCGCAAGCTCGAGAGCTGCCCCACCAGGAGTAAACTGCTGCTGGGTTGACCCTGACATCCAGGGGTTTCTCTGGTGGAGTGACTGAGCCGCCGTAAGCTACTGTTGTTCCAAATCGGGGGCCAGCTGTCACTGGGTGGGACGCAGAGCTTTCTCCCCAGGTAGGTCCTCCTGCCCAAACGGGTTGGTTCAACTCAGCAGAAAATCCTGCTTCCACTGAACATTCGAGTTGCGTGACACTCCATCACTTGGCGGGCTGCCGCAGGAGAACTCGCCGTGAGTTAGTAGAGGAGCCGGCAGATTCAGGACCGGAAGCAGTATGGAGGGGCGCTGGTGACGCCGTGCTTAGGGTGCCGCGAGCACCGGGCGGAAGCGGGACAGGGCGAGCGCGTGCAGCGCGTTTGTCATCTGCCTCCCCCTCCTCGCACACACGGGCCCAGCCTGAGACCCGCGGCAGGCGCCAGGCCTGGGGAGAGCACCTGGGCTTGGCCAGCCTCCCTCCCAGCGCCTGTGAGCCTGACCTCGTTTGGACACTGGGTCACTGACGATGTGACTAGGTTAGAGGAGGTCACCCCGGAGCAGGCTGGGCTCCTCACCCAGGGTGACGGGTGCCCTGATGAGAAGGGGGCGAGGCACAGAGACGGACCATGTGCAGCCAGAGGCAGGGATCGCGCCGAGGACCCTGAGACTGTCTGCAGCACCGGAAGCTGCAAGGGGCCTTCCTGCAGGCTCGGGGGGAGCAGCGCCCTGCTGAGCGGCGGTTCTGAACTCCGGGCTCTGGGGTGCGGGAGAGCAGCCTCCGCCTGGGAGCCCCCCGAGTCTTTGTTGTCACTGCAGCCCCGGGAGATGGAGACAGTGAGGAATGAGGAACAGGCTGGCGGGAATCGGTCAACAACAGAGGCCCAGCCCCGCTGCCCCTGAGACGCAGAGAGTGGGCAGCCAGGACCACCTGCTCGTGGCCAGGGGAGAGAGGCCACATGCCCGCCTGGCAAGGCCACGGCCGCCGTAGCCGGCACCCTCCGCAGAGGAGGGGAGAGGTTTTCCAGAGTCAGCCGTCCTGCCCTGCCTGGAGGATTTCCACCCACGTCCGGCAGAACTCAGCCACGGGTGCTGCTCCCTGGCGAGCCCGGGGCCCTCGTCCTGTTCTATAAACCGGTGCCCTGGCATCGGACATGGACACAGCGGTGCCCGTCTGATGAAACCCGGCCAGGCATGCTGGTTTGTTCTAAAACTACCTCACTCCGGGACACATCAGTTCCAACCCGACCCGGCCGCACAGGACAGAGAAGACTGTTTTCAGCCCTCGGTTCCCCAGCCAGTAGCTGAGGCAACTCAGCATCTCTGGCTATAAAGATGTACCCCTCACACCCAGCAGCCTCAACCTGGCTTTGTCTCAGCCCTGAGTCTCAAGTTCATGTAGTTTCCCGTGACCTCCAACCTTTGACCCGTCTTCTAGCTCCTCCAGGGCCACAAGCGTCCCCCGCCTCCGAGGGAGCACCGCCTCACGTGTTCCTAAGTGCCTGCTGGATGGAAGGAGCTGTCAGGTCGCTCCCAGCCACTGCTGATCCCATCAGCTCCTTAACTGGCTTTAACCTACCGTCTCTCCAGGGACCTGCCTGAACCTGTGCCGCGGGGCCAGGGGGAAGGAGCAGGGACCACAGGCCCTCCACGCCTCCCGTCCCCCGCCCACCCCGCCTGCAGAGCAAGTCAGCCCGCACGCCCGGCATCCGGGCCTTGAGTCTGGAGGGACCGACGCTTCGGGCTGGGGGTGCTGCCCCTCGAGCCCCCGGGCCCCACCCAGAGCTCCCTCACCTCCACCCAGCTCAGTGTCTCACCCTCAGCCCGCGTCATCCCACGAGACACGTGCCCGCACACCACCTGCGTCCAGTCCAGCTGTGCTTCCAGCAGAGCAGTGAGCCCAGCTCGGGCAGAGAGGCCTCCAGAGCATCATGATGCCACCTTCCCAACGTCCTCTGGGAGCTCAGCTGGTCAAGTGAGCTCATGGGGTCACCTCCTCCTTGGGCTCAGGACGACTGCACGTCTCTTCAGTTTCACTGCATAACACCC
>SJYT01001141.1:90578-251002 GCA_006410635.1 Cephalophus harveyi | reverse complement strand
TCATGCCCACTACAATTTACTGGTCAAGGGATGTCACAAGCCAGTCAAGAATCCACGGGTGGGGAAACAGACCCTATCTACCAATGGGGTGATGACCCCACCTCCTGATGGGGAGATGACCCCACCCCCACCATGGGGAGATGACCCCGGCCGCTGATGGGGAGATGACCCCACCCCCTGATGGGGAGAGGACCCCCACCCCTTGATGGGAGATGACCCCCCCAACCTCCTGCTGGAAGATGAGCCCACCCCCTGATGAGAGATAAAACATGAACTTGTAATTAAATTTCAAGCATAGAGAAAACAATCCTACAGTTAGGTGTTACTGGTAAAAATATGGATAAATAAGTCAAGCTGATGCTCTCCCAGCTCCATCACTGTGGCCCCAGAGGCCAGGGATGCATGGGCCCAGGTTCCGGGGTGCACAGTGCTGAGCTGAGAAGCCCCGGCCCATGCAAGCAGACTCCATGTGCAAACAGCAGCAAGACCACTTCTCAGAGATGAAGAAATCAGGGAAAAAAAAAACCACCTTCCCAGTCTCTCTGAATGAAGCGTGTGTGACTCAGGGAACCCAATGGGGACACGAACACAGAACTCAGTATGGGCACCTCCCAATACAACCATAGAATTACATCTATACAATTGTAAATGTGATTCTAAATTTAAAGTAAAATGCAAGATAGTCTTGGAAAACAAAGTATTATAAATTATCTTCATTATTGTCTGGCTTTAAAATATACCAGGTTACATTAAAAATGTTTAGAAATTATTTCAGGGTGAGGAGGAGAGAGAAGTTCCCAGTCCTTCAGAGCAGAGTTACTTTCTCACGTTGATAATTAGAGGACAACAGATTGAACTCAGGACTTAGAAACACAAGAGTAGCCACTAAATAAAGAAAAACACCTAAGTTTCTATTCTTCCCTGGTAGCTCAGCTGGTAAAGAATCCACCTGCAATGCAGGAGACCTCAGTTCGATTCCTGGGTTGGAAAGATCCCTGGAGAAGGGATAGGCTACCGACTGCAATATTCTTGGGCTTCCCTGGTGGCTCGGGTGGTAAAGAATCCGCCCGCAGTGCGGGAGGCCTGGGTCAGTCCCTGGGTTGGGAAGATCACTGGAGGAGGGCATGGCAGCCCATGCCAGTACTCTTGCCTGGAGAATATCCATGGACAGAGGAGCCTGGCGGGTCGCAAAGAGTTGGACGTGACTGAGCAACTAAGCACAGCACATATTCTTCAAACCAACAGAGGTAAAGCTATGTAATTTCTTAGAGGAAACGTCGAGAATAAGAAAAATTTGATTTAGAGATCGGCTGGTGAACAACGGGGACATTTATGGATTATTTCAGCAGCTCACAAGAGGAGAGAATTCAAGTGGGGGCTCTGCAGTCCGCACCGCCGCGGTGACGGTGCTTCAACAGGAGAAAGCTAGGATGCCCTGCATTCCCACGTCCACCGCCACCCGGAAACGGCCACTGGCTCCTAGAGTAAGATTTCCTCCTCCACTACTCTCTCAAAAACATAATAAGTTTCAAAGTAATGTCTAAATAGAAACTTCAAGATCTATTTAGACAACCAGGAGAAACACACACAGACACACAATAATATAATTCACAAATGTTGGCAATGATGAAAAATCCATTCAGAAAAACCATACAACATAAAAGACGCTAAAATATGATGAAATGTATCTTCATCAACCAAATATTTCCCGAGGGAAGAGATATAAGCAAAATAAGGAGTATTTAATATTCATAGATAGGAAAGCCACAGTATGTATTCCAGAAATGTCAATTCATCCCCAGATTATTTCATAAACTGAAAGAAATTCCAGTAAAAAGACCAACAACACAGTTTTGCAAATTTTAACCAAGTTATAACAAACTTTATAACAAAGTATGAATGGGCAAGGAAAATAAAGATCATTAAGGAGAGAAATAATTGAGAAGGACCACAGCTCCCTATTAAACCACAAAACCTGGGATAATACTAACTCAAGCCGCATGCAACAGCCAGAGGTGAGGTGAACAGTCCAAGAGCACAGACGAAAAAGCAGAAACAGAACAAACTACGTCTTTAATGTGATGCAAAAATGCATTTTAAATCAGTGGAGAAAAAATTATTAAGTGAATTCTTCCAATATAATTGCTTTGCTATTAGTAATAAGTAAAATTTGACACGTACTCACATCACACATCTAAATAAACTACGAGATAACCACCAATGAATAAACCAGAAAAAAAACAGAGGAAGAAAATTTTATATGCTTACTTCTAAGAGTGTGAAGACAGACTTTGCAAACATGGCATTGAAATAGAAACACTTAGATAAATTTTGATAGATTTGACAATGTAAAATGTTCATATCTTTTTACTGTTAAAAATGCCCATGGGGAAGTATTTAAAATACATACAATACCCAAAAAGCCATTAAATACCCTAATATGTAAAAAGAGCTTGCAAATCAATAGGCGAATAAAGTAACTCTGTAGAAGAACAGACTATGGCTACAAATAGGCAGTTCAGAAAGGCAGACCAATAAACAGCCAGTCACCCTAGGAAAACTTATCCTCGCTAAAGACCAAAAGCAACAGCTTAAACTCGATACCACTGTTTGTGGTCGAAACAGCAAACATTTAAAAAATATCAACTCAGACTGCCAAGTGTAGCTAGGAATCAGAAACTATTCCCTACCTTGCTGATGGGTGTGTTCATTTGTGCAAAATCTCTGCTGGCGTCCGGATCTTCAGGTGTCTCAAGAGTGTTTCCCTTCTGTTGAACCAGTAACTGTAGTTTGTCCCCTGAGGAAATAATTGGAAAGAAACACTAAGATTATGGCCAAGGACTTAAATTGTCATTTTCTTATCAAACCTGGGGAATAAAAACCTAAATATGCATCAAGAGGAAAATTCTTCAAAATAAATTAACTGTGCATTTATAAGGGACCATTGCATAATATTCAAAAACCACTTTAGGAAAGCGTTTCTTGAGGAAATTTTCATGATATGAGGCCAAGTGTAAGCACAGGATATAAACTTTCTCATATGTCATGATCTCTACTTTATCTTTAAAACATTCATTTTTCCTACAATAAGCATGCATTTATTTTTTTTTTCTTCAATTAGAGCAATCGTACGCAATATAATTTTTTTAAAGTAAACGGTGAGGTGCTCAGCTGCTTCAGTCGTGCCTGACTCTGCAGCTCCATGGACTGAGCCCTCCTGGCGCCTCCGTCCACGGGATTCTCCAGGCAGGAATACTTGGGTGGGGGGGGGGGTTGCCGGGCCCTCCTCCGGGGGCTCTTCGCCACCCAGGGATCGAACAGCCCCTCTCTCTCCCGTGTCTGCTGCACTGCAGGTGGGTTTACTCCTGACCCCCTGGGCAGCCCCAGTGACGAGGAAGCATCGCCAGGTGAGGCCTCCGGGGCTCAGGGCCCGGCCCGTCGAGTCATTCCTTAGGCTGAGAATTCAGAGAATCGGACGGGAGGCCTAAGCCTCACTTGCGGCCTGGCGGGGGCGCCGCGGCCCGCCTGTCTGGTTCCCTCCGTCTGTGCAGTATCCCGCTCGCCCAGGTTCTCTCCTGCTCCAGAGGCGGTGTCGGTCCTACCAGGCAAAGCGGCCCGGAGCTCGCGGTCGGTGGGTGTTACTCCAGGAAGCGAGAGCGCGACCACCGGGCCGCGCGCCAGGCACTGGGGATCGGCGGGGGAAGCTGGAGAGACCCCCGAGCCGCGCGCCAGGCACTGGGGCTCAGCGGGGCCGCCGGCGGCGGAAGGCCGGGCCACCCCCGCGCTGGAGCCGCCGCCCGAGCGGGCCTGGCCTTCCTCCCGCTCCTCTGGGCCGAGGGGCAGCGTCGGCGGGCCGCCCTGGCGCCCAGCGGCGCCCTGCAGCCCTGGCCCCCTCCCGGCCCCCACGGCGGGGCTCCCGAAGGACGCGCTCGGCCCCCTCCTCAGGACAGGCTCCTGCGCTCTGCGCCCGCAGGGGCGCCGCTGGGCTCGCCTGTCCAGCCCTGAGGCCTGGGCTTACTTCCTTCCACGGTGGCGAGCTTAATGGTTTGAAGGGAATCTCTCTCCTGGTCTCCCATCCCGGCTTTCAATGTTCTTCAGTTCATTTCAGTTCAGTTCAGTTCAGTTCAGTCGCTCAGTCGTGTCTGACTCTTTGCGACCCCATGAATCGCAGCACGCCAGGCCTCCCTGTCCATCACCATCTCTCGGAGTTCACTCAGACTCACGTCCATCGAGTCTGTGATGCCATCCAGCCATCTCATCCTCGGTCGTCCCCTTCTCCTCCTGCCCCCAATCCCTCCCAGCATCAGAGTCTTTTCCAATGAGTCAACTCTTCACATGAGGTGGCCAAAGTACTGGAGTTTCAGCTTTAGCATCATTCCTTCCAAAGAAATCCCAGGGCTGATCTCCTTCAGAATGGACTGCTTGGATCTCCTTGCAGTCCAAGGGACTCTCAAGAGTCTTCTCCAACACCACAGTTCAAAAGCATCAATTCTTCGGTGCTCAGCCTTCTTCACAGTCCAACTCTCACATCCATACATGACCACAGGAAAAACCATAGCCTTGACTAGACGGACCTTAGTCAGCAAAGAAATGTCTCTGNGTGGTGTCATCTGCATATCTGAGGTTATTGATATTTCTCCCGGCAATCTTGATTCCAGCTTGTGTTTCTTCCAGTCCAGCGTTTCTCATGATGTACTCTGCATAGAAGTTAAATAAGCAGGGTGACAATATATAGCCTTGACGTACTCCTTTTCCTATTTGGAACCAGTCTGTTGTTCCATGTCCAGTTCTGACTGTTGCTTCCTGAACTGCATACAGATTTCTCAAGAGGCAGGTCAGGTGGTCTGGTATTCCCATCTCTTTCAGAATTTTCCACAGTTTATTGTGATCCACACAGTCAGATGCTTTGGCATAGTCAATAAAGCAGAAGTAGATGTTTTTCTGGAACTCTCTTGCTTTTTCCATGATCCAGCGGATGTTGGCAATTTGGTCTCTGGTTCCTCTGCCTTTTCTAAAACCAGCTTGAACATCAGGGAGTTCATGGTTCACGTATTGCTGAAGCCTGGCTTGGAGAATTTTGAGCATTACTTTACTAGCGTGTGAGATGAGTGCAATTGTGAGGTAGTTTGAGCATTCTTTTGCATTGCCTTTCTTTGGGATTGGAATGAAAACTGACCTTTTCCAGTCCTGTGGCCACCGCTGAGTTTTCCAAATGTGCTGGCATATTGAGTGCAGCACTTTCACAGCATCATCTTTCAGGATTTGAAACAGCTCCACTGGAATTCCATCACCTCCACTAGCTTTGTTCGTAGTGATGCTTTCTAAGGCCCACTTATTTCCCGGTAAACATGTGGGTAAACATCATTTCAACTCCTTCACCAAGTGTTCAGTGGAAATGCGATCTCACACCCCAGGTTTGAGTTCTTCCAGTCCAGATTCTTCCCACCTCTTAAGATATTTTTAACACGTTGGGCATGTTGCTGAATACTAGATTATATTTTAGGCTTCTATAATTTAACATGCTTACTTCGCAAAGTGGTTTTTCCTCTTGCTTTAAAACGGCTACAGACTTTCAAAGGCTTGGCGCGTAGAAAGTTCACATTTGCGGGTGTCGCCCGTGGTAGCTGCGGGGCCTGCTCTGCCCCGGAAGTAACTTGATGCTGCTGTTCCGTTTGCTGCTCTCCAGCTCTCCCAGGGTGAGGTCTGTCCTCCGAGTCTCGGCCTGGGTGGCCGGAGCACGTCCCGGCTGCCGCTAACATCAGCTCAGACGTTCCCAGGCCCTGCGTCGGCTCCCACCGTGGAGGGCGGGGCGGCGGGTTGGGGAGGGAACGGCCCGGGGAGGCGGTGTTTGGAAGCAAGCAGGCCGCTTCGGGACACGTGGCTGGCCCTGGCCAGGCGCCGGAGTCGGCTCCCTGAGACCTGCTTTCACCCCGGAGCCCTCGGGTAACGACTTCCCTATCTTTCTCCGACCAGCGGCTTGGGATCTGTCTCCGCACTCCTTGGCAGGGCTCGTTCTCTTTCAGAGAGGAGGACTCACCTCTGTTTCATCTCCAACTCCCTCTGGCACCAGCGCCTTCCTGCCCGGCTCACAGCCCTGTCCTGAGAATCCGTCACTGGACAGGCACAGGCAGGCGTGGCACGGGCGGGGGCTGGGGGTCAGCAGCGAGCAGGCCAGCGAGACCTCTTGCCCGCCTTAGAGTCCAGATTATTCTGGATGCACAGGGGCATGAACTTGGACCCCCACTTCCTCCACCCAAACTCTGGCCTCGATCAGCGAGGCGCCCCTCTGGGCTTGGCCCCTTCCTCCTCACTCCAAGGGCTCACCCTTTATCCGGCCTTCCTATTTAGCAGCCGCGAGGGGCCCACGGCTGTGCTCAGAAAGCAGCAGGGGTCACGGAGCTGGATCTCTTTCTGGATGGGCTCAGCCTCAAGCCCGTCAGACTTTGCCTGGAAGAGACATCCATTCCTTCTAGACTGAGCGGAGATGAAGGGGGCTGAGGGCTCAGGGCCCTGCAAACCTGTGATGAACTTGGGGGCGAAGGAAGAGCAGGGCAACCAGCCAACGGCCTACCCAGAGGGAAGCTCCAAATGCGCGGTTTGCACGGGAGCTGAGACTCCACCCAGAGTCGGGGCTCATGTCCAGTGAGAAGGCACCGAAGCTGAGACTCTGGCCTCCCTCTTGCATGGCCCCTTTCAAGGACCTGGGGTGGGTCTTAAGTTCTGTCTTCATTCCTTTGATTTCCCAAGCACGTCGTTCCACATTCCCATGAGCCACTTAGATTTCAGTTCTCTGGCTGGCTGGCTCCAAGCACATCCGTGCCTAGTGAATTTCCAAAAGCTCACGTTGCTGGCACACTGGCATGTAGAATGCAAGACATCACATAAGCATCGAGGGGCCAAGTTCCACGTTTCCTGTCCCTTGTCCCCAGGACCACTTTAAGAAGTACGACAATCAGAGGGGCTCTGAAGTGGTCCTGTAACAACCGCCAGAGCGCCCGGGTCCATGGAGGGTCTACTCTAAACCAAGCAGCGTGTAAAGTCTACACTTTGTCGAGTATCATTCTTGCTGGAACACATGCATTAAGTATTAAGGGGCCACGATCCCTTACCTAAAACCCCCAAGGCCAGTTGTTTTTCAGAATCAATAACTTTTTGTATTTTAGAAAGGAAATGCTGCAAAATACTAATCTGATTTAACAAGCCGAGGGGATCTCAGGCAGCAGACCATAATCAAACAAATTTCTGCAGTTAAGTGTATGAATACTCACAACAAATGGTATAAAGATCATAAATAGCTTCACAGCAGGGGGAGTTGGGTTTCCCACAAAATGTTACTTCATGAGAACCCACAGGAGAACATTTGTTACTATCCTGTCTGTCAAGGAGGTGGTGCCTAGCTTGTCTAAACTAGTACTCAGCCATTAAGTAATCATCTAAATGACAAAGGCTCTCTGGCACAGTTTTGCTTTTCCCTGCTGGGATTCCTCTCTGTGTGAACAGACTGGCCGCAGCTCAAAGGAGAATTGGTGCAAAAGTTTGGTTTAAACATCTGTGAATACGGGTTTCTCTTGAGCTGCTCTGACAAACGCCATAATCAATTTCTGGCCTCAGAGTCAAGACTTAAGTGAAGGTCAGTGATGTCAGACAACCATTTCATTCTTCCTAAAGTGCTTTCCACAGGTGACAGTGATAACAATGAGTGACATGTACTAACACAGCTGAACTCTTTCTTGACTGTATGTAGAACCGTGGCCTGAGACTTAAAGTTTTAAAAGACTGAAAACTTTGACAATTGAAAATAGAAACTGCAGTAGAAAAGTTACAAAGCAGACTAGATAGAGCTAAAGGGAGAATTATATGATGGGAAGATGGACCTCATTGGCAAAAACATTCTCAGAATGGAGCAGACAAAGAAAGGAAAGAGAAAGAAAATACAGACTAGCCTTTTACAGGAGTAACATAATATGAGAAAATAGAATATGTTTCTTATCAGAATTCTAGAGGGAAAATAGAATGGAAGAGACACAGTATTTGAAAAAAGAATAGTTGAAATTTTCCCAGTATTTTTTAAAGACATGACTGTTCATATTTAGGATGTCCATAAACCCCAAGAAGGGTAATTAGAAATAATTCACATTTAGACACATTCTAATGACACTGATGGATACAAATGACAAAGAGAAACTTCTTAAATGGGAGGAAAGAAATAGATTTTCTAAAAGAAAACAGGATTTAGAAATATGGCTGATTTCTCAGCAGTAACAGGGAAAGCTAGAAGACTGTGGCATAATATCTGAACTGCTGAGAAAAAAAGTATTTTAAAATACTTTAAATTATAGGTCAGTTCAATGTATTTTTAAAAAATGATGATGAAGTATATTTCAAAAATCTCACAGTTGACCCTCATTAGAGACACTTCTGTAGGGAAAACTCTAGGAAGAGAGAAAGGACCCCAGAAAAAAGATATGAGATACAAAGAATGTTTATCAAAGAAAATAGTAAATATGTGGATAAGTCTAAACAAACATTAGCTGTGGAAAATAATAACATATAATTTGTGTGGTTAAAAATAACAAAATAGAACTAAGGAACAGAACAACTATAACATATAATTTATAATAAAAGAACTCCAAGTCTCTTGTATCATTTGTAAAGAGGGTAAACATTAGCGGTATGCTTTGTCAAGTCAAATGACTTATGGATTATTAACATTTTACAGTAATCAACAATATCCTAGAAATAGAATCTATTCCAAATTAAGTTGGAAAATAAGATGGGAAGGAATTAAAAATCAATTAATTTAGAAGGATGTAACCACAGACTCGATGGACGTGAGTCTGAGTGAACTCCGAGAGATGGTGATGGACAGGAAGGCCTGGCATGCTGCGATTCATGGGGTTGCAAAGAGTCAGACACGACTGAGCGACTGAACTGAACTGAACTTAAGAACAGAAAGAAGCCTAAGAAAGGGAGGACAAATATTCAACAGAAAGCATGAAGTAAAATAGTAGAAAGAAATTTCAGTTATCACTAATCACAATAAGTACTAATGAATAAAACTTTCTAATTAAAAGGTTAAGATTATCATGCTGAATTTTTAAAATCCCAGTTATATGTTGTTTATGAGAGATAGATAAAAAAATAAGAGCTTAGACAGGCAAAGCTCAAAAACAGAGAGGAAACATATGCTCTAAAAAAAAGTGACCAAGGAACACTGATATTAATATATTTCCAACCACACAAGAGGAGACCCTCCACACAGACGTCACCAGACGGCCACACCGAAAGCAGACTGATTATACTCTATGCAGCCAAAGATGGAGAAGCTCTGCACAGTCAACAAAAACAAGACCAGGAGCTGACTGTGGCTCAGATCATGAACTCCTTATTACCAAATTCAGACTGAAACTGAAGAAAGTAGGGAAAACCGCTAGACCATTCAGGCATGACCTAAATCAAATCCCTTATGATTATACAGTGGAAGTGAGAAATAGATTTAAGGGCCTAGATCTGATAGACAGAGTGCCTGATGAACTATGGAATGAGGTTCTTGGAGCGACTGAACCTAACTGAACTGAACATATTGATAAAAGGCGTAAACAGCTCAATTCAACAGGAAAGTATAACAATTTTAAGCACTTCTGTTCCTGATAACTTGATCAAAATACATAAAACAAAAATAGGTGAAATTGTAAGGAAAATTTGAGAAATCCAGCATCAGAGAAGCAGATTTAAAATATACTCTGTGAATAATCAATAGACCAAATAGACAAAATTCAGTACAGATATAAAATATATGAACAATACTCTGAAAGAAGGTGATAAAATTAGGAAGTAACAGAGATAAAAAGCAAATTTTTTCAAACACTCCAGAAACGTTTACAAATACTGACCACGTACTAGGAAACAAAGTTAACTGCACCGTATTTTAATACGTTGATATAATACAGCCACATCGTTTCTGACCTCAACACAATTTTCTAGATTCTAAAACACAATCTTCCTTTACAGGTTTAGCATCTCTGAATAGGGATGTGTCTCACAATCAGGGGCTCTTACTGTTGCCATTTTCCCACATCTTCACCTTTCTGAAATCTTAACACATCTTGTGTAGCATTTTAGGTCCAATAAATATGTTAAGTTCAAAATCAACAGTGAAATGATTTTAACACAAATTCATGTGAAGCAAAACATACACTTCCAGAAACCTTATCATTTCATGATGTCAAATCGCTATGCTGCACACTTAAAGCTTGCACAGTGCTCTATGGCAATTATCGCTCAATACAAGTAGAAGAAGAAAAAGCCTCCTGGGTCAAAATAGTAATCATTATGGAAGTTAGAAAATACTCACTAAAAATACCAGGTGTCAGTAACTGTGAGATGCAACCAAGGTCATGATAAAAGGCAAATGTATAGTCTTAATTTATATTGGAAGCTTCCCAGGTGGTGCTAGTGGTAAAGAACCCTCCTGCCAGTTCAGGAGATGTAAAAGACGCGAGTTCAGTCCCTGGGTTGGAGAGATCCCCTGAAGAAGGGAATGGCAACCCACTCCAGTATTCTTGCCTAGAGAATTTCATGGACAGAGGAGCCTGGTAGGTTACGCTCCACAGGGTCGCAAACAGTCAGACATATCTGAAGTGACTTAGCACACATGCACAAATTATATCAGACAATTTCAAAAGGCTAGAAGAACAGACTAGCCTGCAAGAACAGCAGAACAGAATCAACAGACCAAAAGGAGGGAGGCAGCAGTGAGCGCGAGGAGAGGCCGTGCAGCTGGGAATGAAGGGAGGAAGGGCAAGCAAAGCCCCAGCTTGACTCCTCAGACAGATTAGTCAGGTTAACAGATCTTAGAAGAATATAAACGTAAGAAGAGCCAAGATAAAATATGCATAGTATAAATGAAAAATTAGGTAACTATGTATAAACGAGAAAATTCAAATATCAAAAATTATTAGAATACATCTAGGACTCCAGTACTCTTGCCTGGAAAATCCCATGGTCGGAGGAGCCTGGTGGGCTGCAGTCCATGGGGTCGCTAAGAGTCGGACACGACTGAGTGACTTAACTTTCACTTTTCACTTTCATGCATTGGAGAAGGAAATGGCAACCCACTCCAGTGTTCTTGCCTGGAGACTCCCAGGGACGAGGTAGCCTGGTGGACTGCCGTCTATGGGGTCGCACAGAGTCAGACACAACTGAAGCGACTTAGCAGCAGTAGCAGGACAAATAATTTGCAAAAAATGCGAAAATAACAAATTCCTACATAAAACAAGTTATCTAAACTGACCCCTATAGGACTGAACAATCTTGAAACTGTTAAATGCCTTGAATCAATATTTTAAAATCTATCTGCAAAGAAAATACAGACGGTTTTACAGACGAGTTCTACCAATCATTGCATAGCTCCATCAGTCAACTATTCCAGAGAATGTAGAAAGAACAAACGTTCCTTCAGCTCACCCTATTGGGCTAGTCACCAAAATCACGGATAATATAAACGAAACGACAGGCCAACCTTTCACATGAACAAAAACCTCCATGTGCACAAATGCAAAACTACTGACAAAATCATTAGCAAATATAAGCCATGTGCACACAGGACTTCGAGGTTACTTTTGTGTAAAAAACAGTAAAACCCTCATTACTATAAATACCACACAGGCAGCTCAAAGCAGAAAACCATCCATAAACCAGACTCAGAGACTTGCGTGTCGTTTCAGTAATCAGGAAGGGGTGGTGGTGGCTGATGAGCAAGTGAAGTCCAATATAGGGTCTAGAAACAGGTCCACGCGCGGGAAGGCTGATTTCCAACAGGCCTTGTGGATGATGAGGTGAGAACAGGACCCCTGGTCATCCAGAGAAACCCAGAAGCCGGCTCCCCACCTCACTTCATGCACAAAACCCTGGCATTAGCAGCCTGCGTGTGACAGCGTTTCCTTATCATTTAGAAGAAAGTACAGGATAACATCTTTACAAATTTCACACGGAGATACTTTGTGTTTGAACTGTCTGATCCAGAGTGCTTGTGTGTGGGAATACTCCTGTAAAAGGGAAATAATACTGAAAATAAGATATGATTGATGAGATTTAAATAAAAGCTAAATCCAAAATCCATTGAGATAAAAAGCTCAAAAGCTGAGAGAGAGGGAAGATTAAGATACGAGTTTAAAACCCACTAGAGGTAAAGTGGGAGAAGGCAATGGCACCCCACTCCAGTACTCTTGCCGGGAAAATCCCATGGACAGAGGAGCCTGGTAGGCTGCAGTCCATGGGGTCACTGAGTCAGACACGACTGAGCAACTTCACTTTCACTTTTCACTTTGATGCATTGGAGAAGGAAATGGCAACCCACTCCGGTGTTCTTGCCTGGAGAATTCCAGGGATGGCAGAGCCCAGTGGGCTGCCATCTGTGGGGTCGCATAGAGTCGGACACGACTGAAGCGACTTAGCAGCAACAGCAGAGGTAAAGTGAAAAAACCCTAGAACAGATGAATGGAGATCGAGGAACATCAAGTTTAAACAAACAGAAGGTGACGAGGATACAGAGTCTTGAGTCCTCTCACTAGAAAAGGCTGCCCGTGGAGCGCAGAGGGGCGGTCAGCTGCTGGCGCTTCGGCTGCCCCGCGCGGACCACCATGAGGGGACACAGGAGCCCAGGGTGACGGACAGGCTTGGTCAGACTCTTCACCGAAACCCCTCCTGACACGAGAGCCCTCTGATGGGAGAATACACGTCCCGCCAACAAACGCTTATTGGCTTATTCACCATTCCTTCTACCTTTCCTGACCAACCACCTAGCCGCCTGCCCGCTGCCTGGTGAGAAATGCCTCCACGCGTGGCCCTCCCCAGCATCATGCCAGCAGCTCGGTAACCCATGCAGTGTCAGGGTGAGGGTCCCCCAGGCAGGGGTGGTTCCTAGACCCAGGGTGACGGGTGTGACGTGAGGCTGGGGGAGGTGGGGGCCGACGACACAGCCTCCGCAGCCTCACGGAAGACCTTAGAGCCCCTCCCGAGGACAAGGAGGAGGCGCTAGGCACCTCTCCAGGAAAGCGCAGGAAATCCAGGATTCCTGGACAGACCCGTGAGCTGGGACCAGGCAGAGAGCAGAGTGCAGGCCAGCTGGGGGCCCACGCCCAGAGCAGGCGGCCGTGATGAAGGTTCAGAGAAGGGGCTGCAGGCTGGATGGGAGAAGGCCTAGGGGAAGAAAGCGCGTTTTCTGACATGGACGACTAGTAGGCATCACTTCTGCGGAGACCTAAGCAGAGCAAGGGGTCAATGTCAGCCCCTCAGTTCAGTCAGCTCAGTCGCTCAGTCGTGTCTGATTCTTTGTGACCCCATGGACTGCAGCACGCCAGGCCTCCCTGTCCATCACCAACTCCCAGAGCTTGGTCAAACTCATGTCCATTGAGTCAGTGATGCCATCCAACCATCTCATCCTCTGTCGTCCCCTTCTCCTCCAGCCTTCAATCTTTCCCAACATCAGGGTCTTTTCCAATGAGTCAGCTCTTTGCATTAGGTGGCCAAAGGACTGGAGTTTTAGCTTCAGCATCAGTCCTTCCAGTGAACACTCAGGACTGATCTCCTTCAGAATGGACTGGGTGGATCTCCTTGCAGTCCAAGGGACTCTCAAGAGGCTTCTCCAACACCACAGTTCAAAAGCATAAATTCTTCAGTGCTCAGCTTTCTTCCCTCCCAAATAACCAGTCTGACTTGAACTGGTGCCCCAGCGTCTCCTTCTGGGAACTTCAAGGCAGGCGAGCTGGCTCAGGCGCCCCAGGGCAGAGCCAGGGAGGGGCCCCTTGCAGGGGGAGCCCCGCTGGGCCAGGATACACATTCTGTCCTGCAGCCGGGGTCCTCCCTCCCAGGGGCTCCAGCCCAGAAGGTGCAGGGCTCAGGGACCGACGGTCCTCGGACTCCACTCAGAGGGGCCCGGGGCCTCGCTGTGCTGAGCATGGTCCCCAGAGCTCCAGCATCTCCTGGGAGCTGCTGGAAACACAGGCTCACGTCCCTCCCCTCCCGGGTCCCATAGAGTGAGAACGTGCATTTTTCGGGGTCTGCAGGAAGCTGGAGACACTGACTCCTAATCGCAGCAAAATCACGGACGAGTCACGGTCAGAGGGCCTGGGTCAGACGGATGACCGCCCGCGGGCACGTGTGCAAGGGGTCGCCTGGGCCGACCGCCCTGACCAGGAGCAATGATGCCACTCCGCCCACCCACTCCCCGCCAGCTCCGCTCCACTTTGCTTAGAGTTTCACGTCTGAACTGACGGAAAGCGGCTTCTGCTAATTATGCGCGCCACAAGCCTGGCACTGGGTAAGCATCACTAATAGCAAAACGGCCGGAGAAGCCACAGAGAAACAGCACCTCAAACAGGAAGCGGGCTTCCCGCCAGCCCTGCTCTGTCCCAGTGCGGGCGAGTCTGGCCCCGGAGAGCAGGCCGGGTGGCGAGCCCAGGGCCCAGCGAGGGGCCCAGGACACTCACCCCAGCTTCCCTGCCCGCCCACGCCAGGCCCCAGTTTGCAGCGCTTTGCTGCCCGAAGCCTGTCACTCAGCCCTACTCAAAAGGCCGATCCAAGTCCTGCGTCCTCTAGGAAGCTTTCCCATTTGGTTAAAAGCTTTATTTTGAAACCAAAATTCTAGGAATACACTAACAGGTTTAACCAGATCGTTATATGTACAGCCCAGTCTTCCAAATAAAAACGTACCCAGCTTCACGTTGAGATCACCTTGCTAAGTATAAAATTGCACGACGCGTCATTCCCTTGGGTAATTCCCAGCAGTTCACGTGCACTTCGGCAGCGGTTCTCTCGTGGATCAGCAGCTTACTCGTGGCGGTGGGAAGTTGCAGGATGGGCACGGGAACAGACGGCTGCAAAAGAAGCAGGATGCTCGACACCGCGCCGCGGGGACTAAGCGCTCGGGGCGGAGCAGCAGGCCGCGCACCCCAGCCCCGCCCGGCCGGACTTAGTCAACAGCTGGATTAGAGCTGGCGTTCCTGGCAGGGTTACAAAAGCAGAGTAATCCTCTCAGGGCACCTTAACGGTGGGAGAGGGTTCCTTCCCAAATCCACTGAAGACCAGTGACAAGGATGTATCAGAGCAAGGCCACCGCGATCCCGCCTCAACCCCCGACCGCGGTCCCTGGGGTGCGTGCCCACTCTTGGGAAGCACCCTCTGAAAGGTGGACATCGATTTTAAGCAGCCAGGGCTCACGTTTTCTCAACAAAAGTTTCCGAATTTAAAAGCACTGACAATTTTAGTTTCTTACCATGCTTTTTTAAATTATGGGGGAAAAATGTGTAGAAAACCTAAGAAGAAAATGATAACATGGAGGTTATTTTTAGATATTTAATATTTTAAATATTTAATATTTTTAGATATTTTAAACTGGAAAGCATTGTTCTTATTCCTGAAACATGACTGACAAAGCCCTGCTAAATCCACGGGGTGGACCAGATTCCTGGCAGCACTGACGCTGAGCGTCGCTGCTAGACACCGGCCGCCATCTGGGGACGAGAGTCACGTGTGCAGGGCAAGGCTGGGCTGGGCCGCCGCTGCGGACTGAACTGTGCCCCCTAAAACCACACGCCGAAGCCCTCAGCCCCCAGGACTCAGAGTGTGACTGCCCTTGGAGCTGGGCTTTTTAAAAGGCCATTAAATTACAGTGAGGCCCCGTGGGCGGGCGACCGGTTTCCTTAGAGGAGGACATCAGGACGCAGACACACATGTGGGATAACCAGCTGAGGACCGCCCCTGTTTTGCTCAAGTTAGTTTTGGTGGGGTTTCTAGCGTTTGGAATGAAAGTCTAAGGCATGTACAACCCAGAAAAACGGAGACACTTTGTTCACACTCAAGGCCGACCAGACAGGCGTGCTCAGAGCCGCCCACCCGCCGTATTTATCTGGATCATGTGCAGAGGACCTCGCAGCGTATTTGTTTTGACCCCATCGCATGATGGTCTATAAGACACAGGAGCCAAGCTTGCTTCCTGATGTGAATTAAAGGCGCACAGTGACTGACTCCTTATCTCCTTCTGTTGGAGGAAAACCTGTATTTGGGTGGGGATGTGTAGATTTCAAAGCCGCCCCTTTTTAACAGTCGTTTCTGAGACTGAAGTACAGTGACTTACAATATCACATTAATTCAGGTGTGCGACACGCTGATTGTGTCAGTATTCCTATAGATTGTGTACTGTAGAGAGCTGTTATAATATTGACTATTTCGCCTGTGCTGGGTATTACATCCCCATGACTCACTTCCTTTCTAACTGGTAATTTCCACCACTTAATGCCCCTCACCTGTCGCGCCCGCCCCGCGCTCTCCGCCCCTCTGGTAGCCACTAGATTGCTCTCTGTGAGTCTATCTCCACTTTGCTCCGTCTGTTCATCTGTTCTGTTGTTTAGAGTCCGCATGTAAGTGGAAGCATGCCGGTTTGTCTTTCTCCTTCTGACATTTCATTTAGCATAATAACTCATATAACTCATATCAAGAAAAAAAAAAAAAGATTAAAAAGAGCACAGAAGACCTGGATAGACATTTTTCCAAAGAAGGCATGAAAATGGCCAAAGGGTGCCTGGAAACGTCACTAATCACTGGGAAAAAGCAAGTCAGAACCCCAGTGAGCTATCAGCTCGTACCTGTCAGAGGGGCTGGCATCTAAAAGAGCACAGAGAACAAGCGCTGGAGAGGGTGTGCAGCAAGGGGAAGCCTTGTGCGCCGTTGAGGGGGCTAAGTGGGTACCAGCGCTATGGAGACCGTGCGGAGGGTCCTCGGGAGCCAGAAATGGAGCGACCCCCTGACCCCGCCACTCCGCTCCTCCATCGAGTCCTTCCCCACCCGGGGCAGCTGGTGGCTGGGGAGAGGAGACAGTGGAGCCGCCTCCTGGGAGCATCCCCACCCCACCCAGATCGTGGGCCCCACTGACCCTTACGTGTGCTGTTTAGTCTGAGCAGGGGCAGGAAGACAGCCACCCCAGCAGGACGCTTGGGAGCTCCTAACACTCAGCTCCGCTTCCCGGGTGACTCAGGGGTAAAGAATCCGCTGCCATGCAGGAGACACAGGACCCACAGGTTCCATCCCTGGGCTGGGAAGATCCCCTGGAGTAGGGCGTGGCAGCCCGCTCCAGGACTCTCGCCTGGAGAATCCCCCGGACAGAGGAGTCTGGGGGGCTACAGCCCATGGGGTCACAAAGGGTCAATCGACTGCAGCCACGGAGCGCGCGCACATGCGACACCCAGTCACACCCTCCTGACCCCCTGAGCCAGGTTAAGACAACGAAACTCCTAGTCTGCCCCCGAGAAGGGGCGTTTCTGAGGAACTCTAGGCATCTGGAGGTCTCATCTGCATGGTCTCCCCAGGAATCCATTGAGGCGGCTGACCAGCTAAGCCTCACTCCATCCAGAGACCCTCTGGTCTTCCCACCCAGGACACAGGCAGCCACCCCACGAGGACCACTGAGGTTGGGAAGCAAGGGGATCTGGAGCTGCAGAGCCCTGGTGAGGGTCTGTCCCAGGCCCGGGAACGGACGACGGAGGAGGTGGGGAAAAAGCAGACCTCTGGGAGCCTCTTCTCTGCAGGGAGACCCCATCCATGTGCACGAGCCAGGCGGGGAGACCCCCATCCGTGTGCGGGAGCCAGGAGGGAGACCCCCATCCATGTGCAGGGGCCAGGAAGGGAGACCCCCATCCATGCGCAGGAGCCAAGCAGGGAGACCCCCATCCATGTGCGGGAGCCAGGTGGCAGACCCCCATCCATGTGCAGGGGCCAGGAAGGGAGACCCCCATCCGTGTGCGGGAGCCAGGGGGGAGACCCCCATCCATGTGCCACGAGCCAGGGGGGAGACTCCCATCCATGTGCGGGAGCCAGGGGGGAGACCCCCATCTATGTGTGGGACCCAGGCATGGAGACCCCCATCCATGTGTGGGTCCCAGGCGCAGAGACCCCCATCCATGTGCAGGAGCCAGATGGGGAGACCCCCATCCATCCCCATCCATGTGCGGGAGCCAGGAGGGAGACCCCCATCTATGTGCAGGAGCCAGGGGGAAGACCCCTATCCGTGTGCAGGACCCAGGCGGGGAGAACCCCATCCGTGTGCAGGACCCAGGAGCCTGGAGCACAGAGGGTGGGCCTGGGTCGCCTCTGAACACGTGTCTTGGCTGCCGCATGGATTCAGATTTCATATCAGACAAAGCTGCTTGGTGAGGCTGTCCCTGCAGTCTACCAGCCTGTCCTCCGGGGCTAGCGGAGCTGACCTGCTCTGCACAACCCAGCATCAGCTGCGAGACCCCCGAAGGGGTCGGGCCCCTTTATCAGATGCGGAAGTGTTGGAATTCCGTTTGCTCCTTGATGAAGAATTTGAAACGTTCCCCCTGTCACAGAACAAAGGCAGCCGTGACTTCTGTTTCACCATCTGCACGGCTGATTTCATGCACTTTTGACAGTTGCTATCACGCTTCTGACAGTGACGACCTCCCCCCCAAGGGAAGCTGGGTGGGTGGAGATGTGTATAAGAGACAGCCTTAACGGTGGGAGAGGGTTCCTTCCCAAATCCACTGAAGACCAGTGACAAGGATGTATCAGAGCAAGGCCACCGCGATCCCGCCTCAACCCCCGACCGCGGTCCCTGGGGTGCGTGCCCACTCTTGGGAAGCACCCTCTGAAAGGTGGACATCGATTTTAAGCAGCCAGGGCTCACGTTTTCTCAACAAAAGTTTCCGAATTTAAAAGCACTGACAATTTTAGTTTCTTACCATGCTTTTTTAAATTATGGGGGAAAAATGTGTAGAAAACCTAAGAAGAAAATGATAACATGGAGGTTATTTTTAGATATTTAATATTTTAAATATTTAATATTTTTAGATATTTTAAACTGGAAAGCATTGTTCTTATTCCTGAAACATGACTGACAAAGCCCTGCTAAATCCACGGGGTGGACCAGATTCCTGGCAGCACTGACGCTGAGCGTCGCTGCTAGACACCGGCCGCCATCTGGGGACGAGAGTCACGTGTGCAGGGCAAGGCTGGGCTGGGCCGCCGCTGCGGACTGAACTGTGCCCCCTAAAACCACACGCCGAAGCCCTCAGCCCCCAGGACTCAGAGTGTGACTGCCCTTGGAGCTGGGCTTTTTAAAAGGCCATTAAATTACAGTGAGGCCCCGTGGGCGGGCGACCGGTTTCCTTAGAGGAGGACATCAGGACGCAGACACACATGTGGGATAACCAGCTGAGGACCGCCCCTGTTTTGCTCAAGTTAGTTTTGGTGGGGTTTCTAGCGTTTGGAATGAAAGTCTAAGGCATGTACAACCCAGAAAAACGGAGACACTTTGTTCACACTCAAGGCCGACCAGACAGGCGTGCTCAGAGCCGCCCACCCGCCGTATTTATCTGGATCATGTGCAGAGGACCTCGCAGCGTATTTGTTTTGACCCCATCGCATGATGGTCTATAAGACACAGGAGCCAAGCTTGCTTCCTGATGTGAATTAAAGGCGCACAGTGACTGACTCCTTATCTCCTTCTGTTGGAGGAAAACCTGTATTTGGGTGGGGATGTGTAGATTTCAAAGCCGCCCCTTTTTAACAGTCGTTTCTGAGACTGAAGTACAGTGACTTACAATATCACATTAATTCAGGTGTGCGACACGCTGATTGTGTCAGTATTCCTATAGATTGTGTACTGTAGAGAGCTGTTATAATATTGACTATTTCGCCTGTGCTGGGTATTACATCCCCATGACTCACTTCCTTTCTAACTGGTAATTTCCACCACTTAATGCCCCTCACCTGTCGCGCCCGCCCCGCGCTCTCCGCCCCTCTGGTAGCCACTAGATTGCTCTCTGTGAGTCTATCTCCACTTTGCTCCGTCTGTTCATCTGTTCTGTTGTTTAGAGTCCGCATGTAAGTGGAAGCATGCCGGTTTGTCTTTCTCCTTCTGACATTTCATTTAGCATAATAACTCATATAACTCATATCAAGAAAAAAAAAAAAAGATTAAAAAGAGCACAGAAGACCTGGATAGACATTTTTCCAAAGAAGGCATGAAAATGGCCAAAGGGTGCCTGGAAACGTCACTAATCACTGGGAAAAAGCAAGTCAGAACCCCAGTGAGCTATCAGCTCGTACCTGTCAGAGGGGCTGGCATCTAAAAGAGCACAGAGAACAAGCGCTGGAGAGGGTGTGCAGCAAGGGGAAGCCTTGTGCGCCGTTGAGGGGGCTAAGTGGGTACCAGCGCTATGGAGACCGTGCGGAGGGTCCTCGGGAGCCAGAAATGGAGCGACCCCCTGACCCCGCCACTCCGCTCCTCCATCGAGTCCTTCCCCACCCGGGGCAGCTGGTGGCTGGGGAGAGGAGACAGTGGAGCCGCCTCCTGGGAGCATCCCCACCCCACCCAGATCGTGGGCCCCACTGACCCTTACGTGTGCTGTTTAGTCTGAGCAGGGGCAGGAAGACAGCCACCCCAGCAGGACGCTTGGGAGCTCCTAACACTCAGCTCCGCTTCCCGGGTGACTCAGGGGTAAAGAATCCGCTGCCATGCAGGAGACACAGGACCCACAGGTTCCGTCCCTGGGCTGGGAAGATCCCCTGGAGTAGGGCGTGGCAGCCCGCTCCAGGACTCTCGCCTGGAGAATCCCCCGGACAGAGGAGTCTGGGGGGCTACAGCCCATGGGGTCACAAAGGGTCAATCGACTGCAGCCACGGAGCGCGCGCACATGCGACACCCAGTCACACCCTCCTGACCCCCTGAGCCAGGTTAAGACAACGAAACTCCTAGTCTGCCCCCGAGAAGGGGCGTTTCTGAGGAACTCTAGGCATCTGGAGGTCTCATCTGCATGGTCTCCCCAGGAATCCATTGAGGCGGCTGACCAGCTAAGCCTCACTCCATCCAGAGACCCTCTGGTCTTCCCACCCAGGACACAGGCAGCCACCCCACGAGGACCACTGAGGTTGGGAAGCAAGGGGATCTGGAGCTGCAGAGCCCTGGTGAGGGTCTGTCCCAGGCCCGGGAACGGACGACGGAGGAGGTGGGGAAAAAGCAGACCTCTGGGAGCCTCTTCTCTGCAGGGAGACCCCATCCATGTGCACGAGCCAGGCGGGGAGACCCCCATCCGTGTGCGGGAGCCAGGAGGGAGACCCCCATCCATGTGCAGGGGCCAGGAAGGGAGACCCCCATCCATGCGCAGGAGCCAAGCAGGGAGACCCCCATCCATGTGCGGGAGCCAGGTGGCAGACCCCCATCCATGTGCAGGGGCCAGGAAGGGAGACCCCCATCCGTGTGCGGGAGCCAGGGGGGAGACCCCCATCCATGTGCCACGAGCCAGGGGGGAGACTCCCATCCATGTGCGGGAGCCAGGGGGGAGACCCCCATCTATGTGTGGGACCCAGGCATGGAGACCCCCATCCATGTGTGGGTCCCAGGCGCAGAGACCCCCATCCATGTGCAGGAGCCAGATGGGGAGACCCCCATCCATCCCCATCCATGTGCGGGAGCCAGGAGGGAGACCCCCATCTATGTGCAGGAGCCAGGGGGAAGACCCCTATCCGTGTGCAGGACCCAGGCGGGGAGAACCCCATCCGTGTGCAGGACCCAGGAGCCTGGAGCACAGAGGGTGGGCCTGGGTCGCCTCTGAACACGTGTCTTGGCTGCCGCATGGATTCAGATTTCATATCAGACAAAGCTGCTTGGTGAGGCTGTCCCTGCAGTCTACCAGCCTGTCCTCCGGGGCTAGCGGAGCTGACCTGCTCTGCACAACCCAGCATCAGCTGCGAGACCCCCGAAGGGGTCGGGCCCCTTTATCAGATGCGGAAGTGTTGGAATTCCGTTTGCTCCTTGATGAAGAATTTGAAACGTTCCCCCTGTCACAGAACAAAGGCAGCCGTGACTTCTGTTTCACCATCTGCACGGCTGATTTCATGCACTTTTGACAGTTGCTATCACGCTTCTGACAGTGACGACCTCCCCCCCAAGGGAAGCTGGGTGGGTGGAGATGTGTATAAGAGACAGCCTTAACGGTGGGAGAGGGTTCCTTCCCAAATCCACTGAAGACCAGTGACAAGGATGTATCAGAGCAAGGCCACCGCGATCCCGCCTCAACCCCCGACCGCGGTCCCTGGGGTGCGTGCCCACTCTTGGGAAGCACCCTCTGAAAGGTGGACATCGATTTTAAGCAGCCAGGGCTCACGTTTTCTCAACAAAAGTTTCCGAATTTAAAAGCACTGACAATTTTAGTTTCTTACCATGCTTTTTTAAATTATGGGGGAAAAATGTGTAGAAAACCTAAGAAGAAAATGATAACATGGAGGTTATTTTTAGATATTTAATATTTTAAATATTTAATATTTTTAGATATTTTAAACTGGAAAGCATTGTTCTTATTCCTGAAACATGACTGACAAAGCCCTGCTAAATCCACGGGGTGGACCAGATTCCTGGCAGCACTGACGCTGAGCGTCGCTGCTAGACACCGGCCGCCATCTGGGGACGAGAGTCACGTGTGCAGGGCAAGGCTGGGCTGGGCCGCCGCTGCGGACTGAACTGTGCCCCCTAAAACCACACGCCGAAGCCCTCAGCCCCCAGGACTCAGAGTGTGACTGCCCTTGGAGCTGGGCTTTTTAAAAGGCCATTAAATTACAGTGAGGCCCCGTGGGCGGGCGACCGGTTTCCTTAGAGGAGGACATCAGGACGCAGACACACATGTGGGATAACCAGCTGAGGACCGCCCCTGTTTTGCTCAAGTTAGTTTTGGTGGGGTTTCTAGCGTTTGGAATGAAAGTCTAAGGCATGTACAACCCAGAAAAACGGAGACACTTTGTTCACACTCAAGGCCGACCAGACAGGCGTGCTCAGAGCCGCCCACCCGCCGTATTTATTCATCCTGGGCAGTCAGCTGCTTCGACCTGCACAGCGTCCAGGCGGGGACACTCACAGGGCCTCTGGCTGTGGCCTTGGTCCCTGGGCAGCGTAGCTGGGGGCACCTAGGCCCAACCACACTGACCATGAGCTGTCCATCCTTCCCTGAGGGGTCCTGTGTTCTCAGGGGACCCCAGCAAGGACAGCGTGGTCCCCTACACGGAGCTTGCTTTCCATGGAGACACTCCACCACTGACATAATCACAGACGTCATGCTGAAGACAAGGAGCCGGGGAAGGCCTTCCCGAGGCAGCGATGTGTGCCTGACTCGAGACCCCCACCCGACGCCCGCAGACCCGGGAGGTCCTCGCTCTTGCCCGGCAGCCCTGGCCTCCTCCCCCAGCTCGAGGCCCCTCCACACAGAGGACTCAGGATTCGTCAGGAAGGCACGCCCTTCTGGCTCAGCATCGCCCTCCGGAGCCTTGCTGCGGCTCAGAGGGCCTCCGTACCCCGTCCAGCCCCCATGAGAACCCGCTCAGGCAAGCTTGGCCAGGCTGGTCCCCAAGGGGAGAGAAACAGGAAGAAGAAGGTTCTAGCACAGCTTTCTCCTGACCCCTCTGAGTGGCAGAGATTCTGCTCAGTGTGCCAGAAGGCATCTGTCACCAACACGCCGTCAGGGTGGGCGGTCCAGGGACACAGAGCATGCAGCTGCGGACGCAGGCCCCCAGGAAGGTCTGGCACAGCAGGAGAGCTGCCCCAGGGGCCAGGCTGGAGCAGGACTCACTCCCGCTCCACTCAGTTTAAAAACAAGAGGGGACACATGTCACCGCCATGAAAGCAGCCCGTCCCCCCCGGGAAATTTCCGCAGGAACACAGCCCTTCCCCGGCCTCTAGGTGCAGACTGTCTGATTCCTTTCTCTAAACATCAGGAGGGTAACAAGCGTGCGTGCGTGCTAAGTCACTTCAGTCGTGTCCGACAATTTATGACCCCATGGACTGCACCCGCCAGGCTCCTCTGTCCATGGGATTCTCCAGACAAGAATACTGGAGTGGGCTGCCATTTCCTCCCCCAGGGGATTTTCCTGATGCAGGGGCTGAACCCGCATCTCCCGCATTGGCAGGCGGATTCTTTACCCCTGGGAAAGGGAACGCCACCTGGGAGGCCCCCAGGAGGGTTACCCTGGCTCGTAGGAATGGTCTTGCGGTGACTTCGATGATACGGCAGAGCCAGCAGCTGGCTGCCTGGTACTGTTTGCCGAGTGTCCGCTTAGGATTTTACAGGCAGACAGGAGCTGTGCCCAGGCGGCCATGTATGCCGGCACACACCAGGGTCTCCAGTTCCCAGCGAGACGCTTCAGCAGGTACACTCGCGTCTGCATCGATGACCGATAGTCCCCTGGGAGCTCAGGGGGTGGGGAGTGCATGAGTCCCGATCATGACCTGCCGCCCAGATTAACAAATGCATAAGACGCTCCTTTGAATAGGAGCGCAGACAGCCTTCTGGGGAAATCATCAGGTCACTGAGCTTCAAGGCAGGGCCCTCCGAAGCGCCTTCATGGGCGTTTTATTGTCGCAAGAGTGAAAAGGCAGCGCTTTTTGGAGAAAGATTATAGCCGTCCCTTTCCAGATCTCCTGTGGCATTAACCTCGAAACGCAGCGACGGCAGGCCTCACTAATGCCTCCACTGCTCAGAAAGCGAGCTCTCCCTCCATCTCCCCAGATGTGTCATCAGGGTGTCATCAGGGTAAACAGTGCTCTTATCTGGTTTCAAGTCACCTGATTAAGTGCAGAAACAGAGAAGACAGTGTGCCCCTGCCCGGGGTGCAAATGCCACCGAGAGGCCAGGGGACGGGGCTGCAGCTGCAGCTCTGAGGGCACCTGGGGCCGCTTGGCACTCCTCGGCCTGCAGGTGGCCGGCTCCATCCTCTGCTGCCCTCCTGGGCCAGCAGGAAAGCCCCCGCCTCCTCCGTGAAGCCCCCGCCCACCACTCCAGGGCCAGGTCACAGGTCCGAGTGCCAGGCCGCCTCCTCCACGTCAGGGGAAAGTCCCAGACGCAACGGAGGAGCAGGTCGGGGCTCCAAGCTGGTGGTTCTCTCCTTCAGCCCAGCTCGTCTGGACTCCCAGACCTGAGCAATTGCTCAAGGTCCGAGAACCCGAAAGGGTTTTAACCTAAAACAAAACCAGGACGTGACAGGGAGATACAGAGCTGTGCCCACGGGAAACCAAGGCTGAGAGGGGAGAGAGGGAGTTCCCACAGACGCCCGACGTACGGAACACGGACACCCAGCTCCTGACCAGGACCACCCGCCAAGTCTCCCCCTCCTCACGCCAATAGACGCCGCCTGGACCTGGCCCAGAACCCTCGGGTCCTCGCCCGCAGTGGCTGTGGGCGCCCTTCTCTAGTTGAAATCCCTGCGCTGCTTCCCGGCGCACTCCCTTCCCAGCCGTCCTCTTTATTGAGATGGACATGGGGGCATCCTCCTGGAGGGGAGGCCTGGGCCCCGCTGGGGTCGGCCGAGGTGCTTGTGATGAAGGACTTCCAGCAACAACACCTCCAGCTGACGGACGGTCCTCGGGGCCAGACTGAGGCCCCACGTGCCTCATGACAACCCTCAGCTCCAGCACGGCCTCTGGCGGGGCCTTTCAGAGGACGGGAAACGCCAGGCTCCACTAAGGTCTGGAAATGTTGGTTTTCAGGGATTCCCAAGGAGGCGTTCCTTCCACTACAGTGCAGGGAAGTGATGTCTGTGTGTGTACCTAAGTGTGTGTGTGTATGAGCATGTGTGTGTGCCCGTGCATGTGTGTGTATATGTGTGGGCATGTGTATCTGTGTGTGTGTGTGCATGCGTGTGTGCACATGTGCATGTGTGTTCACGTTTGTGTGTGGGGGCATGTGTGTGCCCGTGCATGTGTGTGTATCCGTGTGCGCGTGTGCATGCGTGTGTGCACGTGTGCATGTGTGTCCACGTGGGGGGGGGCATGTGTGTGCACGTGCGTCCTTTCTTTGGTTCCCCGGCTGGCTCTGTGTGGGTGTTGGAGGGTCAGTGCCACCAGCCCGGCTCTCAGGAGACAGAAGTGCTGTCTCAGGGCTGCCCTGCCCTGTGGAAACGAGCTCCATGCACCTGCAGGGCACATGCCCCGGGTGAAAAGGTTTGGGTCTGCAGCTGGACGTCAAATCCGTTTGTCCCCCAGCCTCCCGCGGGGGCACTTTCGGCCCAGATCACAGAGCAGGAGCGAGGCCCCTGCCCCTCCCGAGAGCGAGGGGGGTGCGGACTCTGAAAGGCACACGTTCTTCTGAAGCTGAAGCTCATTATTCCCTAGAACAGTGGCAATATAATGCATTTTCATTTACTTAGCCTGAAATATATGTAAATTAAAGGGTTTTCTTTTATTAAAACTAACCCTGAGACTCACCACTGATGTGTTTTTGTTATTCTAAAGAGAAGCAGCCTGGAGGGTGGGGGCTCTGACGGCGTTTCACACGCAGGCGTGGGTCTTGCCGCAGAAAGAAGGGCCCTCACACCCCAGGCCTGAGCCCCGAATAAAGCGCGGCCTGGGGGCGAGGCTCGCCCTGCGCAGGCGCCCGTGGCCTCCAGTCGGCATGGAGGGGACGGCCCACCCTGCTTGGAAGCCTAATTGTAGCTGAAAAGGAAAATAAATTGCCGTTCTGCTGCTGGAGCCCAGGGTGGGGAGCGGGGCAGAGAAGGTGCTGGAAGGCCACTGATGTCCCTGGAGGGAAGGACTCAACCCCCTTGGTCCCATCTCCTGGGCCAGCCCGGACCCCAGACCCCAGCCAAGACCCCGTTCCGGATCTCAGAGCCTGGCCCAGACCACAGACATCAGACCATGGCCTGGACCCCAAACCCCAGACCCCAGACCCCAGACCATGGACCCAGATCCCAGACCCCAGACCCTGGCCCAGACCACGACCTGGACCATAGACCCCAGACCCTAGACCATGACCCGGACCACAGACCCCAGACCCTGGCCCAGACCCCAGACCCCAGACCCCGGCCCAGACCCTGGCCCGAACCGCGACCCTGCACGATCACAAAGCCCACAGCGGCCCCCACCTGCCTGGAATCCTCACCGATTCCCCAAACCCCCACTCCCGACCCCGAGCGTCCCTCCAGGACCGCCTACTTCTGCGCCCGTTAGAAGTGGCTGGACCCCCTGTGTCCATGTCCCAGGCTGTTTCAGTCACAGGAATGGACTCTCACAGTTTGTAGGCCGAGGGTCGAGATCAAGGGTCCGGCGGAGCTGCTTCCTCCCCTCCCTGGCACACGGTGCCTGGCACCCTCGGCGCTCCGTCCCTGGCTCCAGGCCTGTCCTCCTCCCATAGCACCTCCCTCCCCTCTAGAAGGACTGGGATCATACTGGATGAAGGGCCCGCCTTCTCCACTGTGGCCACAGCGCACCTCACCTAGGATGTCTGTGGGGCTCTGCTTCCTAAGAGGCCCCCATCCCGAGGGTCCGGGAAGGACATGGATTTGGAGGGGACACTTTGCACCCCAGGGTACCTTCTCACCTGGGGAACCGCCGAGGACCACATGGGACTCCCTGGCGGACGCCCCACTGGGACTCCTGGCGGATGTGGCTGGGGAGCTTGGTCTCTGGTGCACCGTTCATTCCTTGATTGTATGAGAACTTGATCCCACATCATCAGGCACACGGCCTCTTGCTTTGTTTTGTTCCAAACAGCAGTAAACATTTACGATGCATCACATTTCAGTCCCCGTATCTCAAGTGGGATAACCCGGGGATCAGGCACTCAGGGGCCTGACTGCGCAGTTCTGGTGAAGGTCTCTAGTGAGACTGTCAAGCAAGCTGTCTTCCGCTGTCTGGAGGTGGGTGAGCCTTCAAGGGTCGTGGGGGTCCTCGCCCTGCGGTCAGCCCCAGGTGGCAGTACGTGCGGGTGGACCCCCGGGAGCCTGCCATCCGGGCGGCCCCCACACAGCCCTCCGGCTCCCATTCCATCCTCAGAAGGGCTCCCTCGCCCCGCCAGCACCGCTGCTGCCGCTGCTGAGTCACCTCAGTCGTGTCCAACTCCGTGCGACCCCACAGACGGCAGCCCACTGGGGCCGCCATCCCTGGGATTCTCCAGGCAAGAGTACTGGAGTGGGTGCCATTTCCTTCTCCAGTGCATGAAAGTGAAAAGTGAAAGGGAAGTCGCTCAGTCGTGTCCGACCCTCAGCGACCCCATGGACTGCAGCCCACCAGGCTCCTCCGTCCATGGGAGTTTCCAGGCAAGAGTGCTGGAGGGGGTGCCAGCGCCTTCTCCGCCTGCCAGCACTAAGAGCCTGCAAAGTTCCTTCCACCCTAAGCCCAGAGGAGGCCTCGGCTCTGCGGGCCGCTGGCAGGAGCAGGAGCTAAAGGCGGAGAAATGGGCGTGGAGAGGAGGCCGCGGGCGGGCGCAGCGTCTGGGACTTGGGCAAGGCCAGGGCACCAAGGAAGTGGCCGGCAGAGGCGGCGGGGTCAGCAGCCAGCGGACAGGCAGGGGCTCTGTGCCCCCCAGGACCAAGCGTGAGGCTGAGACTCAGCATCCTCACTTGGGTGCAGGCACCCACGTGTCTGAACTTGCCCCGCCCCTGAGCCCAGGAAGGCCTCCGGGTGAGGGCAGACAGGGATGGGGCGGGTGGCCTGGACGACAGACTTCTCACCCCCGGACCGCAGCCCTGGCCCCCAGCTCAGGGAGGGTCGACGGCTCACAGCTGAGACCGCCTGGAGAAGCGTCTCGGCTGGAGGAAGCTGAGCATCTGCATTAGCATCTCTGACCACAGGACTCCCAGAATACAACCTGGTTTGCAAATAGGGTCTTTGTAGATGTACCAGTTCAGATGAGGTTATATAGGGGGTGGGGGTGGGGGTGGATCCAAGGTGACTGGTGTCCTCGTGAGAGGGGACACAGACATGGGCAGAAGATGCCGTGTGGCACCTTGGAGAGACGCTCCTACCTGCCTCGGGGCGGCAGAGCCGGAAGATGCAGGGGAGACCCCCCACAGCTGACTCCGAGCCCCGTTCTCTCTCCAGAGCCATCAGACAGCACCTCCGCGGTTTGCCTGGGGTGCCGTGATTTGTGTCCCAGCTCCACCCCTGCCTCTCCGGGCTGTTCGAAAGCAGGCCTGAGTCTGAGGACTCTGAAGGGCCGAGCTTCCCGCGGGACTGCCAAGGTCTCTGTAGACCGTGCTTCGGCCCAGCCCTGCGTGGGGATCTCCACCAGAGAGAGCCACGTGGGCTGCGGGTGCAGGAGGTCACAGGGAAACTGCCACCCCTGTGCTGGCCCACCGGTGCCGGAAGGTCCCAGAAGCCTTTCACCCCGGCCACAGCAGGCATTCGCATGCGGGCGCACACACACACACGCGTGTGCGCACACACACGCACGCTCGCACAGTCCTGAGAAGGGACCAGGCCCTACGCTTGCTGGGGTGGCAGGCTGGCCCATTCAGGGAGGAAGACCAGGCGGGGCTTAGCTTCCGAAATAAAATTCACCGAGCTGCCAGCACGCCAGCACCCTCCACGCCTCTGCTCCCCTGACCGCCGAGGGCAACCGAGCTGGGTCAGCGGGCTCAGGACTGCGTTCTTTCTGCACGCTTCCGGCCAACGGTCAGAACCCTGGAGGCAGGGAGGGGCCAGTGCCCCACAGCCCGAAGAGTCAGCGGGGCCCTCTCCTCACAAGGAGACGGGCCGCTAGCCGTGCCAGGAGGACCCCAGGCCCGCCGGCCATCCGGACTGGCCATGACGGCCGGGTAGGTCACGGGGTGGGGCAGAGCTGAGTGGCTTAATCGGACCCACTGTGGCCAGCACGCTCTCGCAGGCGGGCAGACGGCCAGCCTCGAGCTCAGCAGAGCTGTGACTGCCCGCAGGCAGGAGGAGCCGTCCATAATGAAGGGTGGCCTTGAGCACTGAACAAGGTTTAACAGCCCCCGGACCCCAGCAGGGCTCCTCGGGTGAGCTCTCCTCATATTCACCTCCAAGGGGCACAAGCAGGGCCTTGCACGTTCCCTCTGAATTCACCCCATGATGACACGGATGCATGCAGAAGCTTCCACTGGCTGAACGCAGACTGGTATCCAGCCCACAGCAAAAGCAAGCCCCCTAGTCACGGGAAGCCGAGGCCTGAAATCAGCAGACACTTCCCTCATCCACCTGCAGAGCACTTCCAGGAGGGGGTGACCCTGGACTCAGGAGGGCCGCACACGGAGGAGGATGTGGACGAACGCCGGGGAGGAGACACGGGCAAAGCCTGACGAACAGGCGGACGTCAAGACACAGCTGAGAGGCTCCAGGCCGGGCAGGGGCTGAGGATTTTACAGCGAGCACAGTCGGCCCTCCACGTCTGCAGCACAGCCCAGCAGAGGCTGCCAGCAAAGGCGTCTGGTCCAACAGTCCGAGACAGGGACAGTCGTGTCGTCTGAATGAGTCTCCACACTCTGGTCCCAGAGAGGCCGGGAGTGGCCGCCATGACCGAGTGCATCGGGCGGCATGTATTTTATGCACAAATAAGGTGTCGGGGTTGATGTGCCACAGACCTGAGAAACGGGCTACACTTAGCTCACATGCCAAGAAGTGAAGCGACCGTCTTCCCGATCCTTCTCTGTAAGATCGCAAGTTGGTGCAATGAGTGAAGCAGAGTGGCGTGAATGCAGCTCTCTGATTTTCACGATTCTTTATGGTGACCTATGACGTGACTGCTTAGATTTTCACGATTCTTTACGGTGACCTATGACGTGACCGCTTAGTCCTCCCTTTGGATAGCGTCCATTTGCATCCCGTGGCCTCTAATCCTCCCCAGAAGTGTTCTACTGCAAGAGAAATGGCCCTTTGCTTTTAAAACATCTTATTCAGGTAGAGAGGAAACAACTGGCCCAATTTGAAAGCCAATAAGATCCATCCCCAAAGATGGTACCTGCGATGGGAAGGGAGACGGTGGGGACAGGGTCCTGCAACCACAGACTGCTTCCACTTCAGCCGCCCTGATAGGTGGGGGAACGTAGTGAGCACCTCCAGGTCTGGACTTGGGAATTAGAAAGAACGCGGGAAAAGGCGGAGCCAGCACTGAAAACAGCCGTTTGTCTCCAAAGCACAAAATGTTCACCAAGCTGACAGCCTTGTGTTCATTAGGCCACCAACAACCCTCCAGGGCATGAGCGTGGTCTCGTAGGCTGGTGTTCAAGCGGCCATTCGCCCTATTCACAAACACAGTCGACCCTTGATCACGTGGGGATTAGGGGTGCTAACCCCCCACACAGTCAAGCCTTAGGTGTAAATTCTGACTGCCCCCAGAGTGAAAGCATTAGTCGCTCCAGCCATGTCTGACTCTTCGTGATCACATGGACTGTAGCCCTGCCAGTCCCCTCCGTCCATGGGATTCCCCAGGCAAGAATACTGGTTGCCATTTCCTTCTCCAGGGGATCTTCCCGACCCAGGGATGCAACCCAGGTCTCCTGCATTGCAGGCAGAGAGAAATGGTCACTCGGTCGTTCCTTCTGGGGGTTTGAATCGATGATTAACGGACAATAACTGGTCTTTAGAATAGTTATTATGTTATTGAGTTAATTGTGTATAAAAATATTTTAAAATACGTAAGTTCTGTGTGGATTTAAAAGTATAAAAAAAAGTTATAAAGATCCAGTGTGTCAGATGGACACTCAAAAAAGTTTAACAGTGTCAAGAGTTTTTTTAAAGGTAATAGAAATATCTTTTTTTAAAGGTTCGTTCGTCTGAGTATGTCGAGTTTGAGCACAACAAATTCCCAGTCGATATGAAAAAAAAAATTTGTTCTCTTCGTGTCAGTATTTTCCCTAAGAATCTTTATCAAGACTCGTCGCAGCCTTGGAAGTGAGGCCCGTCGAGAAGACTCGGCTGGACGGAAGCTCCTACTGAAGGACTCAGAGGTTCACCGAAGGCACCGCAGACTTTAAAGTCTAGTTCCACGGGTGCCTGATATGTACGTCGGTCCGACGTGGTACCTCTTTGATTAAGTCCGACAACCTCAGGGCTCATGAGATTGTAATTGTAATGAGGGGCCGCGCCCGGATTGCGATGAGGGGCCACGCCCGGCAAGTCCCGGAAGTTCAAATTAAACAACAGCAAGGCAGCGAGTCAGTACAGACTGAGACGCTGGGGAACCTGACGTCGGGCAGTCCGGAGGGACTCTCAATAATAGCGTAGCACAAAGAGGTCTCCGGCGGACGACCGAAAACCTATCAAGAAGGTTTAGAGTCTCCCCTTGTGCGCACAAGACCGCCGTCGTAGATTCGACCTCGTCTGTGAGGGTCCGAGAAAAGTACTAGTCACCAAATCTACTTAGACGCAAGTAGTTGTCCCGAAGGGAGTCTCGAGTACTTGTGGATAGAGGGGAGTGCGGACTGCGTCCCGGCGCAGAAGTGGTCGATCTCCCCGGCCTGCACCGGTGTCGAGGTAGACCCCGTCTCCCGTCCCCAGCCCCCGAACTCGGGTCGGGGTGCCCTCCCCGGCCTTCCTACACCGACGGGGACGGAGGCGCGAGTCGACGCGCCGAGTACGCTCTGGGTCGGGTCCCTCCGACCGTCGCGGAGGACCCAAGTCCACTCTGGTTGTAAGGAAGGGGCAGAAAGTAGGTCAGACTGGGAGAGGTCCGGCGAGAACGGAAGGTCTACGGGTCGTCCCGGCGAACCTTCCCTGTCCGGTCGGGGCTCACTGTGGGTGGGCCGACGGCGGACCTCGTGGAACGAGGGCTTCCCCGACAAGCACTCCTGCAAACCATTTTCAGTCCCTTGGCCGCAGGGCTCTGCGGAAATCGTGAGACGAGACGTCTCCAGGACACAAACGCAGAGGGGTTCTGGAAGGGTCCTGGTGGGGCGGGGAGAGGCAGACATACAGGGGAGCAGAGTGACAGCGGTGAGACCACCTCCAGGGAGGCGGGGCCTCTGTGCTGTGAGCACAGGCTGCCAGCTGCAGGCCACGGGTTCCCCGGGGGACACCCAACCAGGGCACGGAGGCCGGCCCCGGGAGGGACACCGAACCAGGGCACGGAGGCTGGCCCCAGGGGGGACACCCCAACCAGGGCACGGAGACCAGCCCCGAGGGACACCCCAACCAGGGCACAGAGGCGGCCCCGAGGGACACCCCAACCAGGGCAGCAGAGGCCGGCCCTGAGGGACACCCCAACCAGGGCAGCAGAGGCCGGCCCCGGCCAAGACAGACCGTGGGTCCCCCCAGGGGGACACCCCAACTAGCGCAACGAGGCCGGCCCCGGCCGAGCTCCCGGCCAGCCTCCGACCGAGACAGACTGCGCCCGGCCACGTCTGCAGGCCTCACATCCGGGGAGTAACCCCAGGGTGTGGGCAAGGCCACGTCCCGCCCACCCCGGTCCTTCCCAGCTCCACGGCCAGCCTCAGGCAGGGGCCCTGCCACGAGCTAAGCTCTGTGATGAGCTCCTGGACCTGCCGCCAAACAGCTGTGGGCTCTGGAGCCCAGGAGCTGAGGCCGCGCGCGGGGTGACCCGCCAGCACCTCGAGTGACCAGGAGACCGTGGAGCCGGGGAAGCCCCCCCCCCACACACACTGAAAAACAAGTCTACACCCTCCCCGGGGCCGGAGGGGCCGGTCAAAGCGGCCTTTGCAAACTCCACGTCCTTTTTCTCTGTGAACGTGAGACACCCCGAGGCCGCACACCTGTCTCTGTTGGTAAATTGAAAACATATTTATGCTGTTGGTGCCAGGCTTTTTCTTTTTTAATAGATGGGAATGCTTCCACTCACCATGAGGAATGCCTAAGAAACGCATCATTAAGAATGAAAAGAGAAAGTCTTCTAAAAGGCTGCTGGCTTGGGAGACGCGGGTGACAGTCTCCCTTTGTCCTCCCTGGGCCTGCTGCTGGGAGGACAGAACAGCGGTGCGGGGGCCCGCATGGACGGCCCGAGAGGCTCCGTTCAGCCCCGGCCCGGCCCAGCCCGTTCAGCCCCGGCTTCCCCGCTGCACGCGGCCGCTCGCTCGCTACACACCAGCCTCCCCCAGCCATGGCCACAGCCCCGGCTCTCAGCAGCGCCCGGGTTTACAGCTTGACAAGCATCTCTGATTTGTCCGAAAACATGGGAAATAACCAATATTTAAGAAAAAAAAAAAGAGCAGGCTGGCTAGGGAGAAAGGATTCACCCTGCACGCACACCAATTTACAGCAAAAAGCCCGCGTTCCGTTTTCACACGCCCTGGCCTTGGACGAACGTGGACGAACCCCCCTCTGTGAACCCTCAGGGCACAACCCAAAGCCTCTTTCAACCCGCGGGCTGATGGATGCGTGTCGGCCCCGGGCGGCCCCGGTGACAGAGGGTTGAAGTTACCCGACCACGCGGATGACAAAAGTTACATCATTCTTCATCAACATCCATCACTCTAATTGCCTGAACCTCCACCAGAACAAAGTCGTGCTACGGCTTCATGGTATTTGATTAATGAGGGCAGGGAAATTGAAGTTTTTGCAATAAAACTAGGGGGGAAAAACCCCACAGACTTTTATCGTTTTCCCCCTTATGATTTTAATTTAATGGCTCGTGTTTTCATTACGGCTGGGGCTGCACACTTTAGCGTGCAATTATGTCCCATCTGTGAAGCGCTGTGTTATTACGGTTTATTCTAGTAGCTTTTCAATCACTTTTGAGTTGGGCTTTGCAGCAGGTGGGCTCCCTGGCACCAGCCCAGGAGCACACAAAGCGCAAAGCTGGAGTTTAATGGCAGCATATGCACGCGGCACGGAGCGGCCGCCTTCCCCCATATGCCGCGCAGCCTCTTCCGCCTGCCAGTCACCCTCCTTGCCGACTGCAGTCTACGAGTCGCTTGCTGCCAGGGAAAATGTACCACGGCAGCAAATTTCTCCAGTGCACCATCCTTATTACTGAGACAACCCTGTCATTAACACAAGCACAATGAACCTGGACGGGGCGCGCATGCCAATGAGGCGGCAGCAGCAGCAGCGCTTCTCATCGCTATGGAGACGCCCCCCTCCCGGCGGCAGTGGACGGGCAAGAGGGCCCCGCCCGCGTGGCACCCAGTTAGCGCTGTGCACTGCGTGTGAGCCGGAGTCGGCCCCGGGCCCTCGCGGCGCCCAGGGAGAGCCGCGGGGACGCCCGGAGTCTCCGCAGGCCCCGGGGGCGTCCGCCTTCAGACTCTGCATCCCGGGGCGGCTCCCGGCCACGAGCAGGAGGCGAAGCTGAAGTCTATAAACAACGTTCTCCCGTTAAATCTCACAGGGGGTCGAGCGACGGAGAAGAAATTGCTTTATTCCACTTAAAAACACATGGAAACCAAACATTGTTTTTCTCTAATTAACACAAAGAGGGCTTCACTTCTAAGAGGCTGGGACAGCTCCCAGACCTCGGCCTCCCGGGCTTTTCTCCGCAGACTCTTCCTGCCCCGCAGGATGGAAGGAACCTCGAGAAACAAAGGCTCAAAGGCTTGTGTGCAGGGGGTCTGCCCACCTGAGAGCGCGAACTTTGCAGAGACCCACAGATAAAGTACGGCTTTCAGTCCGCATGTGTGAGTGAGTGTGTCCGTGTGTGTGTGTGCCTGGGTGTGTGTGTGCACTTGTGAAAGGGAAAGAGCCAAAATCGAGGCAGGGTGGGGGCACACTCGGATTTTATTTCACAGCCCAATCTGTACACAACTGAGTCTGACTTTGGAGCCTCCTCCCCGTGCTTGGGGTCTCGTAACTCCCAGCGGATGACACACTTGCTCTATTCTCCTCCCGATCCCACAGTCAGTTCCAAATGAGAGCTGACCCCGAGTGCAGGCGCCCGGGCCCTGGCCCCCGTCCTGGGCGGGCTGCCCCTGCTGTCTCACCAGCAGCCCAGCAGCGTCCCCAGGCCCGGCTTTCCTCCCGCTGGTCACGCTGGGTGTGCTCGTGAGCCCGGGTCTTACTCTCCTCGTGTGTGGGCGACTGTTTCCATCATCCCTCAGCTGTCACTGTGAGACCCCGGCTGCCTGCGTCCGCCCCCCTCCGCCCCGCGCCCCGGGCCCCCGACCCCAGACCTATCTAAACGAAGCCATGTTTAAGGCACCAATAAAGTGTCATTTCCGAGAACACCCATCAGGTATTAGAGGCCGTGGAATGAAGCTGCACTGTGAGGGGCGGAGACACAGGGAGATGGCAAAGAAGGAGACAACAGAAAAACTGACTTCTGAGCCCAACCAGCCAGGCGTGTCAGAACTGGCGAAATTCCCCCGGCACCGTCACTTACAGAGCATTTATTTTTTATTATAAAAGCACTTCTGGATACATGTGAAATTCACCTGGTTCTAATGGGAATAATTTCCTCCTGCATAACACATCCCGGTGGGAATCCCACAACTCTTTGATTTTTGTTTTTAAGTTAAAGATATCAGGGGAGAAAGAAAACTTCTTCACAAGGAGACAGGTTCTCAGCTCAGGCAAAGCAGAGAGCTGGAGCTGCTAGGGTCCCGGGGGGGATACCCAGAGGTCAGTGGGGGCGCTGGAGGCTGTCGGCCCTTCCCCGACACAAGAGAGCCTGCACTGAGGACCCGCCTTCCTCCATTTAAGGGGTTTCCGGGGGGAGATTTGAATGATCACGAGGAACAGTTTCCCTGGTGGAGATGCTACAGCTTAAGAACCCAGAGAACCTCAGAAACTTGGGTCTGCTTTTATTTTGAGTTCTTCCTCCTCAATGCCAGATCCTGAAACCCCTGGTTCCAGGACACCGGGGAGCAGGCTGGGGGCAGGGCTGGGCCCTCCTGCCCCCCAGGACTCTCTCCGTCTCCGAGGGCAGCTGGTGTCTGCCCAGCCTTTACAGGTTCAGCTGGAGAGACAGGAGTGCCTCCAGGCCACGGCCCGGCATCAGGAAGGCAGCTGGCCTCGTTCGCCCCGAGGGTCGCGGGGCCTCCTGCCCTCGAGCGGGTGGGCCTGGCTGTCTCCGTGCCAGCCTCGGACGCTGCTCCCCACGTGACTGGCAGGAGGGGCAGGCTCATCACCCTGCCCACTGCTCCCTCGGTCTACACGGGGTGTGTCCAGTCTCTGCTTCAGCACCGTCCGGCAGAGCCACCCAGGGTCACCCTCAAGCCCACTCAGCCTGGCCAGGGGCCAAGGACCCTGCCCGGCTGGGCTGGGAAGGGCCTGATCAGAAGCCCACAGACGGTGCCCACTTCTGGCTGGCGCCCTGTAAGGTCCACCCGGCATCTGCACGGAGCGGTCAGAGCCTGGACCTCATGTTGTTAGATGCTCGTCTGAGGCCGAGCTTTCCTTCCACGGGTGTGCTATGGGTTGAACGGTATCCCCACAGGACAGGAGAAGGCCCCACCCCAAGGCCGCTGACCGTGACCCTGTTTAGAAATAGCGTCGCTGTCGCTGGAGTTAGGAAGGACGAGCTCACCCTGGAGCAGCGTGAAAGTGCGTGTTAGTTGCTCAGTCCTGTCTGACCCTTTGCGACCCCATGGACTCGCCCACCAAGCTCCTCTGCCCACGGAGTTCTCCAGGCGAGAATACTGGAGCGGGTAGCCTTTCCCTTCTCCAGGGGATCTTCTCCACCCAGGGATCAAACCCAGGTCTCCCACATTGCAGGCGGATTTTTTTTCCATCTGAGCCTCCCAGGAAGCCCCAGCAGTCCCAAATCCAGTATGACCCCAGGGTCCTTGTAGGAAGAGGTGTCAGCTCTCAGCAGGACCACCCCAGTGAGGCCCCCTCCTGGACGAGCAAGGAGGCGGTGTTGGTAGCTACATCGGGACAAGGACTGGAAACCAGGGTGATGAGCTCCCGAGGAGGGAGACGTCTCCACTGCGTGTAGGGACCCTGGGGTCTCCCACGATGCTCTTCCCTCTGAAGCTGAATCTGAACTGAGCATGCCTTAGGGGGATGGTTACGACCTCCTCAGAGCAGCCTGGTGACCTGCACCCAGGGCCTGTGGCTGGGATGCTGGCAACGGCAGAGACCTGAGGTGAGGTCAGTTTCCAAACCCCTCACAGCAAAACGAGAGACACCTTGGTTATTTTTAACGTGCCAGTTTATCACCGTGCCCCTCCCCAAAAAGAGAAAAATTAAGACCCAACACTAATTTCATAAAATCACCATTAAACCTCTGATTTCATAAAATCTACACCCCATTCATGTCATTTTTGTTGCTGCTGTTCAATCGCTAAGCCATGTCCTGCTGTTTACGGCCCTGTGAACTGCAGCGCGCCAGGCTTCCTTGTCCTGTATTAATATTTGTGGTCAAAATAAAGCTGAGATACAATAACTAGATGATGGCCATACGTAGGAACCAGCAGATCTAAGGACCCCGTTGTGCTGGAATCTACTGATGCTTGCAGATGCTTCTGGGCAGGTGGAAGGATGCTCGTCTCAGAGTCAGCGAGCCCCAAGTTCAAGTCCCAGCTCCGGCTCCTCCCGCCAGGACAGGTTGCCCGAATGGCCATCCTCCTGGAGTGGAAACGGGGCCCCTGCTGACCTTGCTCACCAGGGCAGGGTGGGGGAGAGCTCTGGGGAGCCGTTCACACACCGTCTCAGTGCCTTTCCGCCTGCTGAGTGCCTACTGCGTGCCTCGTCTGAGTTGAGGACGCAGGGCGGTGGGGAGACAGGGAGACTGGACAGGAACAGTGACGCGGTGTTGAGTGATGGCAGAACCACACCTGGAGCTGGCGGCCGCACAGCGCGGGATTCGTGCAGAAGGAGCTGGTCCTTCGGACGCCTCCTGCCCTCCTGTCTTTATCAGAAACGTCCACGCGCAGAACTGTTTCTTAGGCGGTGAGCCCAGATCTTTGCTCAGATGGCACAGTATTAATGGCACAAATGTATAACAAGCTGCCAACAAGGCCAGTTTTCACCATCGCTTCCAGGTGTTGAAACGTACATTTGTGAATGGCAGATTCTCTCTGTGTCCCACTTGCTGAACCGTCTCTCCGGTAACATTCAAGGTCTCCAGCAATAGCCGAGGTCATTTTTCATGCCTGTAACCACCCATTTATTCCCTTTCGGTTTTCAAAGTATAGACCACAGCCCGGTTACTTCCAGTCCTGGCTCCTCTGAGTCCACAGCACGCACATGAAGTTTCAGCTTCTGTCCTGCGTAATCAGGCCAGCTGAGAGCATGAAAGCTGAGTCGTCAGAACACTTCCCGTACTTGCTCTGTGTCCACACAGACGGGGAAGGTAAACAAATAAAGGACACGGACGGGGTAGCTTTGCCGAACTGTCCGGTGGAGAGCCGCAGGAAATGCCCCTTTTGTGAGGCTGGTGGGTGTGACCTTGACCTCACAGCAGGGCTGCGGCTCCCTGGCGGCCCTCCCATACCCTCCCACGTGACCCTCCTCCCACTCAGGGCTTTTCTGGAACTTTCATGGCTTCCTCCTTGCCCTTTGGGTTTGTAACCGTTCGCACACGTGGCAAAGACCAGCCGGAGCCTCACCAAGCCCTCCCCGCTCCAAACCAGCAGCAGGGCTGGGACGCGGGGCCCAGGGGCCAGGAGGTTTCCGGGAGCCCCCCAAGACTGCCTTCCAGCCACGTTGTGGCCAACCCAGGCGAGACTGGAGGGGTCCCCGCCCGGCACTCGGGACCCCAGGCTGCTCTTGGCTGCCAGAGTCCTGTGTCCCCACCGACAGGGCGAGCGCGTCTCTGCTGGGCCCCAGCGCGTGGTGGGAGGTGGAAGCATTTCAAAGCCCGACGCGAGCACTCGCAGGGGTCGTGGCAATCATCTTCGGTACCAGGGACACTACACGGGGTGGACAGCGGTCAACACCCAGCCCAGACACATCCTGCTGAAAAACGTGTCTGGGAAGGTTCAAACCTCCTCGGCCTCGGATGCGGCCTCTCCGATGGGCCCAAGTGGGGACAGGACTCCACAGGGAGACCGGGAGTGGGAGGGGAGAAGCCCCGCGGCGTCCAGGGATTCGCTGATCACGCCCCGTCCTCCCCACGCGGCTCTCTGCCCGGCCCGCTGCGTCTCCAGGGAGCTGAGGACTGGTCTCCCGCCACCTCGCCCCTGGGGCCGCAACGGGTGGAAATGCAGGTTTTTGGCTACAAGCCGGTTCCCAGCGGGGCTTCCAAACCGCTAACACTTACAGACAGGTTCAACATTTAGGAGACAAGACGCTGGTCCAGCCACAGGCCTAGGAATGAGGCCGGGTGATGACCGCGTCTCCTCTTGGGCTGAGGTCCCTGGGCTGCCCTGTGTGACCCTGAGCCACGCTGTCCCCTGAGGAATGAGGCCGGGTGATGACCACGTCTCCTCTTGGGCTGAGGTCCCTGGGCCGCCCTGTGTGACCCTGAGCCACGCTGTCCCCTGAGGAATGAGGCCGGGTGATGACCGCGTCTCCTCTTGGGCTGAGGTCCCTGGGCCGCCCTGTGTGACCCTGAGCCACGCTGTCCCCTGAGGAATGAGGCCGGGTGATGACCGCGTCTCCTCTTGGGCTGAGGTCCCTGGGCCGCCCTGTGTGACCCTGAGCCACGCTGTCCCCTGAGGAATGAGGCCGGGTGATGACCGCGTCTCCTCTTGGGCTGAGGTCCCTGGGCCGCCCTGTGTGACCCTGAGCCACGCTGTCCCCTGAGGAATGAGGCCGGGTGATGACCGCGTCTCCTCTTGGGCTGAGGTCCCTGGGCCGCCCTGTGTGACCCTGAGCCACGCTGTCCCCTGAGGAATGAGGCCGGGTGATGACCGCGTCTCCTCTTGGGCTGAGGTCCCTGGGCCGCCCTGTGTGACCCTGAGCCACGCTGTCCCCTGAGGAATGAGGCCGGGTGATGACCGCGTCTCCTCTTGGGCTGAGGTCCCTGGGCCGCCCTGTGTGACCCTGAGCCACGCTGTCCCCTGAGGAATGAGGCCGGGTGATGACCGCGTCTCCTCTTGGGCTGAGGTCCCTGGGCCGCCCTGTGTGACCCTGAGCCACGCCGTCCCCCGGGCAGCCCTCCCGCCGTGCTCCATGCCGAGGCCCCTGGTAAAGGGCCTTCCTGGGGCCTGGGAGCCTGCCCCACGGGAAGGGTCACCGTCACGCACTCACACGCGGTACCCCAGGCTCTGACCCCAGCTATGGCGCGGCCATGATGGCGGAGGGCCCTGTTTCCAGGCCTGCTCGGTTTTACAGACGTGGAGATTTTCTATATTTGCCCCCAGAAAAGCCCAGGCCCTCGTTGCAAGTATTTTTCAAGGTTAAAACTGGCCCATTTTCTTAGAATTTTAAAACCATAAGAAACAAATGGAAAAGTGTCCTCTTCTTGGGAAGGAGCTTCAGATTCTTTAAGCTTAAACTCATGTTTGCTTAGCTGCTCAGCTGTGGCCAGCTCTCTGCGACCCCCTGGACTGTAGCCCGCCAGGGTCCCCTGTCCCTGGGATTCTCCAGGCAAGAACACTGGAGTGGGTTGCTGTGCCTGTCTCCAGGGGGCCGCCCCAACCCAAGGATCGGACCCGCATCTCTTGCATTGGCAGGCGATGCTTTACCACCAGGGCCGCCTGGGAAGCCCCTTCCCAGGGGTGAAGTACAAACACCTTCAGTCCAGTCGCTCAGTCGTGTCCAACTCCTTGCAACCCCGTGGACTGAGCCTGACCCAGTGGCATTTCCCTTAAGCGGAGGGCAGAGAGGGCGGCATGGAGGAGGCAGTGGGTGGCGGGGAGGGAGGAGGCAGTGAATGGAGACCTGGCCCCAGGCCGGCCGCGGGCTCGACCCCGAGCGCAGCCGTGGGGCCACCCAGAGGCCACGCGGAGGCCAGAGCAGCTCCTGGGAAGAAAGTGGGAGACGCCACCCTTGCTTCCGGTGGCCCTGAGTCTCCTCTCCATGGCAAGCGTGTGTTTCTGGAGCTTGAATGTTCCCGAGAAGCTCACTGCCCCCCACCACGCCGTCCCACACTCCCGTCCCCATTCAGTTCTATCCTGCAGAGGAGGCAAGGAAGCAAGACGCGGATTGGGCCTGAGAAAATGGAGGTAATTTTCTGTAATTTGGTTTTATGTAACCAAATGTATGCATTTTAAATAGACTCACGCTAATATCCACAGGTGGAAATAAACAAGAATTACGCTCTCCAGTTCTCTCCAGGACCTCAGAACGGCCTTAGGGGACCCAGGGCCCAACCTCAAGGCAGGGCCACCAAAGCCCTCCAGATAAAGAGGTGGTGGTAGCCCTGGGTTGGATCCCGCAGGTGATGGGCAGTGACGTCCAACAGCACTGTGGTGTTGCTCTCTGCATCCACATGGTGGGGGCTTCGGAGCTGGGCAGGGCGGCTGTGAACACGCAGTGATGTCATACATGACCCGCCACGCCCACCCAGCCCCCGGCACACAGTAGGTGCTCCATAAATGCCCCGTGCCGCCTCGGGAGAGATAGAGCGGCCACACCTGGAGATGACTCTGCTCCTCGGGGCTCCCGAGTCCCCGGGCTTCCGGGGGCGACAAACCTTGGGAGATTTTAAGTTGTTATTATTTATACCTTTCTTTCAAAAGTAAAGTGAAAATTTATTTGAAATACATATCTTTTCAAATTTTGCTCATAAGATGAGTTGCTGCTAAGAGATTTTCCCTTGAGGGAAAATAATAGTTTTTTTGATCACTAATAAGCTAATATCCAGAAATCCAGAGGAAACCCACCCCATTGACATAGCAGCATATAAGGACGGTATTAATACACTGTGATAAGACGCTAAGAGAATGCTCTATTACCGTAACAGGTTTTTGTGTCTTTCATAACAAGAAACAAGAAACGTTTTACAAGATCATATATTTTATCAACAGTAAAATTCTTAATATAAATTTTACTGCACAGCTATAGTAATGCAAGCTTAGTAGAACTCACTGAGGTTCTTTATTTAATTGCGCTACCAGGTAAAATGACAGGTGTTTTCTCTTCTTTTCGATAACACTAATAAATGTCCTTCTTTGCTGTTGAGTTTTCACAACAGCAAGCTTGATTTCACTTCAAGACTAATAGAAAACCAAGCTAATATATACATGCTAATTTTCTTTGTGGCCCTTACAATAAGATTTTGAAGTTGCCAAAGCTACCACTTTAGAACTGCTCCAAGATTCTAAAATTAGGAGACAGTGAAATGTTAGACTGCACACACGGAGAATGAGAACCCATTACACACAATTCCGTTTCTGAATTTGAAAATGCCAGAAAGTTCCATCAAACCCAGCATTGCATTTTCTATCAGTTCTTCTCTGTAACCACCAAGGGCATCTTGATGTAAAATGAGGACATCACTCATTCACACTCTTATCCTTCCCCTCTGAGCCAGGTTCATCCCCCACCACACTGATTTACTGCACACGCACGCACGCACACACACCCCCTTCCTGTTGACTGAGCATCTGTGTGCATCAGGGTCACGTTAACCGGAGCCACGGCCCTCAGGACCGCGGGGGCTCCATCAGGGCGTGTTGCCATGGGCCCCTCACAGCCCGAGGTCCCCTCTGCCATGCGGTGGTGTCCTCGGATGCACACGGAACAGAAGCACGGGCCTGCTCACCCTCCTAGAACAAACGGTGCCCTCGGAACACACCCCTCGCGCTGCTGCCCTTTGCAGACACTGCGTTTCTCAGAGATGGAAGGCTCGGGCACCTCTGCGCCAACCAGCCTGGCGACACTGGTTTTCCAGCGGCGTCTGCTCCCTCCCTGCCTCTGTGCCGCATGTTGGTAGTTCTCGCAGCATCCCAGACTTCTCGCTATCGTCATACTTCTGGGTTATCTGAGGGCAATGATCTTTGATGCTACTGCCGAAGGCTCAGATGATGGTTAGCGCTTTCCCGCAACAAAGCGCTTTTTAATTCAGGCAGGTACATGGGGGGTTTTGGACATGATACACACTTGCTGGACTGCAGGGTAACAGACTTGCCTATAAACCGAAAATCCACGTGACCCTAACTGTCTGTGATAGTCGCATTATAAGCGGTAATCGGGAACTGAACCTACGCTGTCTCCAAGGGGCCTGCAGACACAGGTCTTACTTTTAACTAAGATTCTTGCCGTGAGAAATGGAGGTCTTGCTGGGGCTCAGGCATGGGTGGAGTGACAAGAGGGTGCGTGTTTGCCTCAACTCAGCTGCCGGCCCCCACGTCCAGGCTCTGCTGGGCTGCCCACCCCCCGCACTGGGCCCATGGGGGTGGAGCGTCCACTTGGGGACCACGGAGCCCTCTTTGCTTCTCCTTCAGTAACGACCGCGACGTGGACTCAGTCGGACTGTGTGTGCAGAGGTGTGTGCGGTCCCCGGAGACGAGCAACTCTGCAGTGCGGATGCTGCCGGGACCACCTGCTGCTTGCCCTCGGGCGCGGTATCGGGCACGGAAGTCAGGGGTCCCTCTGCTGGGAGGGGAGAAGAGCCCTGTCCCCAGTGGTGAGGGCCTCTGGGTCAGCTGCCCCCTCCCCAGCTAGGGTTTCTGACCACGCACAGTTCAGCAGTGGTCGCCCAGAGCAGAGGAGCCTGTCCCGGGCACCCGGCCTTCCTGGTATGGGGAGAGGCCACAGCCTCGTGCAGCCGGGCCTCTGCAGGGTGGAAGCAGTTAATCAACTTGATATCACAGGCTGATTAAACAATGAAGCGCCCCGGGGCTCTGCTGTCTGTCCCTACGAGCTCCATCACGCTAATGTGAAAGCCCCACTCGGCTCCCTCGGGAGCAAACTCCCTTTTAATTTTCCCTCTAAAGATTAATTCCATTGTTATGGAACTTGCATCAGAAGCACCGTAAACTAATCATCAGTCATTTGCACACAATCTGACCCTCCCTGCCCCCACCAAAGCGCGTTTGCCAAGGTCTCCTTTGGGTTCTGGGGATTCGCATCCTGCAAGTGCAGAAATAAGCATGGAGAAGAAACAATGACCTGTGTGCCTTGCAACTTCGCAGAAATGGGAAAAAAAGTGAAATGACTTATTTTTACTTGTGTGGCTTTTCCTTTTGTTAACAGCTGAGAAAGCAAAACAGAACAATGCGTTTGTCAGCCCCACCACCCCCGACGGGACGGGGGAGGACGGGGGACAGGCTAGAGGGGCCCTGGCCTTCCACACACACTCGTGGTCCCTCGGCCCTCATCCTCCGAGGCCAGTGTCCTCCAGGGCCCATGAAAAGGTGGCACCAGAGCCGGCGGTGCTGGGGCAGAAGCCGGGGTGGGTGGGCAGGGCCAGGCCCGCTGCAGGGGGCGTGCAGGGACCGTCCCGGCCTCTTCGAGGCATCTGCTGGTTCCTGGCTTGTGGAGGCACAGGTCCAGTCTGCGCACAGCGTGTCCTGGGGTCCCGTCTGTGTCCAAAGTTACACAGCTTCTTAATGGAATAATTCAGTCGTTGAAAATGATGCTATAGAAATAAATGTGTTTATGTGGTGGAGTCAGCATACTATTAGGAGAAAAAAAGACTATAAAAGGTCATGGACGTCATGATTCTATTTCTCAGTAAGTGTGTGTATAAGTATACATCCTGGGTAGAGAGCCTGATGCGCCCTGAGGAGCTCGTGCATCGCCAGCGTGCAGGACTAAGCCAGCCTGGCCGGCTGGGAGGAGGGTTCTGGAAAGGTGCCTGACCCCGGGACACCAGTTTTGTCTTGGCTGTTATCTTTGTTCAGCCATTAAGTCCGTCTGACTCTCTGCGACCCCAGGGACTACAGCACACCAGGCTTCCCTGTCCTCCACCATCTCCCAGAGTTTTTGCAGACTCGTGTCCATTGAGTCAAAGATGTCATCTCATCCGCTGTCACCCCCTTCTCCTCCTGCCTTCAATCTTGCCCAGGATCAGGGTCTTTTCTAACGAGCCTGCTCTTTGCATCAGGTGGACAAAGCGTTGGAGCTTCAGCTGTGGGTTTGTCCTTGCTGGACATGTCTTAGAAGCGGAACAGTGGACTACCTGGATGCCCGTGTCTGGCTTTCTCCTGAAAAAAAACGTCCTCAAGGTCCGCCCATGCGGTGGTGGGCGTCAGTGCTTGCTCCTCTTCGAGTCTGAGTACCGCCCCTTCAGATGGGAGGACAGACGGCCCCCGTGCTGCTTGTCCACCATCCGTCAACGGGCCAGGGCCCCTGCGCAGAGCGCTCTGTGGCTGTGCGTGGACGCTCTGTTTCATGGGGGGCGTGGTAGGAGCAGGGCTGCTGGATGACTGTAACTGGGAGCCTTTCACTTGTTACCTAAGTTCCTCCCTCCACAGGATGCCTTCCTGCTTGAAAGGAAGCTTCTTTACCGTCTTCTCTGCTTTCTCTGAAGGTTTGGGTAAGAATGCCAAAGTCCAGTTGAAGCTTTCTCATCATCAAAGGCAGCCTCACAGTGGAAATGAGAGCCATAGCGGGGACAGGGGATGTGAGAAGTTTCTAGGCCGTGTCGCAGTCTGGGCACAGCCTCCAGCTGCCGAGTCTCAGGAGGACCATCCTCGAGTGCCCAGACTTGTTTCAGGAGCCGCTCCCGTGTCCGTCAGGGGCAGGCAGGACAGCCTGGACCCTGGGAAGTCAGGGCTGGAATCAGACATCCATTCCAGCACCCAGAGCCCCTCGGGGGACTCCCCCCCGGACGGCGGCCCCTGGCCTGCGCGCCCACCTGCGTGTGGAGCCTCAGCCAAGCGGCTCGGAGCTCCGGCTCTGGGGGCATCACATTACAAGTCTAGACCCACAGAGACTGAGCTTCCAACAGGAGAGAAACAAATCGGGATGGAGAGAGCTAGTAACGCTCTCTCTGAACCAACATGCTTGCAGCTTTGATGGGCTTCTAGCCATTCATTCCACTCCCGTGCATGGGGCGGCGAGGGCTGTGCAGGAGTGAAATGCCGTACACAAGCCGCTGCGGCTGAGAAGCATGAAGGGGGCGGCCCCGGGGGGGTTACGGAGACTTCCGGTGGCCCGGCAGCAGCCCTGCCCACGCACCGCCTCGCCAGGTGGCTCCCGGAGAACCTGGGGGCCGGCAGGCCTCCTACGTGTGCCTGCTCTGTGGCGGCTCTGTGGCCTGGACCACCCTTCCATCCGCCCGGAGAGGCACGGGCAGGGGGCAGGCTGCAGGCGGAGCCGGGACAGACCTAGCAGGCGGCACTGCTGGAGCCGCCCAGGGCCAAGGCAGCCAGGTCGCCTGGGGACTGGGCAGTGGCTACATAAGCATTGTACCACAGTGCTGGAAAACACTGAAAAAGGTGTGGGCAGACAGTGCAGGGGCCTCCCCTGTGCGCCGGGGGTAAAGAACCAGCATGCCAAAGAGGAGACCCGGGAGACGCCGGTTCCATCCCTGGGTGGGAAGACCCCCTGCAGGAGGGCATGGCAATCCACTCCGGTGTTCTTGCCTGGAGAATCCCATGGACAGAGGAGCCCGGTGGGCCACAGTCCTTAGGGTCACACAAAGTCGGACACAACTGAAAGGAAAGATCACACACACAGCACATTCAGTGCAGACCAGACTAACCTTAGCTATGGGTAAGTTAAAGCAAAGTAAGATAACCATGCACGCTGATGAGAGATTGTCTCCAAGAGGTCTTTAAAAGGTGAAAAACAGTGCTTATAATTTACCTTTAAAATACAGACATAGGTATGGTCTTCTGGAGCCGAGTATAGCAATTGTGGCCTTGTGACACTGTCTGCATGTTGCATGGGCACAACTGTGATGAGTTTGCACACGACACATGCTTACGGATGCAAAGCTCATCCTGAGAAAGATTTGCGAGAAGTTGGTTTCGGCAGTTGCCTTCAGAGCGCTGAACTGCGCTCCAGGGAACTGTTTCCCGTTGGTCCATTCATTTCTTAGTTTTTAACTGCAAGGACACACTCCTTTTTTCCAACTTTTTTTTTTCATTGCCCAAAATGAAATAAAATATATCGCATCTTCACTATGATGAAGATAAGATGTACCATTTGTTCTTTCCACCAAATGCCATAGGCTTTATTGATTGACGTGACATTTTAGAGCATCTCTGTAGCCTTCAAAGCCCTCTCATAATGAAAGGAAACACATCCATGAGCAGTTATCTCAAGGCAGGGCGTTCACAAGACAAGACCCTTCGCTGTTTTGCAAGGAAGCTTCAAGAAACTGAAGTTTGGGTGGCTCTGGGGCGGGGAGCCCTTGGCCTCCCCTGACCACGCTGGTCAATGCCTCTGGCTGTGGCCGGACAGGCCGAAGGAGCTGGTCAATCTCATCAAACCCAGAAGGCCCTGCCCAAGATGACCACCCCTTTGAGAAAGGAAAAACAGCCACCTCATTGGTTCCCTCACTTATTTCCACCACAAATCGCTTATCACTTCATAAAGTCTTGCAATTTTTTTCCCGCTAGGGAAAAGCATTGCCCTTAATTACATGCATCATCTCATCAGGGCCAGCTGCTCACACAGGCAGGAAAAATCAGACTGAACCTTATTAAGAGCTCTCTGCAGTTTCTTGTAGAAGCTAAATGCTGGCTTCTGCCTCGTTATAAACACAGATCTTCCCCAGTGGGTCTCCTCTCCAATCCGCTACACTCCCGTTTTCTTGCAGCTTCAGCAAGGAAGGCTTTAGACCACTCAGCAACGCAGCCCTTATAGCAGCCAGAACGCACGGAGCTGGACGCATCTGATGGGAGGACTGGGCCCGCGGCGGACGGGCCTCTGCTCTGCTGGCGCTGCCCTGGGACAGGCTCCTCCCTGAGCTCTCGGGCAGGTGGGGGCAGGGGGCACAGCCTCTCCTCCACCCTCAGCCCACAGCCAAAGGCCCTGCCCTTGTCCCCCAGTGAACAAAGCCACCCGGGGAGAGCAACGGCAGCGCGCCGAGTGCTCCTGCGCCGAGCCTCCTAGACGGCCCTCTCCCGAGCGGCATCACTGCTGGACTGACTAGCAAATACTCTCAAAGGAGGAAAACCCCTCCATCACCGTTCAACGTCCCGGCTAAGAGCTTGGGTGGGAACAGGCAGACAGACCTGAAATCCCACCCGGGTTCCAACCTGTGTGGCTTTAAGAAGACAGCAAAGCTCTCCGAGCACAGCTTCCTCACTGGCCCTGGGGACGGTTAAAGCCCTGACTTCAGAGAGGCATTAGGGATAAAGGAGGTGGTAGACCCACGTCTTAAGCTCGGTCTCGGCGCGCTCCGTCATGCCCAGCTCTCTGGGACCCTGTGGGCTGCAGCCGCCAGGCTCCCCTGTGCAGTGGAGTCTCCAGCAGGAACGCTGGAGAGGATTGTCCTTTCCTCCTCCAGGGCACCTCTCCAACCCAGGGACTGAACCCGGGCCTCCTGCACCCGCAGGCAGGGTCTTTACTGCTGAGCCCTGGGAAGAGCCCCAAGCTCCGTCTCTAGTGCTCCACAAACTCTCCCAACGAGAGCCGAGGCGAGTGTCGTCGCTGTTAGGGGAGGACGGTCTGTGAGTGAGTCTCTGTCTCCCCCTAAATGTTACCTGCGAGCGCTGCTCACCACCTGTCACCTGCTCAGTTACTCTGTTACCCATGAACACTGCAAAATATGACTCTGTCTAAGCTTCTTTCCACCAAATTAATTCACATTAATTAAGAACAACGGGTTTCCCCTGTGGCTCAGCTGATAAAGGATCCGCCTGCAATGTGAGAGACCTGGGTTCGATCCCTGGGTTGAGAAGATCCCCTGGAGAAGGGAAGAGGCTACCCACTCCCATATTCTGGTCTGGAGAATTCCACGGACTGTATAGTCCATGGGGTCGCCAAGAGTCGGACAGGACTAAGCGACTTTCACTTTCAAGAACAACAGTCGGAGGGCAGGAAAGGCAACACTCCAGGGGTTTCAAGCGCCTCGTGCTTAACTTCCTTCTTCCCGGAGGTGACCTGGGGAGCGGGGCAGGCGGGGAGGGGGACGCCTCGTGGGAGGAACTGCGAGCCGCTGAGTGATCCGTTACTATCCCTGCTGCGCTCTGACGCCGACCCGACCGTAACAGAACGTCACCCGTCACAAGGGAAGCTTGCAATGCCAGGTTCCCCCGCCAGCCGTCAGCCGTGGGAGTCCAGCGGCAGACCCAGGCCTCGCCCGGCGCGCTGACAAGGCGCCTGGCATCCCAGGGAGCCGAGTCGGGATCAGCTGCCTGCTCCACGACGTTCACGCCTGCACTGGCGCAGCAGCGGCTGGTCTCCTTTCACGCCAGGAGCCCGGCCCCGAGGCCCCGCGGCGGCCTCCCGGGTGGCTGCAGCGGCAAAGAGCCGCCCGCCAGCGCGCGAGGCGGAAGAGCCGCAGCCCGGTCCCCGGGTCGGGAAGCTCCCCTGGAGGAGGGCAAGGCGGCCCACTCCAGCATTCCTGCCTGGAGAACCCCGGGGACAGAGGAGCCTGGCGGCTACAGTCCGTGGGTCCCAGAGAGCCGGGCGCGGCTGCAGTGACTGAGCACACACGGGGCTCTGAGGACCTGCCGAGGACAGCAGCCCCCATGGGCGGCTCTGGGGACACGGGCCCAGCCTCGGGATTCGGTCACTGCGGGACACGGGAGACCGCCTCGCTTTTACAACTCGACACGTGCTCGTCCTCTTGAAAAATGACACTTTCTGCCTTTCAAAAGTTTGTCATCGCAGGGCTGAGTGGCTCTTGGTGAAAAACCGAAATAAATAGTAGATTCCAGAAACTTTGGGCAGAATGGTAGAAGAACCAACAGGTGTCTGGGTCCAGGTTAGCCCTGGCCTGACCTGCACTCACCCGCTGTCTCCACCCCAGGAGCTGGGAGCACGCCGGACCACGGAAGGTGATCCCGGAGAGCTCAGGTCCCCCCAGCACGGAGGCCCGAGGAGGGAAGGAAGCAGAGGGCATCATCTGTCCGGGCCCTGAACCTGGGCCCTGAGGGTCCCGAATCTTTGATGAAATGCCCTGTGTTTACAGAGAAACACCTGTGATTTGAAATCAGAACTGGTCTGGTTTGCCCCGCTGGGTCTGGGTCTTTAACATCAAGCATCTTGGAATGCAAATATAGCAGCAGTGTTGTAATTACCAGAGAGACACCTGGGTGTTTATCCCGGGCTTAAGATTTTTCCCGAAAATTACTGCTACTGCGTGTTTTTATTCATCCATCGGTGTGCACATCTCCGTTGCATTTTGAACTTCCCCACACTGTGGGTTGAGAGCCGACTGGAAATGTTTCAGAACCTCAGCCCCAGGTGCATAGTATGAAACAGAACTTAGCAAACGTCCAGAGCAGAGGATGTGAACCAGAGAAAGCGAGCGGAGCGCCAGGCGTGACCTACGTGACCTCCATGCCGGCGTCAGAAACTTTTCCCCTAAAGGGACCCACAGTGAGCATTCCGGGCTTTGCAGGGGCCGCGGCTCAATGACTCAGCCCCGGCGCCTGCAAGGCAGCCACGCGCAAACGACGGCTGTGGCTCTGTGCGCGTCAGACTCTAAGGTCAGAGCAATTTGAATTTCACATACTTTTTACATGGCGTGAAATACCATTATTTTAATTGGCTTTCTATCCACTTAAAAATGTAAAAACCATTCTTCGATCACCACCAATCCCACACAGGTGTGGGCCAGGCTGTAACCGGCCAACCCCTGCCCCCGTCCTGAGAAGGGCTGAGCACACTGGCTTCACTGGTACAGGGCAGGATGCTGGGCCTCATGACCTCACATGGGTGCCCTGTGCTGAGAAACGCCGACGCAGGTTTTCTTCTCCCCAAAAACTCACTTAACCCAAAGGATTTTCATCAGTGATTAAAATTGGAACTTGTATCTTCCAGGGTGTCTGGCTTCCTGGTTGACTGGTTTAAAACAATGCTTTCTAGTTCTCAAAGAGGCCACCTCGATTTCAGGCAGACCCAGGCAAACCACAAAAGCAGATATGAGAATAAACAGGTTGTTAATTTTCGGGAAAGATCGTAAGCCTGGGATAAACACCCAGGTGTCTCTCTGGTAATTACAATACTGCTGTTATATTTGCATTCGAAAAGGACCCCCAAGCATTTGGGGTTTAAGCACACCCATGTCTGAGGGTCCCCCAGACTTCGCTAAAGCTCTCTCGTGGGCATCACATGGCTTAGAAATGAGCCAGATGGCCCCAAAGCTCTCTGACAACACTAACATCCTACAATTCAAGAGAAATACTTAAATGGAAAACAAGAAGAATTTTTCCCCGTGTGTCAGCTGGGCAGAGGTGAAATAATTAGGAGGCAAGAGGCTCAAAGAGACCCTTTAATTGGGACAAGAAGACGTTTTTCTTGGCATGGCTAATGGCCAGAGGTGAGGCAAGCTGTTGATGAAGCCGACGAGGAAAGACAAAGCGAGCGGAGGTAATGCTTCTGGAGTGCCCTTTGCCGGGCGCACAACGAGCCGGGCCCGTCTCCCTCCAGCACATCAACAGCTGCGTCCTTGGACTGTTTTCTCGTTGGACGAGGGGCAGCATTTTCTGTATTTTTCTCAGAACTGTTGAAGCAGATCAGTGCTCTGCAACAGAAAGTTCAAGTTTGCTCTGATACACCGCCTCTGTGTTAGTGCCAAGGCATTTCACTGTCAGCAAAACTAGATTATAATAAAACGGTCTGCTTGTAGCAGAGCACTTTCAACAGGCAGAAAACACGTCCGAATTATTAACTCACGGTGACGTCACTAGCTGAAAAGGCTTCGCGGCTGCATTTGCTATTTTTTGTAGGAAACATAAAAAGACGTTGGGCCGTTCTCTTGACTGCCCTCTGAAAGCGATCGGCACTCAGCGAAGGACTGAAAGGGGACGTGCTGCTGCTGCTGCTAGGTCACTTCAGTCGTGTCCGACTCTGTGCGACCCCACAGACAGCAGCCCACCAGGCTCCCCCGTCCCTGGGATTCTCCAGGCAAGAACACTGGAGTGGGGTGCCATTTCCTTCTCCAATGCATGAAAGTGAAAAGTGGAAGTGAAGTCGCTCAGTCGTGTCCGACCCTCAGCGACCCCATGGACTGTAGCCCACCAGGCTCCCCCGTCCATGGGATTCTCCAGGCAAGAGTACTGGAGTGGGGCGCCATTGCCTTCTTCGGAAAGGGGACGTGCGGGGCCTGGTAGACTCGGCTCCTCAGACCTCCTCTCACATGGGGTCCAGCCTTTGGAGCCCACCCAAGCACGTTCGCAAGAAGGGAGGTCACCGATAAGAACGCACAGGGCACTGGCGCCTAGGAAGGAAAAGACTTCACTCGAAGACACTGCTGCGTTTCATTTATATTTCTAAAGCATAAACAGGAACATTTGTTAGAAGCAGAAACAGCTGCGCGATTAAACTGCGGTCAGGCTCGCCATCCTCCAGAGCGGCAGCGGTCCCTCCCCAGCACGCCCCGGCCTTCCCGCCGCGGGAGCCGCCCGCTTTCACGTAAACTGGGCCTCCGCAAACTGGGCTCCTAAGCCAAAGCTGGCCACGGTCTGTTTGTAAATAAAGTTTTACTGGCACCGCGCCGTGGCCATTTGTGTACGTCTGGTCTGTGGCTCCCCTGAGCTGTGCGGGCAGTCACGACAGAGGCTGCAGGGCCCCCAGCGCTAACCCTGCTTACTCTGGGCCCTTCGCAGGAAAGGGTTGCCCACCCTGACGGAGAGAAAGCCAGCGCCGCGAAGTCCAGGGCTGGCCAGAAAGGGCCTTCTGGGTTTTCCCAACATCTTATGGAAAAAAAAACAAACTTTTTGGCCTACCCAGTAGCAAATGGGCTGCGCGGACCCACCTGCTGCGGCTCCTGCCCGCGTGCCCCCTGGCGTCTGGACAAACCGCCTGTGCGTAGGTTCTGGGGAGGGTCCTGAGACCCGCAGGCCGGCGGCCCGGCGTAGCATCTGATACCTAACACGCTCTCAGCAAGGGGCACCGTGACCAACTGCGCATTTCCAGCCCCTTCCCATGTTTCTCTGACTCTGCTGCCGTCTGCCTCTCCCCAGTACAGCCTCCCGAGCACACCCCTCCTATTCCTCACCCCGGCCTCCTTCTTCCCGCTCCTCCCGCCCCGTTTTCTCTAAGTGTCCGGCCCGTCCACCGAGAGGACCTGCTCTGTGCAGCGGGGTCTGGCTGCTGGGGCCAGAGGGGCTTCTGTCCTGAAGTCTAACCCCCTTCCTTTAGACGCCTCCATTCCTGAAAGGGGAGGCCCAGAGAGCCCCGGACGAGAAGGCGCAGGAAGCCCGCCCTGGCTCCCAGCAGGCCCCCGCCTTCTGCAGCCGGCGGGGGAAGGGCCTGGCCTCTGGGGCCGCTCTCCTGGGGAGCCGGCAGCTGCAGCCCGCCACCGACTGGCTCCCGGCCACTGCGCTCAGGCGTGCCTCACCTGGAGGAAGGCAAAGCGAAGGTCACAAGCAACTGGCAGAGTGAAATTTCCCAGAAACTCTGGTGACCCTAGGTCAGGACCGTGCGTGCTCCAAGTCCTGTAGATCTTTCAGAGCTCAGCGTGGGTCAGAACCTCAGGCGAACGTCCAGCAGACTGGAGAGGAGCCGGGGCTGACAGCGCCTGTGCGGCTGCCCCACCCGCTGTGCTCGGGGGGAATTCCAACGCAATTAAGCCAAGTGCGAGGACGGAGCTGAGGACCCTCTGATTAAGACCCAGGTTTACTGGTGAAGACACACCGCTTATTTTGAAGACTACACAAACAGACAGAAGGCAGAGGATTCTCGGCCTGGGCTTTCAGGGTCCACAAGGGAGAGCCGCTCCCTTCGGGGGCAAGACGGTTGTTTCTGATTTAAATCCATCACCCAACTGGAGAAAAGGGACTGAATTCATCATCGAGTCTCTGAAGTCTTATAATTGCCTAATATGCGACTCCCTGATTACAGTATTTATCTTTTAAAGACCGGGATAAACACACACAGGTGTAACCGGTCACCCACAGCTTTCTTATCTCCGTCCTTTAGGAAACGCTATCAAAGGGCCCCATTGAATCTCATCGAGGTGTTATGTAGCTGATAAACATTTGTTGATCTTTTTACCCAGAGGGGGTCGTTGTCCAGGAGTGGATTAGTGGCCTCCGTGGAGCACGGTGGGTTATCTCCGTTTACTAGGCTTGTAACACATAGGCGTTCTGAAGATGAAAGATGCCTCGGAGCGTGTTTGTACCGGACTGCAAAACTCAAAGTCAGAAATATGTTAATAGAAGGCTTAATAAGCTGAATGCGTTTGCTTCTTCCCATTATCATAGGACCGGAAGGGAGCAGCTCGTAGACTCCCACCCTGTGTCGAGGCTGGAGCCACGTGATTTTCGAGTATTTACATACATTGTTTCATTTGATTCTTGAAACCTGAGGTGGGGGCAGCTTGAGCCCATTTTACAGATATGGAGCCTTAAGATTCGAAAGATGAGATCCCAGGCTGTGCTGTCCTGGGTCGCACAGCCAGAAAGCGGTGGACTCGGGCTATCTCCTCCGCGGCTTCCTTTCCACTGTTCCTCGCGCTGGACTTGTGGCTTCTGAAGATGTGAACAGGCTTCTGAAGATATGAACATCTTTGGGGAAAAGTAGAAGGCATTTGTGTAACACACACTTTTCCCCTAACACACACTGAATAATGCTTCCTAGAGGTTAAACCGTACCATCAGATAAACTTTCTGAGACATGGGTATTTGAAGTGATGGCCTTCCTGAAAGACACTGATATATTTTTTTAAGGTTACTTTTAGTTTGCAAGAGGTCTTTGGTTATGCTGGGATTCACTGAATCCATGCGCTATAGGAGATTGATTGCAACAAAGCTGCAATTAATTAGGAAGGGTTTGGGTCACCGCTGACACCCAGGTCCTGATCGGATCCCACTGTATCATCAGAGATACAGTGTCCTAGACATGGTCGCTATTGAACACTTTGGACACAAGGTCAGGGATGGGAAGTCCCAGCTTTAATGGAAGTTCCAGAGGGAAAATGCTGGCTGTGTCTGGAAGGACCACAGTCTCATCTGGAACCACTGGCACGTCAGGGGTGGGGAGCCCCGTGTTCCCAGGTGGTCAGGGAAGGGCGCTGGCAGAAACTGCGTCTCCTAGCGGCGCTGCGAGGACAGCGTCACGTAGCGAGCTCCCCCACGCTCCAGGCAGGGGCCAGGCTCCCACCCGCTGGCCTGCTTGTTACAGAAAACAGGTAGAATTCCTAAGATACCCCTCAGGGTGGTACTTTTATCCCCGCTTCACAAATAAAAACCCTGAGCCGCAAGCCCCAGCCCCAGATGAGGGAGGGGTGCGTGTTGGATTCAGGACTCTGATCCACCCGCCTCCAGACACATCCAGGGTCTGCAGTCTGTAGCCACTCAGTTACAGGGGCAGGACATCTGCTAGGTCATCAGCGCCGTGAGTAAGTCGGCAAGCTGGCAGTTACAGGTATTCTCACTAATCACGCGAAGGTGACGTTGCCGTCCACGTTGTATTTTTCATGGTTTCCTTTTCACATTCCTTCCCTGGGGGCTCAGACGGCAAAGAATCCTCCTGCACTTCAGGAAACCCGGGTTCGATCCCCAGGTTGGGAGGATCCCCTGGAGGAGGGCTTGGCACCCCACTCCAGTACTCTTGCCTGGAGAATCCCAGGGACAGAGGAGCCTGGTGGGCTATCATCCATGCGGTCACAAAGAGTCAGACACGACTGAGCGACCAAGCAGACTTCAGAATTTCACATCATGTTTAAACCACAAGACAGTTCTGTGTGAGTGGGAGAGTCAGAGAGAATTCAGAGCGAGAGGAAAACGTCGTGGGTTACTTCATATTTAGTCTATTTTCAACTGTGGTGGGGGGAAAATGTTTCCTAGCCAGAAAAGAATCTACCTACCTTGCAGGAGACCCAGATTTAATCCCTGGGTCGGGAAGATCCCCTGGAGAAGGGAATGGCACCCCACTCCAGTATTCTTGCCTGGAGAAGCCCAGGGACAGAGGGGCCTGGCGGGCCACAGTCCATGGGGTGGCGAAGAGTCGGACATGGCTGAGCGACTAGCACAATTACAGACAGAAAAGGCATAAAACTGCCTGAACAAAACTAATGTTTCCGGCATTTTAAAGCTGAGGACACGGACTCAAGAAGTGACAGGTGATCACTGGAAGAAGCAGGAGAGCCAGGCCTGAACCCCACGCTGGTGTGTCTGCAGGTCAGTCCTTTTGAGCTGCCTTTAATCTCATGTAAAGACAGCCTAGACACAGCCAGCAGACAGGACGTGTGTTTCGAGCTGCCGCGCCCCACACCAGGCCTTCCTCTCCACCATCTTCAGGACGGGCCCGGTGGTTCAGCCCCAGCCTCATCTCCCCAAGGCTGCTCTGAGCCTCAGTCCTGTGGACCCTTTGGGTGGACGGCTGTAAGGACGGGCCCCACCAGAGCCTGAGGACCGGTCACGCAAACCTCCCTCCTGCTGGCCTGAAGGCTCAGCCTGCCACGCGTCTAGCTTCCTAAAGAAGTGTGAGGATTAAAAAGTCACGTGGGAATGATCGTCATCGACTGGCTCGTGCTGACCACCGTGCTGGGGCTTCCAGGGTGGCGCTGGTGGGAAAGAGCCTGCCTGCCGACGCGGGAGACACAGGAGATGTAGGTTTGATGCCTGGGTCGGGAAGATCCCCTGGAGGAGGGAACGGCTGCCCGCTCCGTTATTCTTGCCTGGAGAACCCCACGGACAGGGGAGCCTGGCGGGCTACAGTCCATGGGGTCGCAAAGCGTCGGACACGGCTGAGCGATCTAGCACACGCATGCACGACTGCTGTGTTGAGTGGGTTTCCCGGTGACTGTTAACCCCAAGTCGTGTTTGAAGTGAGTGGAAAGGTCTGTGGTTGGCCTTCCTTCTCTCGGTGCTGATAAGCTAACTTGAACAGATAATGGCCGTGTACATACCATACCTTGAATTAGTTTGCAACAGACGTTTAAATCGGAAACTCAAGAGTGCAAAGTCATAAATCTAATTATTTTCCCCTTCAACCTTCGTGCTAACATGGAGAGAACAGAAAAGAGCGGTGGCGACGACGTCTGATGGGGATGGGGGGCGCAGCGAGGAAGGAGCGCTGCCAGGCGGGCTGAGAGCCCACGCTGGGCCGGAGGCCGGCAGCCTGGCCCGGAGCCTGCGCGGAGCACCGCTGTGTGTCTCACTCTCTTGCTTTAGAAACTACACGTTATTTAAGCGTCTCTGGATGCTGTAATTGTTCACCCTCAAAGAAATAAAAAGATCAAGCGCGGGCCACACAGTTTGAAGGTAAAATAAATAGCAGTCCGAAGGAATGTGACCGATGGAACGTGACCTTGGTATTTCTACAGAGCCTGCTTTCAGCAAATACGACCTGCTTTGGGATGCAAGTGATTGATGCCAAATCCCTCTCATTCACCAGGAGAAACCCTGAGATGACAGCGTTTATTTACTGACAACAGTGAACATCTAAACAGCAGGAGTGTTTTCCTGGGACGACTCCAGACGGGAGGCCAGCAGTTTCAGCCTTGGCTGTGCTGGGTGCGCTGCAGGTCTGAGGTGGGCTGCTCTCCCATTCCTATGGACAAAGTGAAGCCAGCCCGGCCCTCGCCCTGCACGCTTCTGTGCTTGCACCACACGCCCCGAGCAAAACGCCGCTCCCTCAGTCTCGGCGTCGTGGTGATCAGACAAGCGGCCTTGGAGCATTTTTCATTTTAAAAAACACATTTGGAATATTTACAAGACATAGTTCATAAAGACAAATGCTTATTTCAATTTTGGCGTTACTGACATAACTTACATCTCCTTTCCAGCTTAATGAAGCAAAGTTTGTGTTTTCGAAATAACGCGCGTGACGGCCCCTCGTAAATTTCCCCGGCAGGCACCGTTCTAGGTGCCAAAGGCCGCTGCAGTAGGCGGCAGGCCAGGTTCAGGAAGCAGCGCGTATCCTTGTATTTCCTGTGGATGTTAGAACAGCGACACGAGCTATACTCCCAGAGCGCCTGCTCTGTCTAACTAGCCCCGTCTCCACCGACACTGACAGAGGACCCCTTGATTGATTTACTTGCCGTGACCATACTTCGCAGAGCAAGGGCTGTCCTAAGGAACAGAGTTTCTGCTTCCATTAGGTATCTGGGCAGATGCTTCTTTTGTAACAAACTCAAGAAAATAAATTGACTTTGAAAACACATTCTAAATATAATAGAGAAAAAAAGAGAGACAGTGAAAACTAGGTTAAGACCAGAAGTATGTCTATATTGAAAAGGTCTTAAATTTTAAAAAGAGAAAAGGAAATAGGAAATGATAAAGTTTATCAAAATCATGCCAGAAATGTCTTGGGAATATTAGGTGTAAAAATAAAGATGAAATTTTGCATTCTGTGCCATAGCCTACAAATAGACCATTTTATAAAAATCTCAGGATCATGATGGTACTGACCCGAATTCTCTCTGCTGCTCATTCCTCTCCCCCCTCCCAAACCCTGCATTTCCTAACCAAGAAGCTATCAGAGTACCTGCCTCCTGCTTTCCAAAACTGAAAAAAAAAAAGATGTAGTCTTGCAACCTATAAGAAGTCAAATTTGTAATTTAAAAGCTCCAGAAAAAGAAATCTCCATGTTCAGATGCTTTCACTGGAGAATTCACAAACTTTAAAGGATTAACATTGATTTTACAAATCTATTCAGGAAAATAGCAGGCAACAGAGTACTTTCCAACCCATTGTATAAAGTCGGTCAGAGAAGGCAATGGCACCCCACTCCAGTACTCTTGCCTGGAAACTCCCATGGACAGAGGAGCCTGGTGGGCTGCAGTCCATGGGGTCGCTGAGTCAGACACTACTGAGTGACTTCACTTTCACTTTTCACTTTCATGCATTGGAGAAGGAAATGGCAACCCACTCCAGTGTTCTTGCCTGGAGAATCCCAGGGATGGCTGAGCCCAATGGGCTGCCGTCTGTGGGGTCGCACAGAGTCGGACACGACTGAAGCGACTTAGCAGCAGCAGCAGCAGTATAAAGTCAGTATCAGTCTGATGCCAAACCAGGCAAAGACAACAGAAAAGGACGGCCAGTATTTTCCATGGACTTAAATGTAAAATACTCAAAAACTATTAGCACGAAATCGAGCAATGTCCAAAAAGAACAGTACATCGCAACCAAGCAGGGCTTACTCCAGGCAAAGGTGACCCTCTATGCAGAGACAAACCAGTGTAGTCCATACGCCAACAGACTAGGGAAGAAAAGCCGTCTGCTTACAGCGAGTGGCATGGCAAAAGCACTTGACACCCGTTAATAATAACGATTCTTAGCAAACTAGTACGTACACACACACACACACACACACTCTGAGTCAGACACTACTGAGTGACTTCACTTTCACTTTTCACTTTCATGCATTGGAGAAGGAAATGGCAACCCACTCCAGTGTTCTTGCCTGGAGAATCCCAGGGATGGCTGAGCCCAATGGGCTGCCGTCTGTGGGGTCGCACAGAGTCGGACACGACTGAAGCGACTTAGCAGCAGCAGCAGCAGTATAAAGTCAGTATCAGTCTGATGCCAAACCAGGCAAAGACAACAGAAAAGGACGGCCAGTATTTTCCATGGACTTAAATGTAAAATACTCAAAAACTATTAGCACGAAATCGAGCAATGTCCAAAAAGAACAGTACATCGCAACCAAGCAGGGCTTACTCCAGGCAAAGGTGACCCTCTATGCAGAGACAAACCAGTGTAGTCCATACGCCAACAGACTAGGGAAGAAAAGCCGTCTGCTTACAGCGAGTGGCATGGCAAAAGCACTTGACACCCGTTAATAATAACGATTCTTAGCAAACTAGTACGTACACACACACACACACACACACACAGAGACCCCATAGTTAAAGCCACACTTAATGATGAAAGACTGGCGTCTTCTCCCTCATTGTGGGGAAAAGGCAAGTCCGTCTGCTCTCAGCACTAACTCAGCCCCGTGCTATAAACTCCAGCCAGTGCAATAAGGCAAGAAAGAGAGACAGCAAGAAAATAGATGCAAAAAGAGAGAGAGACGAGCCTGTATTCACAGACACTACGGTTGTCCATGTAGAAACCCTAAGAAATCTACAGAAACTCCTACAATTAATAGGTACGTTCAGCAAAGTCACAAGAGGTTAGATAAATACATAAGAATTAATTGTGTTTCTATGAATGAGCAGCATACAGGGAGAAAGCAAGACATTTTATCACAATCTTTTTTTCAGCCACTGTGGGACAAGGTCAAAGTCCTAAATTCTAGTACCAAAAAGAGAGAGAAAGAGAAAGTCAAAGACAGTCGGGTTGGCAGGGGGCCGGGGGGGATTCTCCAGGGAGGGGTCTGCCCCAGGTGTCCTTGCGGCTTTTTCCTCACATGCTCCTGACGGTCATCATTTTTGTCTTCTTCAGCAGCTACTTCTCTTGCTGCCAACACCAAAACTAACAGATGGGCCCCATGAAGCTGCTAAGGCTGGGGTCCACCCAGGGGCCAGTGCCCAGAGGAGCCACAGGGCACTGGCACCCCAGTCTGCCTACATCTCCCACCTCCTCCATCAGGACGGGCACTGGTCAGCCCATGCTCCGCCTGGAGACCCTGCCCCCTCCTAGGCTAGCACCACGGGGAGAGCAGCCCTCCACCGCCAGACCGGCACTCTCTCCAGAGGGCAAGCAGGGGCTCCCGCGTCCCCAGCTCGATCGTATTTATTTGCTACCTTCTTTCCGAAAAGATTTGTTTCAATTGTCCGGGGCTGATGTAGACCACCCGAAAGTCGCCATGCCTGCTGGGAAGTTCCCACCTCTGTGGGCAGCCTTCTCTTGGACCCCCTGCCACCTTTGACCATACCTCTCTTGGGGTGGGTCCGGATGGTGGGGAGTGCCCAGAGCCAACTATGCCTGGTCAGAACACACCACTCATGTCCAGTGGGTCTCTTCACAAGAATGAACACAGCTGGCTTGCCAAGGGGGCCCCTGGACCAGAGGTCCCATCGCCACCATTCACAGGACATAGACTCAAGACAAGCTGCAGAAGGCAGCCTCGTGAGAGTCAGGCGGGAGACGCACACTGCATGGAACCTCACACCCTTTAGAATTCAGCACGAACAGCAGCCCTCCAGCTCGCCGCGAGGCCCTCCAGCTCGCCGCGAGGCCCTCCAGCTCACTGTGAGACCCTCCAGCTCGCTGCCTGCCATGTGGTCCAGCTCATAAACATTTCCAGGGCCCTGTCTGCATGTGGTGTGGGAGGCGTGATCAGCTCTGAGCACAAGCGAGCAGGGTGGCGGGCAGGAAGGAGAAAGCAACACAGAGGTGGCCGTGCAGGAAGGGGCCCCGCCGGGCACATCCAAGGAGCGGCCTCCTAAGCTTCAAAGGTGCCGTCCATGCGCAGGGCTGGGCTCCAGGGGTCCGGCGGAGATGAGAGTCAGGCCGCGGCAGGGGGCCCAACACATCAAGGATGGGACGACCTGTGACCACCCCTCCCCGTGCACACTCGGGGGCTAAGGGGCCCCCTCCCTGCCCCCGGCAGGACAGCCCGGCGTCTGCCGCTGCGGTGGCCGTGCCCAGGATGCTGCAGAGCCGGACGCAGGATGGAGGTAGGGAGAAACCAGTGCCCCGGCCGCGAGGGGCACACGGGGCCATGCCAGGCAACCCAGCCTCCGCTGCCCCTGGGCGGGGGCTGTATTTCAGCAGGATGGGGGAGGGAGCCGCGTCCAAACTGGGGCGGGGCGACAGGGGCCCGGTGGGATCAGGCAGGAGGGAGAGGATGCTCGACCTCACTGGCCTCTCCCCGGGGGGTGGTGAACGGACAGCCCTGCAGGGGAGGCCTCCGCGGCGGCGCCTCGCTCACGATTGGTTTGCATGCCTCGTGTCCTGCGTCGTCTCCGCTTACAGCTGTGTATCTTCCTTATGGTTCAATATTCACCAAAGAACTGCAAAATTAAAGGAGAGCCCGTAGCTGGAGAAGACAGCATAATTATAAGGGTCAACGTGATCAGACATATAATCTTCAGACACCTGCAGGTTCTCCTAATAAAACATTTATATCAGTCACTGTTGGACACCCGGAGCGGGAGAGAACCGATGCTCCCACCTCGGCATTTCAGGGTGTGCAGAAATGTCACAGGGGCGCCAGAGGCGGGGCGGGGTGGGGCTTCCCACTTAACCAGCTCACAGCCTCTCCTTACGGCGCAGCAGCAGCCAGGGGCTCCAGCGTGTCCAACGCTTCTCTTACGGTGCACTGAGACTAAAACCACCAAGGAGCCGTGACTGTGGTCTCAGGCTTGAATCCCATTCCTTTTATGAATCTGAAGGAAGCCCTTTTTTCCTTTAGTTGCATTTCATTAAAAATAAAATAAAATAAAAAATAAAAACACTAACAAAACCTGATCCTCGGTCCCCCATCCCATTGAGGAGAGTTACGCAAGGTTTATGTTACACCATAGCTTTTATTCCCATATGTTTGAATATTTTTAGAATAGCGCAAGACTTTTCTTTTGAATCGTTAAAATCAAGCCTCTTATAACAATAAAACAATATAACAGCGAAAAGTCTCAGTCTTAATACTTTGCTGTGTTGACTTTACCAGGTGAGTTTTCAGCAGTGATTTGATCACAGACCTCTTTTTGGCTCTGGGGACATTGTCCTGCAAACGGCCCTGCCCACACAAACCCAGCACTTAGCAAGGAAGAACGTCTGAGCGCACTGCGGTTCCAGGGTGGGGAGCGCGGAGGTCTCGGAGGTGGAGGGGTCCCGCCCACGTCCGGGGTGTCCAGCTCCTGCGTCAGGGGCTGTGGGCCTGGGACCAGCTCGAACTTAAGCTCTCAGCACCTCGCGTCCTTCCTCTGTTGACGGGGTTCAAGGTGACTGCTTATAAAATCCCGCAAGGGTCTGCAGTTGCATGTCTGCGGTAGAGAGTCACCGATGACCTCCCCAACAGCGCTCCTGCCAGGGGCTCTCACGCCAGCTACAGACAAGGAGCCGAGCCTGGGCGTCCTCATCTCCAAGACCCAGAGAAGCGCAGCACAGCCAGCCAGCTCTTCTCTAAGACCCAGAGAAGCGCAGCACAGCCAGCCAGCTCTCCTCTAAGACCCAGAGAAGCGCAGCACAGCCAGCCAGCTCTCCAGGGCACTCAGAAACACAGTCACCTGGCTGACACGCCTTCTCACTGGCGTTTGGGAAGTTTCCTCCGGGGGCTGTTTCTTTTCTTTTATACTATTTGTCATTTTATGAAGACCACTCCGACGCTTAGGGGGGCCAGTTAAGAGGTATCAGTAAATTTGGTTTATGAAATTATGGAAACATTTCCACACGTTCAAATCATAAGAGGCTCACTAAAAATATAGCCTCGAGAAATGGCAATAAAGGGAGGGGGTGGGGCGGGCCTTTGGCGCTAGCAGATGCAACCGGGGTGCACAGGATGGACCACCAGCCAGGTCCTACTGCGGTGCACGGGCAATCGAAACAGCGTCCCATGATGAACCATCAGGGAGAAGAGCGCACGCGGGGCACGGGCAATCGAGGCAGCGTCCCGTGATGAACCATCAGGGAGAAGAGCGTACGCCTCAGCCACCTTGCTGCACAGCAGAGACTAACACATCGTGAGTCAGCTCCAGCAAAGCTTTTTAAAACGGGCAGTCAGGATGTTCCTCTGAAGGCGAGGGTGGTGGGAAGCCTGTGTGGTCTTCAGTCACGGGTCCCATCCAGCCTGCTTGTCCCGGGTCCCTCTGAGCCCCCCGGCGCCCACCCTAGCCCCGAGCTTGCTCCTTTGCTCTCTCCTAGGGAACATCCCCCAGCGTCGTGCTGAATGCGCCCCTGCTTCACAGAGTTGGAAAACCAGAGGCAGAGATGGCAAGCACAGACCCAGCCAGGACGTGCACAACTGGACTGGATCAAAAATCATCACCTGGTCTGAGGGCTTTGCTTTTTGTTGGAGAGAAATAGTCGATTCAGACGAAGGCAGAAGCTGTGTCTCTGTGTGGGCTCTGAATGGTGGCGGCCAGGCCCGAGGCTCGGCAGAAGGATGCTCTGTCTGCCCTGGACGTTCGATAAAGTTCCCCTCAAGAAAAGACCGTAGTAAAGATGGCCACAGCCAGAGGCAGCGAGGCCATGAGCTGCGTCCGTGTCCGTGCGCCTCTCCACCGCGGGCCGGGTCGCACGGCCTGGGTCGGGTCCATGGCAGCCCAGGGGTTAGATGGAGATCTGTGGTCCCCAGCGCCGGGCTTCTCCTCTGGTTTCCACACCCCAGGTCAGGATGGGGCTGGCCTAGGGGAGCCAGGGGCTGGCTGGGGGCCTAGAGGGTCGCCCAAGAACAGAAAATTACAGAGCAGTTTCTGTTCGCTCTTCCCCTTAGGTCACCAGCCATCACCAAACTGTGCCAGGACCATCAGAGCAGGGTGCCCGAGGCCGCTAGTCATCATAACTCAGGCCCCCTGCTGCCTGTCAGCCTGTCTGGGACCGCCTCTGAGCGGGGAGGCGGGACAGCCGTGTGCAGCTGACCTCACGGAGGCCTGGAGGGCGTGCAGGGCCTACGTGGACACAGCAGAGGGCTTTCATGGCTGGCAGTCAGGGAGGGAGCCCAGCCTCCACCCGGGCGGGCGGCCAGCCAGGGACCGCCGGAGCAGCGGGGAGGCGAAGCGCACGGCAACCTGCGGCTGTTCCTGGACTGCTCCTGGTCTCCAGAACCTGGCACTGTTTCCTCAAGCAGCTGCCCTAACAGCCAGGAGCCAGTCGTGGTCCCAGGCTGTGCCCAAAGCTTTTGCTTCTTTCTGTGTTTGTTTTTTTCATTTCCACATCTTTGAATCATTATTACTATTTAACTGGAGGGTTGGTGCTCTGCAGTGTTGCTGGGGCCTCCGCTGCACTCCAGCCTGAATCAGTCGTAATTATACACATACCCCCCCTCCCCGAGCACCACCCCCTCCTATCCCTCTAGGTCCTCTCAGAGCGCCAGGCTGGCCTCCCTGCGTCATACAGCAGGGTGAAGGAAGTCGGAAGGAGAAAAACAAGCCCCACATACTAACGTGCGCGTGTGCACAGCCTCGGGGCACGCGCCAGGCAGCAGGAGTCGTACGGGGCCTCCCCCACCCCCTCGTCTGATGCTCCCTCTGAACCTCGGGGACCCTGTGTGGAGAAGGGCCCGGGTGTGTTTGTAACGGGCGCTGCTGATAGAGTTACCACGCGTGATCATGGACAGCAACAAGCGCGTTAGGGCCTGGGATTTCATCTGATCTCAGATCCTGAAACAGGCGCTCACCTAAAGGCTGAGCAGGAGGGCCCCCCGCTGGGGGCCGGCCACCTCACCCGGCGGCCCCCAGATGCAGCCCCTTGCCGCCCAGGGGCACATCACGCCCACCTTCGCAGCCAGTCTAAGTTTGGGTGGAAACATCGGGGGAGAAGGACAGAGTGACGTGGGAGTCTCTGGGCGCATGGCGGCAGGGAGCCGAAGTGCTGCAGACGCGCAGTGGGGAAGGGGCACAGCAGGGCGCGCTCTGAGCGCCAAGGACTTTAACCCTCCCGCCCTCCACGCGCGTGGGAAGCGCCAGTTCTGTTCACGTTGCTGCAGTTACGCACATGACGGGATAAAGGCATTTTTAGGCTGAAAATTTGGTAATGTGGTCTCAAAAGTCGTCTGAGAGTGAATGACTCTACAATCATACAAATTACTTTTGTATTGCTGGCTGCACTTGGAGATAGGATCAGATAAGCATATTGCTAAAATAAAATGTGTTAAATTTAACATCGTGGCAATCCTGTCGTTTCATTCAAGCCCCCCCTAAACTGCTGCAGTATAAACCGTTAGGGTTTTCCTTACGTTCCTTCTCCTTCTCTTTTTAATCCCAAAGAAATGGGTATAATGATTTGCTAATAAAGTGACAGGGAGGAGCAACCTCAATTCATTCGAAGACAGTATGCAGAGAAGACACAATTCTAACTCCACACAGAGCTAGAGAAGGTCGGCCTGCCCCAGAGGACCCCTTGTCTGTGAGTTCCCTGGCGGGCCACGGCCACCCCCGGCCGGGACTCCTGGGCAGCAGAGCCCTGGGCCCGAGGAACCGCAGCGCCCTCCTCCCTAAAGCCAGGGACGTGTCCGGCTGCCCTAGGTACCCCCACTGTTAAAGGCCTCACCCCACACAATCTCAAAGGCACACAGGCCCAAACACCCCACGTGTAACTTGACATTCTGCTGAGAAGTTTTAGAAGCACTTTGTAACTGTCCCTCTAAGAGATGGCGAGAAGCGGTGGCTACGGGCTGAGCTCGCCCCGCAGCTCTGCGTGACCTGAAGGCAGTTGCTCGACATCTCTGTGCCTCTCTCGCAAAACAGGAGTAACTCGAATGCTTTTATCACCGGTTATCATGACAAGTAAATGAACTAACACGCACTCGGAGGTAGAAATATGTCCGGCAGGAAACCAGCCCGAGGCGAGCCCTCATCAGCCCGTGGTTGTGTCAGTGAGCGAAGGTAAGTCACCTGATCAGCAGCTGGCTGTGCCGTCTCGGCAATTACTGTGCACACTCGGGGGTTCTTGTGTAAGAAAAGCCAGCTTCTAAATTGTTTCAAACGTGCCCGCCAGGCTCCTCTGTCCCTGGGATTCTCCAGGCAAGAATACTGGCGTGGGTTGCCATGCCCTTCTGCAGGGGATCTTCCCGACCTCAGGATTGAAGCCGGGTCCCCTGCACTGCAGGCAGATTCTTTACCATCTGACCCACCAAGAAGACAAAGTATAAATCCCCCTGTTAAAAAGCCCTCCTGTAAAGTCTCTCCTCCAGAGCGATGCCGCCTGTGCTCGTGGCCACGAGGCCACTGCGCGTCTCTCTCCCCGGCGTCCTCCCATCAGTGACCCTCGAGGCGTTAACATCACGGGGCATCGGACGGCCCAGCCACGGCGATCACTGCGAAGCAGCAGAGAGCTGCGTCAATTGGCTGCAGACAGGCTGACGCTGCCCAGCACCCGCTGCCTTGACGCGGACAGTAATGCCCGCCCAGCACGGCAGCGAATGGACCTTGCCTCTGACCGATCGCAGAGCAGGTTGAGCCAAGCCCCTGGGGAGACACCGAGGGCCCTGATGGCGGCTCTTCAGATACGCCTCCATCCCACAGGCGCGGTTTCTACCTTCCGTCCCGCCCACCTGGAGCGAGGGGCCACGTTTCTCACAGAAGAAAACAGGAGCCCGGGAAGGCGGAAGACTTCTTGGAGGACCCGAGCAGCACGGCGGGACCAGCTGCCTCAGCCTGCGTGACTCTGGGCAGGCGACTCCACACCATCTCCTGCTGTGCCCGCAGCCCACGCTCAGGACCCGGGCTGTGCTCCACGGCCCCGGGGCCACATCTGCATACCTCCCCTGGAGTCCTGCTGGGAGACCTGCTTCTCCTCCCCACCTGTTTATTGACGCAACGAGTCCCTCATCCACACCCACAGGGCCTCACGAATGGTTATTTTACACTTGCAGCTGCAATCCAACACTGCGGTACTTGCCTGTTGCTCAGACTGGTCCAGCTCTCACCGCATCAGCATCCCTGGGTCCTGTGACCTCCCCACGTTCCTGGGTGGATTTCCTCAGCAGGCCTTACTTGCTGACCCGACACGGTGCCCCAGGCGCATCTTGTATAACACGTTTCCTACGCAAGTTCCCCGTCCTGGAATCAGCGCTCTCTCTTAGGAGACTGGAGTTAGAAACCACGATCTAGGTGCCAGTGTGCTTGCTGGCATTGCTTCCGGGCCCAGGCCCACAGCTCCGAGCGCTTCTGTATGCAGCCACCTGTATCTACGAGAGCCAGAGATGAGCCTGCCCTGATGTCTCTAACGCTAACCCATCCCCACCACGCTGGGGCCGTCCACCCACGCTGGACCATTCCAGCACCGCGCCGGCTTATCTGCAACCTCCCACTCCAACACCGAGGGGCTTGGAGGCGGGATTGTAATCCAGATCTTTCTAATTCTAGCAGCCACACCTCTAACCACTATACCGCCCTGCCTCCCAGTTACAGTGATTTAATTGATATGATTATTGTAAATAAAATGCAGCTTCTAGAACACACTGGGCCCTTGGCGCCAGCCCAGCCTCAAGCTAAGCCCACTCCTGGCACCCCAGCGCCCATGGGCCAGCCTGGCGTCTAGAGCCACAGTCATGCCTTCAGGGCCGTTGCAGGGGGATCGCCGCTGTCTCCGCCGTCCTCTGCCGCGGTCTCCCCGGGGCTGCCCTCCTTTGGGCCCTGGGCAGCGGGCCACAGAGCAGTCGCCGGGGCTCCTCTGGGAAGCTCTCGGAAGCACCCTGGTTGTCACATCCTTGCATGCGCGTCTGTTCTCGCCTGCAATGCAGAGTCGGCGCTGCAGAGGGCCTGCCCCCCAGAGACCGTGAGGCAGCAAGGTTGTGCTAAGGACACACAGATACCGGGATCCGGGCCCCCCAGCACCATGGGACCAGACTCCGGCGGCGGTGAGCCCCCCGGCCTGGCCCCTCGCTGTCCTCCCCTGTGGGTCTCAGCACAGATCGCAAGCCCTAGACTCACGCGCCGAACAGGGGCCGCCTCTCGCCTCACGCTCCCCAACCAGGCGGGGACCCTTCACTCAGGTTCTGTCTCTTGTCGAGTCTAAGCTGTACTCGAATGATGTTTTGAGGTCAAATAAACGACTTCTCCTTCTTTTAGTTCTTTGAAGAGCCACTTAAGACTTTTCTTCTCAGAAACACAGAATAATGTCGTCAGTCAATGCTCAATAAATTGTGGTTGAATGAATAAACAGTCAGAAGATGGTTATTTCTTCAAAGGGGCTGAGCGGTATCTCACGATTTACAAGGCGAGCTGAGAGGCTGGTGTGTTTAGACTTGCAGGGTCCTGAGTCCTCCCATGCCCAAGTCCACCCTGCACCTGCCCAGGGGGCCCCAGGGGGGAGGCACAGACCCAGGACCCAGCCCTTTCCTTCTGCTCCAGAGCATCAGGGTCTCAACAGGGAGAGGGGACCCCTGGGAGGACCCTCCAAGTGAGGGGCCGAGGAAAGGGGACGCCTCCGTGGTGTTGGGGTGGGGGCCAGACACGCGGGAAGCTCGACGGCTGCCTTTCTGTGGGGGGCGTGGGTGAGGAGATGGGGAGGGGCAAAGGAGGCGCCGGGTCCACGAGGAGGGAGGTGCAGGGAGTTGGCGGAGCCGGCGGTGCATCGGGGCGGGGTGTGAGTCAAGTGAAGACGAGGAGCGCGGGAAGCGGCTTGGCTCGGGGGCGGGAAACTCGTCACTGCCGTCCGTGCGCACTGCGAGCCATCCCCGCCAGGTCCCCGCTGCAGAACGGCCGAAGTGCTCAGGGCACTCGTGCGTGGCGGGCAAGTTTTATTTGATTGCAGCACAAACCCCCATCAACTCTGCGTGGTCCTTAGGCCCCCGGGGCAGCGACTTGGAAGCGCTGAGTGAGATGAGTAGGGGTCGGGGCAGGGGAGGAGCAGTCAGTGGCGCGGGCTCACCAGCAGATGAGCAGCGGCCAGACGGGAGGGGTGCTCTTTGGGGGACCACTCCTCGCTCAGAGGCTCGTAAGGGCCCCGCGCCTCCGTCCAAGGGACGAGACACAGGGGTGGGAAGGACATCATCTGAGACGCAGAGCCCAGAGTCAGAACCGGCCGAGCAGAGCGTGGGCCACACTTCTCTCACGGCTTCCATCTCCGTCAAGGGCAAACGTCCACCCTTGGTAGGCTCACTGCCTCACCTTTTAAAATATAAACAATATTTCCCTGGGAGGGTTTTTTTCTGCGGATTATTTAAGACACTCACTGACAAAGAATCTTGCAGCTTCTGGAACCTGCCAGGTAGTTTTAACAGATTAGGTATTGTATCTTCATATGTCGCCTGTCGAAGGGTAGCGTGCCTTATATGTCTTCACGTCACACATCAGTGTTCAGATTGTTACTGATTAAACATTAGAAGCTTTCCCCTGGTGGCTCAGACAGTAAAGAATCCGCCTGCAGCACAACAGCCCTGGGCTCGATCCCTGGGTCAGGAAGACCCCGGAGGAGGGCACGGCTACCCGCTCCAGTGTTCTTGCCTGGAGAATCCCATGGACAGGGGAGCCTGGCGGGCTGCAGTCCACGGGGTCACAGAGAGTCAGACACGCCTGAGCGACTAACAGCCGTTAGAAGGCAGAGATGCTCTTGTGGGAAATGTTCACAAAAGCAGGGCTGCTGATCCGGACAGGACTGGTTTAGTAATGGAGTGGCTCCTAGGAGGTCTGTCCACTTGAGACTAGATTTGAGGGTCCCCCGTCCTGCCGGGCCCTCTCAGGGAATCCCGTTTTCTGGAACTCCGGTTACTTAGGACATGGAGGGGTGCTCCCGGTAGTTTCTGGAGTTTCGGCCAGCCCTACCGTTCCAGGACGGCCAATCTGGATTGAGGTTGGCCTGGGGGGTGGGCACCGACCACCGGGATGGTGCGACCCGGGAGTGAGCCCTTACGGCTGCTGGGGGGTCTCTGCTCTGACGGGTGCGCCGAGAACGCAGAGGCCGTCCTGCCTGCCCCAAGCGGCAGCACCCGCCCTCAGCGCGGTGCCTGCCCTCAGCGGCGGTGCCTCAGCGGTGCCCGCCCCCAGCGGCGGCACCCGCGTTCAGCAGCAGTGCCTGCATGAGGGACAGGCGGCGGTCCTCACCACATGGTCTCATGCCAGCTGCTCTGGATTCTTTCTGCTTGCTAAGGAACGGGAGGAGAGGAGGCCAGCACCTTCTCTGGGTGGCCAGGGCAGCAGCTGATTGCCGCATCGGGCATCTCAGGGCGGGGCGCCCTGCACTAAGTTCCCGACACTCACAGGACCTTCAGGGTGAGTTTGACCCTTCAGGGTGGGTTTGAAGGCCGAGCCCACCCGGCACCTCTCCAGGGTAGACGGGAAACGTGCTGGATGAGACCGGGGCGGCAGCCCGGGTGAGGAGCCCGCAGCACAGGTCCGAGGACCTTGTTCTGATGGGACCTGCACGCCTGAAGCCGCCTGTCACGCCTCGAGTCACCGAGACGGGACGCAAGCCTGCCCTGCGGATGCTCCTCCTTGGCCAAGCTTTGCGTTCCTCCAGCTCCTTCCCCCTCTCAGCCCCTGCCTTTGGCTCAGGAAGGAACAGCGTGGGTGCCTAGGCATGATTGATAATTAACCAGTTAACCTGGCTCCTGGATCCTGTCTGTAGCCTTGATTCCTGAGTCCTCAAGGTTCACGAGGTGTTTTGTTTCAAGTACTTTCTACGGTGCCCACCAGGAACCGTAGGAGCTCATACTCTCCACAGTGAAGGGATTATCTTCAGGGTGGACACGGCACTGCCTGCCCCTCCCCCACCCGTGCGGTAAATCCATTCAGGGGAACCCCTTACCCCAGCGTGGCCCAAAGTCATCTCTCTTTGTTATGCTTATTGTGGATCCTCAAAGTTATACACAGGGTTTAAATATTAATTTGCCTTTCTCTGGATTCTGATTCCAGAACACCAAGAAAAAACTTGGTGATTGTTATCGTATTATTTTAAATATAGCATGTATTTACCTAATAATACACCGTCATTTTTCTCAGCTGTATATGCAATAAATATACCCCCATCCATAATTCCCTATGATATTTATCTGAGGGATATAAACATTCCTTTGAATAATAATGCTTGTGTAACCTCCCCTGACAGTTTGTCTATTAAAGAGGAAATTAAATATACAAAGGTATGGGGGAAATCTCTGTGAGGCAATAATGAACTTAGCAAATTCGAGAAAGGAAATGAAAGGTGGCTGTCTGAAGCCTACACTTCCCCTTTGGCTTCTCGCGAGTCATCACTTATCACAGAAGCGCGGCCGGAGGGCCTCTGCGCGTCCACACACGTCCTTGTGCAGAGCCTGGCTGGTCACGTGCTGGTCACAGAAGGAGCTGCAGAAACCTGGGCGGACTCGCAGGTCTGGGAAGAGAGGGGCTCCTGGAGGAGGGACTCTGCTCCTGCAGGACGCAGCTTCTCTGCTCACGATGATTCACTCTAAATTGCTCCCCCAAAGCGTTTTCAGCTCACCATCCAGTTTCCAGTTTGGAATCAGCCACCAGCCTAGAGTCCGACAATTATATTTCCTTAAATCTCCCCTGGACTTTCTCTTTTTGAAAACACACAAACCAGTGTGATATGGAATTGTCAGGTGTGGGTGCCATCAGAGGTATGCTTAGTAACACATTCTTGTGTTAAAACCAGCTACATGTTGACTTTCAAACTTTAAAAATAAAATTTTGGAGGAGAATTGGGGAGTGCAATGAAAATGTAATGAGTGTCAGTGATTTCCTCATAGATATTATCCAGAATATAAGCTTTTTTTTTCTTTTATTATTGAATTATTTCTGGAAGCAAATTTGCCTAAAATTGCCATTTCACTGAGGTCTAGTTAAATTAATAATTAGTCAATTAGTTAAGTATGGCCACAGTGATTTATTAACTCTTTTTAAAGGAAGGAGAAAAGTTTTAAATGGTGGGGGGGAACCCAAAGTAACTTTTACCATTATTTTCTGAACGATAAAGAAAAGCTATACCCCGGTAGTGAAAATATCCCTAGTCAAATAAAACATCCCCCTCAACTGAAAAGCAGCGTTCACGAGTCTTCACCGGTGAGTTGGCCTGCACCGTGCTTAGGTCAGCTTCCTGTCTGGTCCAGAGCATGAGAAGACAGTGCACACTGCAGCTGTAAAGTAGAAGTCATCTTTTTAAAAGCCCTCCTGGTAATGCCTCTAAAATCAGCAGTCGGACGACCATTAGAGTAATTACCAGTCCCCGCGACCCTGGAGCTTAATCGCGTGGGAGGGAACCCCCCGCGGCAGCCCGTCCCGGTCACCAGCGGCCGGAGGCTCCGGGGCCACTGATGCTGCATGCGGATGGGGGTGCCCGGCAGACAGGGCGTGGGGGTGGTCTAGCTTTGCCTGTGGGGTCTCACAGGGAGCCCACCCGCAGGCTGGCCTAGCGTGGGAGCCGAGCTCGGGGGTGCGGGCGGGTGGGGGGCCTGGAGGCTGCTGACCGTGAAGCCCCCTGGCTCCATCCCCGCGTCCGTCCCCCTCCCCTGCTGGCTTTCAGCTAGCACCACAGCCGACAACAACCACTGAGACCCTCCCCCAGACATTTCCGCCTTCTGGAGCCGCGTGGGGATCCAGCCCGGAACGCCGGAGTCTCACTGCAGCGGGCAGCTCTGCTCGCTTGCTCGCTCTCCACGGGCTGTGTTGCCACTTGTTTTTGATTTGCTCTATAGGTTTGTCGCTGTTGTTCAGGCACTCGGTCATGTCCGACTCTCTGCGACCCGACAGACTGCAGCACGCCAGGCCTCCCTGTCCACCGCCATCCACCAGGGCTTGCTCAGACTCGTGTCCATTGAGTCGGTGATGCCATCCAACCATCTCATCCTCTGTCGTCCCCTTCTCTTCCTGCCTTCAGACTTTCCCAACATCAGGGTCTTATCCAATGAGTCAGTTCTTCGAATCGGGTGGCCAAAGTATTAGAGCGTCAGCTTCAGCATCAGTCCTTCCAGTGAATATTCAGGACTGATTTCCTTTAGGATGGACTGGTTGGATCTCCTTGCAGTCCAAGGGGCTCTCAAGAGTCTTCTCCAACACCACAGTTCCAAGTATCCATTCTTCAGCACTCAGGTTTCTTTATGGTCCAACTGTCACATCAATACATGATTACTGGAAAAAACTATAGCTTTGACTAGTCGGAGAATCCCATGGAGGGAGGAGCCTGGTAGGCTACAGTCCGTGGGGTCACAAAGAGTTGGACACGACTGAGCGATTTCATTTCACTTCACTTGACTAGACAGACCTTTGTCTATATAGGTATAAATGTTGATAACTGGATTAAATTCCCAATTCTTGATCATACTATATGCAAGGGAGTAAAGAAAGGGAAATATAAAATTTGCTCATGTGTGGGTAAACTGGTCTTATAGAGAGAGAGGAAGTGAAAGCGTTGCAAGCTCAGCTCTTGCTGACTTCTGGTCTGCCTTCCTCTTCCACGCAAAGCCCGAGGCTTCCCAGCCCCGCAGGCGCCCCAGCACACCCCTGGCCACCTACTGACCCTCTGTCCGCTGGGCACGCACCTGCCTTGGACATCCCCACCACTGAGCCTGGACTGGCTCCTGGCCCTCCTGGCCAGGCGACCACAATCTTGAAAGCCACTTCCCGCCAGCGATGTTGAATGTAGTCACAAGAACTACATGAAAAGGGAATTCATGGAAGGTGGCAGGGTTCTTGCTAGTGACTCTGTGTCAGTGCCTCTTCAGCTGACACCTGTCTGTCAACCCTGTTCTGCAGCTGGTGGTGATTCTAAAGCGTGGAGCCTGCAAGCGTATGCGCCTACACCTCCCTCGAGATGCCTGTATTCGCGTTCTTAGCTTCTGAATCTAATCCGTAGTTGCGAATGGAATGTTCTTCAGAGGCAAAGTGTGTCAAGCAGGCCTGGGCCTCGGCCTGCTCACGGACATGGACGAGAAAAGCCCCCGTTCTCACGTGCTCTCACCGAGCCCCAGGCCTTTCATTTTGGAGGGAAACCCATCAGGATCCCAGAGTGGTGATTTGCTAAAGTGGAAGAGTCCTGAGAAGCAGGTGAACTGGCAAAGCAGGGGCGGCCCTGGGCCACCTAGATCATCACGACCCGGACGGACACTAATTCCCGCTTCCAGGCGAGGCGGACCGTGTGGGCACGTCCATGCCGCCGCCTGCCTAGACGCACGGGCGGGGCAGCGCAAGCAGCGGTGAGGCTCCTTCGCCCGGCGCCCGGATCTGATGGCTCGCAGAGATCCTCAGATCCAGAGCCGGGCAAGAAGGGAGCAGAAACAGATGAAGTTTAAAAATAAAAATGTTATTGCCGGTGTTTCAAGCCGACACAAGCAGAGCCGCTCCCCGCCCCTGCAAGTCAGTACGCCACAGCGCACCCGAGTGTCTCCATTCGGCTCTTTCACGCTAGAGTCACCTGAGACAAGAGTGTACTTGAGCAAATAGCACAAAGAACTTCAATAGGACAGGTGCTTTGAACGGACATGGAAGGTTATTCCTATTATTTCAATTAACAACGCAAGCTCCAGAAACACACGCGAGGGAATTAATTTCAAGCTCCCATTTGATGCTCCCGGCGAGGACATCTTTGGGCCCCCTGGTTGTCTTGGCAACTCCAGGATCCTAGCCTGCAGAAGCAGCCTCCGCCAGCCCCCTTCCCGGCGCACGCACAGTTCAGATAGTACATTAGCCGAAGAATATGATGTCCATGTAAATGCTGAGATATTTTCGTTGCCATAGAGATAAGAAGAATGGCAAAAATACAGGAGTACTTGACATACTCCGAGGCAGACTTTTAATTAAAAACACAATCTCAGATGACAGCGGCAAGATGGCCGGCCACACGCGGGGCTTTCAAGCCCCCTCACTTAGCGAACAGTGTCCATCCTGGTACCACGGGCGGAGTTGGAGCAGCCCGGCCACTCGGCCACCAAGGAGGCAGAGCGCGGGATGCTGTGTCCAGGCCCGTCCCCGTGCACCACGCCCGGGCAGGACAGGGACTGAGAGACAGCAGGACAGTTCACCATGCTGGTCCTGTGTTTCTGCAGAGATGGGAAGCCACATCGCGGACCGTTTCCTTGTACATCCACGGCTGTGGAATCCGGGGCTCCGGCAGGAATAACCTTGCCTGCACCGTGATCTCCTTCTTGTCAGCCCTCCCGCTCAGAGGGACAGACTCACAGCTTCTCCAGGGATGCAGCTTCTTAGACCGTGGGGGCACAGCAAACCTGACCAGGAACCGTTCTCCTAAAACCATGTTCTGAAGAGGTGGGGGAGCAGGGAAGGTCTCCAAAGTTAATATCTAATTTTTACAAAAACTGTAGACATTTCCACAAGCTTCCATCAAAGATACCTGATGCTAAATTACTCCTCAGTTGGTTATAACCTGAGAGACACCAGTGCATGCATGCATGCTAAGTCACACCAGTCGTATCCGGCTCTTTGCAACCCCATAGATCATAGCCCACCAGGTTCCTCTGTCCCTGGGATTCTCCAGGCAGGAATCCTGGAGTGGATTGCCATGCCCTCCTCCAGGGGATCTTCCCAACCCAGGCTCTGTAACTGCGTCTCTTACATCTCTCACATCTCCTGCGTTGGCAGGAAGGATCTTTACCCCTGGCACCACCAGGGAGGCCTGAGCGACGCTGTGAACAGTCTCAATACAGCGCCCCTGGGGGGAGAGGCGCCGGGGACGAAGGGCCCACGGAGGGCGGAGGCGTGACTTCCTGCCTCTCTCGGTCAGCAGCCCCCACGCCCCTCGCCCCCCGGGAACCGGCCCCCCTCCATCAGCTCGAAGCCTTTCTCCTCTGTCCAGCGCCGGGTCAGAGCTCTCCCGGGGTCCTGCCCACCCTGCCTCCAGTCCTGCCCATTTTCCCAAGGCCAGCCACCCTCTAACGTGCTGCCCGCCTGCCCAGAACTGCTCCCGGTCTCCAGGCAACCGCTGCCTGGCCTTCCGCACCTGGCTGTCCGGCCCCAGCTCCACCCCTGCTGGCATCCCCCCACCCCCGACCACCGGACTGGCTCTTCTCTCTGCGTCCGCCATCCGCACACGCACAGTGACCTAGGGCTGAGACCTGAGGCTTTTCCTGGGGCATGCTCCGCCGGCCCCAGGCTCAGAAAGTCTGCGGGGCACTGAGTGTCAGGGTGAAGCCGCTCCCCGGCCAGGAGTGGACCCCTACTGAGGACGGGTCATCCCGACCCTCTCCCCGGGACGCCGGGCAGGGCAGGCCTGCCGCGGCCACTCTGTGCTCAGGGCCTCCCAGGCTGCTTCACCTCAAGAAGCCCGCTGTGTGTCCCTCCCTGGGGTCTCTGCCATTCAGTGGGAGGGGATTCTCACCACCCACAGCCCCTCCACGCCACCCCTGAACCCCTTCTCTCTGCTTCAAATGCCGTCCGAGGAGCAAACTGCGTCCTACATCACAGCTGTGAGGGATCGCATCTGGTCAGCAGCTCGGTTCACGTGTTTCTCATGGGACAGACGTCCCCGTGTGAGCTGTCGGCCACGTGATGGGAGCCACACGTGAAGTGTGACGGGGGAGCTGCTTGGCCCGGGGGGACGGCCGGGATCCGAGGTCCTCGAGCTGTCGTGGTTCCTGGCCCTGCCCTCTGGCCCCAGCGACTGTGGGGTGGACCACCCCTGCTCTGACCTGCTCTTGCGGCCAGCCCTCAGCTGAGTCAGGCGGTGCTCACTGACCACCAGGCCCCACAGAGGCGCTCGCGCCACAGTCCCGGGTCCCCGAGCGCATGCAGGTGGGGCAGGGGCCAGGTGGGGACCAGCAGCCCTGCAGGGGGTGGGCACCGCGGCGTCAGGAGCCACGAGGAGGGCCTGGGGGAGCCTGGCTCTCTACTGTGGTCAGAGGACGGGGGGACGAAGGTGTGACCAGATCCAGGGGTGCAGGATGGAGGAGACCAAGGGCTGGTGTCCAGGAGGGTCGAGACAGGAGCCCCCGACCTGGAGTGGAGCAGCCCCCGTACACGGCACGGGCTCCTCCGGGAAGGCGGGGACACAGTGGGTGTGCGAGGCGGACGCAGGCAGTGGGTGCGAGCCCTCCTCTGGGGCCAAAGAGGTGTGCCAGGACTGGAGTCTGTTAACAGGGGGCAAGGCAGCAGGTGGGACGGAGACCCCCGCCACGGGACGCGCTCTCCCCCTCGCAGGCCCCTCGAGCGCACCCCCACTGACCCCACCCTCCCGTCCACTCCAGGCTTCCCCCCGGGGGCCCGAATGGCCCCCTCCACTAGGCTGGGCTGTGAGTGACAGCTTCTCGTGAGCTGCTCGCCCCTGAAGGCTCCTGCCTGGAGGTGGTGTGGCTGGCCTGTCCTTCCTCTGACCGCATGGGACCCAGGCCCCCCGGAAACGCCAGGGTTTAGGACAAGCCCGGAGGGAGGGTGGCTGCCCAGGCCCACCCATAGGCCGAGGGTCCTGAAAGGGGACCACCCAGGCGCAGACAGGAGAGGGCAGCTTGGTGGGGCTCGGGGGCTGGCGGCTGGCCAGGAAGCTGACCCACTGCAGGAGGGGCTGGGGTGCAGTCCCCCCACCTCTGTGCGGCTGCCCTCCTCATTCCTGGGGGTGGCAGGACGGTGGGGAGTGAGGTCACGCGCTGAGTGGCTCTGGAGATGCCTGCTCCACAGGAGAGGCCCCGAGGACCCTCATCTCCCCACGGGGTCCGGGCCCTGCCAAGTCCCTCAGCCAGAAAAGAGAACTCGCGTCCCAGTGGGCACGGCCGCCAAGTCCATCTGCACCTCTCCCGGGGCTCCCCCGGGAAGCGCGGCCTCCTGCCAGGACCAACACCAGAGGGAGGGAGGGTCGTGGAGACACCAGCCAAGCTGCAGACATCCCGGCCCGGGGGCCCCCAGGCCCAGGCCCAGGCTTCCCCACGTCTAGGGGGAAGCACGGGCACGCAGCCTGGAGACGGAGCTGAGGGGCAGCCGAGGAGGGGCCTGGTGCGGAGGGCACGGGCCGGCCCAGGGCTGCAGACAGTGTCTGCTCTGCCCACAGGAAGGTGTCAGCCCGGCACAGGCCCAAGGCCCACCCCGCCCCACCAGGGGCTTCAGGAGAGAAGCGGGGCACCCTGACCCCAACTCTCTACCTGGCCCCAGAATTGGGCCACGACCGCCTCACAGAGTCATTTTGAGAATTAAATCACATATGGAAAGCCTTAGCACCAACTGCTAATACACGCTCACTGGAAACGTGGGACTGCTTATTAGGGCTCCTCAGAGAGACCGCACCAGTAACGGGCTGTGTGTCCCTGCGTGCATGTCTGCACATGTGAAGGGGGGCACGGATTCAGTTTAGGGGCTCAGCCGTGTGATTACCAAGACCAGCACTTCTGAAGCTGCAGGATGCGCTGGAGGCCTTGGGGAGAGCTGGAGACAGAATCCCCTCTTTCAAAGGGAACCTCTCTTTCTTTCCCTTAAAACTTTCTGCTGATTAGGTGCAGGAGGGCAACCTCCTTTACTCAAAGTCTACTGATTTAATCATGTCTAAAAAATTCCTTCCACGGCAACCTCCGTACCGGCGTCTAACTGAATTTCTGGCGACCGCGGCCTGGCCAAGTCCGCACAGGAGATTAACCATCGCAGACCACACCCAGCATTTCCTTCTTGCCGGCAGGCCGTCCTTCCCCAGATGCCAAGAACTTTGACCCCAAACCTCAGGGTCAGGATTTGGAGCCACCCAGATTCACAGAACTCCTCCCGTGTGGGTGAGCTGAGCAGTCCTTCCAGAGAAAGCCTGAACATGAAGACACATTCTGAGCATTTCAGAGAATCTGAGGACAGTTTTGGATTTTTTCCCCAGAAAAGACACATCATATCAAAATGGCACATCGTCCCAGGAGTTCTCTGGCCTTCCCTAGAGCAACATTTCCCAAGGGTGGCTGGACTTGAACTTAACACCTTACATTTGAAAACATCGGGGCTCCTTCCCGTGGGAATTGTGCAGACAAGAAAGGGCTTGGGGAGTCCGGAGGCCCCTCCACCACCAGGAACGCCTGGGCAGGAGTCGTGGGTGCCACGCGGGGCTTGGGAGGGAGAGGGGCTCTTGCTGGGGCCTTGCTGTCTCCTGGCCTCACCAGGGCCTGCGAGCTGGTGTGCAAGCAAGGCAACTGGAAGGCAGGCTGCCAGTGTAGGTCCCTGCAACTAAACGGCAGAGCGGACGGCCCAGCCCCTCTGCTTCTCGCTCTAGGCAGAGGGCTGACAAGATGGCCCTTGTCCCGGACACTGGAAAGTACCAGACAGTGTGTGTGTATGGCGGGCAGTCAGCTTACTGTGGGGCCTCCCTGGCGGCTCTGCTGCTGCTGCTGCTGCTGCTAAGTCACTTCAGTCGTGTCCGACTCTGTGCGACCCCACAGACGGCAGCCCACCAGGCTCCCCCATCCCTGGGATTCTCCAGGCAAGAACACTGGAGTGGGTTGCCGTTTCCTTCTCCAATGCATGAAAGTGAAAAGTGAAAGTGAAGTCGCTCGGTCGTGTCTGACTCTTCTCGACCCCATGGACTGCAGCCCACCAGGCTCCTCCGGCCATGGGATTCTCCAGGCACGAGTGCTGGAGTGGGGTGCCAGCGCCTTCTCCACCTGGGTAGCCCAGGGGTAAAGAATCCACCTGCCAATGCAGGAGACACTGGTTCCATCCCTGGGTCAGGAAAATCCTCTGGCGAAGGGAAGGGAGTCCCTCCAGTATTCTCGCCTGGAGAATTCCATGGACAGACGAGCCTGGCGGGCTGCAGTCCATCAGGTTGTGAAGAGTCAGACACGACTGAGCAACTAGAACAAGCGACAACTGCTTACCGCGTGTCCGTGCGCAGGCAGCAAACTGCTCTGAAAATGGCAGCGTTTACACAACGGCTGTTTTACTCATTAAGTAAATTGCAGGCGTCCGGAGCTCCCTCCAGAAGGGAGTCTGCGTTGCCCCCTGCGGCCCCCTTCACCCAGCGTCGCTCCATCTTTGCAGGGCAGACGCTTGCTGTGATCGGTTTTGCAGGAGTCTGAAAAGAGACTTCCTCACTTGGCTTCTCTTGGCTCTCTGGAGTCTGGAGTCAGTTTCATGGCTGCCCGAGTGAACCTGTCTCTTATACACATCTAGATGTGTATAAGAGACAGAGACAGACCTTTGTCTATATAGGTATAATGCCGCGCTCCCTGGTGAGGCGGGACAGGTTCCTACGGGTGATGCCCCAGGGGTCGGTCCCTCGAGCGCCCGGGGGGGTGGGGGAGCACCGTGGGGCCACTGCGCCTCAGGGGTCCCGTCGATTTCGGACCTGCTTGCTAAGTGCTGTTTTAAATCAAGGGTTTAATGAGTCCCAAGCGACATCACCCCCCACCTGACGCACGACGGCCTTGAGGTTGAGGCCTGTCAAGATGATGCCTCGCCCAAAGCCAGGGCAGCGCCAAACGTCTCCCAGAAAAGCGAGAAAGAAACCTGCGTCACTTCCGCGGCCTCCTGAGCTGCCCTGCAGCCGGGGTGTGTGTCTACAGGTGTGCCGAGCGGCACACTCGGGCTTGTGAGAGCGTGTGGCACTCACAGGCAGAGGCCCAGGGCACAGGCTGGGGGCTGGTGAGTTTTCAGTTCCACAGGCAGGTGGGCAGGGGGGCCACACGTGTTGAGGACTCAGCAGCTGGATCACGCGGTGAGCCCTGGGGCTGGGCGGGGCAGGCGGCCAGGGGCTGGGCGGTCCCGCGGAGAGTCTGTGAGCCTTGGGACTGGGCCCGGGTGGCAGGAGGTGGGGGGGGACGGAGCCCCTCCCCAGAGCAGCCTCTTCAAGGACTCCCAGCAGCCCTGGCCTCACTCTCCCTTACTCCAAACTCCCGCATACATTTACTCTTTAATCCTCCTATAAATCCTATTAACATTTTAATTAACCCCTGCAGCCCCCTCAACAAAGAGTTTCCCGGAGTAGCTGCAGAAGGGAGAGCAGCATTGAATCACTTCAATTACCCTGCGAACGCGCCTGCTCCCAAACGTGACCAGCGCGGCCAGGCCGGCCCAGAGGGGCAGGCATCACAGCGGCAGACGGCTCCCGGGCGCCGCGGCCTCAGGGGTCCGCCTTCCAAGAGACGGCCTGCGCGTGCCGTGCTCGGCGCCGAGTCGCGCAGTCGGGGCCGACTCTCTGCAGCCCCACGGACCGTAGCCCGCCAGGCTGCCCTGTCCCCGGGACGCTCCAGGCAAGGGCACTGGAGTGGATTGCCACGCCCTCCTCCAGGGGATCTTCTAGACCCAGGGATCAAACCTGCGTCTCCTGCCTTGCAGGCGGATTCTTCCCACTATGACTCCGGGGAAGCCCCGCTGTCTACCACATCAGGCCACGAAGCAAAGTCAGGAGAAAATGTCAAAACTCTGGACGCCGAGCCAAGACCGAGCTCCACAGGCCGCTCGGGGCTCCTGGGCTGCCGTGGGCGTCACTGGGAAGCTCAGCGGGGCCTGTGCAGACCCTCTGGCCCCCTGGGCCGCCGTGGGCGTCACTGGGAAGCTCAGCGGGGCCTGTACAGACTCTCTGGCCCCCTGGGCCGCCGTGGGCGTCACTGGGAAGCTCAGCGGGGCCTGTGCAGACTGAGGACGACCCTGGGTCCATGCCAGGCACATGTGCAGGTTTCAGAGGAGCCGGTCTGGAAGCCCGGACCCCCCGCCCCTCTCTCACAGGGGCCGCGGGAGAGAGAGGCGCACAGACAGGCCTGCTCGGCAGCCTCACCTTATGCGGCTCCGGGCTGATACAGAGACACAGTTGTCCCTGAACAGGAGCTGGAAAGCGCCCGACACAGTGACACTGACCGGAAACTGCCTAAGACTTCAGAATCCACGTCCGGGAGCCAGTCACCTCAGGAGCCAGGCCGGGTTCCTTCTCCCCGGGACAGGGTACAAAGACTCAGTGAAGCTCATTTCTCAAAAAGCTTTAACCAGGTTTCTTAAAGCAAGCAAAGGTGGAAAAGCTGAGACTCACTGGTGAGCACTTTCTGTTTTATGCCAATAAGCACGTTCTGTTAAGAAAAGCGTGTGAAGGAAGTGAAAGAGCACACAGGGAAAGCAAGAGCCTCGGCGGCGGCACTGGGGGCTGCCCACCAGCGCCTCCTGGGGGCTCCCCTGCGGCTCGGCTGGTAAAGAACCCGCCTGCAGTGCAGGAGACCTGGGCTCCATCCCTGGGTCAGGAAGAGCCCCTGGAGGGGAGTATGGCAGTCCACCGCAGTATCCCTGCCTGGAGAACCCCATGGACAGAGGAGCCTGGCGGGCTACAGTCCATGCGGTTGCAAAGAGTCGGACACGACTGAATGACTAACACCGCTCCACACATATCCTATGTGACCAAGTACGTTCTGTGCAGTCATGTCCTGGGACTTCGCAGCAAAGGCCCACAGACCCGACCTCGCACACCCGAACTGCACTCTCACGCCCTGGGGACGGGGTGGTGGGCAGGGCCGCCCCTCTGCAGCGGTTGGGGCTCTGCCCGCCCCCCGAAGTCTCTGCTGGTTCCTGGCCGTGTCAGCACAGGTCCAGTCTGCCCACGGCGTCCCCTGAGGTCTCCTCTCTCCAGACGCCCCTTTCATAAGGACACCGGCCAGTGGATGAGGGCCTCCGTCCCGCGGGAGGACCTCAGCTGATTCCACCTGCACCTGTTCTGTTTCCAAATCAGGTCCCTCCTGAGGTTCTGGGGTGAGGCCCCAACGTAGGAGTTTGGGTGGGATGTGGTCGAGCCACATGGTACTAAGGGGGACGAGACAGGTGAGGTGATGAGAGGCAGGGAGCAGCAAGGCGGAGAGGAAGCTGGTGTCCTTGGGAAGGTCCTACGAAGCAGTGAAGCCCAGGGCTCTGGGAGAAGCCAAGGGCCGCCCGCTGCACCCGGCGTGCAGAGCGTCTGGGGAAGAGCTGGCATTGCCGGCTCACTGGCCACCCTTTCCCGGGGAGAACCACTCACACACCAACGGTGGCCCCTCAGGCTTGGTTACTCAGCAGACGTTGTCTGGAAAATTCACAAAGAAGTAGAGGCCCTGTGGCTTTCACTTACATCCACTCGTCTCCAGGGCACACTGGCAGTTTGTGAATTGGCATTGTAAGGCTGGTTTCATTCTTGTCCTCAGTGACGCTTTGCTTAGCTTTTGATCAAAACAAAATAAATGGCAGGGCTTTCAGGAGCTTTCTCTAGATGACGCCCCAACGTTTTCAAGAACTTTCATTCTTCCTGCGTCCAAGCCAAACACATCTAGGAGATCTGAAGCTTCAGGAGGGGTCTTTCCAAGGAGCTAATTGTGTCCTACGATTACCATCCAAATGTCCAGAAGAAAGCGGTCTCGTCTGTCCTCAAACCCGTCACTCTTGGTTCGACATAAACCTGTGGTTGTTGTTTTCAGTTGCTAAGTCGGGTCTGACTCTTTGCGGCCCATGGACTGCGGCGCACCAGGCTCCTCTGTCCCCCACTCTCTCCTGGAATTTGCTCAGATTCATATCCATTGAGTCAGTGATGCTCTCTAACCATCAACATAAGCTGCATTTACATTAATACAGGGACAGTGGCTGGAGCAGGAAAGCAAGACAGGAGGAGCCATGTGCACAGTGCTTCGGCTTCCCTGGTGGCTCAGGGGTAGAGCGTCTGCCTGCAGTACAGGAAGCCCGGGTTTGATCCCTGGGGTCAGGAAGAGCCCCTGGAGGAGGACATGGCAACCCACTCCAGGACTCTTGCCTGGAGAATCCCATGGAGGGAGGAGCCTGGTGCAGGCTCACGGAGTCTCAAAGAGTCAGACACGAGTGAGCGACTTCACTTTCACTTTGAATTTGATGTCTACAGCTTTTGCTTTAACCAAAGGCATTCCTGCATAAAGACACGGACAAGTCACAGGATAAGTAAGGAAAAAGACCTACGACAAGGTGTAGCCAGTGTTCCTACATAACACCTGGAGCCAGATCATCTCTTGTGAAACAAAACGCCTAAAAAATCATGAAACTGGGGAAGGTCAACAACCTTCACGTGCTCGGGAACTTAATCACAGCGTAACCTCTCACCTTTGGGGAAAAGGCATATAAATAGAAACATAATTCTTGAACTAATTTTTTTTCCCCTGGGGAAGAAATTATCTGGTTTCAGGTTTTGTCTTTCCAATGATTCACCAGCGGACATGTAACAGGACTATCTAATTTGACAGCCTTTCTACATATCGAAACAGGCAGCGTTTTTAAGTTAACTATCTTTGTGTCCATGATTAAGCTAAGGAACAGTGATTGCAGATTCAGTATCAGAATCAGGAAGAGATTAGCTCAGGAGAGACTCGCCGGTGTCGGCCTTGTATACATTAGCCGCATGCGCTGAGGTGGTAAATGGTGCCGCCTCTGTTGTTTTAATGCTTTGCTTTGAAAAGTCTGGTTTGATTGGCATGAACATTATTAGGTAAAAACAGATTGAAGCTGCAGCGCCAATATTTCTGTGACTATTTTGCAATCGGCGTTAATCAATGAGATGGGACTGTAATTGCCGCAATTTCCCATATCTCTCTTCCTGGCTCAGGAATCACGGATATAATAGCACTCCTAAGAGTTCCTGACAATTTGCTATTCATGGTATGTTTAAAATGCTGTATTAAACATGCTAAATACAATTGTATCCCAATGCTTTCTTCCCCCCAAACTCTTTCTGGGAATCATGACGTCCTAGGGTGGCAGTGTGTGAGGAGCACTCACTCCAGACCCTTCCACCCAGGCCCCGGCTGAATCTCTCCTTGAAAGCCATGCTGGAACTTTGGTCTCGCGGCTTCATAACGTTTCACGAGTTCAACATCGCTTTGGAAATGCTCAGTCCCTTTGGTGACACTGACGATTCCCCGCTTCATTAGAGGGGCAAAAATCCCCGCACCTGCTTGGCTTCTCAAAATGCAAATCTGAAAAATCAGAGAGAAAGCAGGTGTTCCACCTTAACTGGCAGAATTGAAGCTCCCACCTGAAAACGAGCATCCGATTCAAAACAGAGGCTCCCCCGCAGCCCCGCGACAGGGGCGGAAGCGGGGTCCCCGCCCCAGGGCCGCAGCTCACGGGGGCGGGGGTGACAGGACAGACACCTCTCCGAGATATTTTTAAACCTGAGTCACAACCAGATGTCGGATAGGTCAGAAACAAAACTCAAATAACCATTCTATACCTAAAAGAAAAATAAGAATTCAGTTTAAAAAAAAGTCCCTAATGAGAACAGACTTATAGGCAAGGGCGGGGGGCGGGGGTAGAAAGGAGAGGGGGACCGCACGCAGCAGGGATAACCCACGGGAATCTGGCGTGTGACTCGGGAACTCACGCCAGGGATCTGTGACAACCTAGAGGGGTGGGGCGGGGCGGGAGGCAGGAGGGCGGTTCACAGGGAGGGGACTTGTGTACACCGATGGCTGACTCATGCTGATCCAGCGCAGAAATCAAGCCAATATTGTAAAGCAATCATCCTTCAATTAAAAGTAAATAAATTATTTTTTTTAATGTCTAGCGAAAGACTTCCAGACTGCTCCCTCTCTTCACGCCCATCTGAGACGCTCAGTGAGCTATGGTATTGCGATATACTAATTTGGGGATCAGAGGCAGAAATTCTGGTCCATGGAGAAAAATACTCCCAGGAAAAGTTAATTGTGCTTTTAAGTTTTTTCTCCCTTTAAATTCACAGTAGAGTCTGTTCAGCGTGAAGAGCATCATCCCTATCCTAATTCACCACAATCTCTTCTTGCAAATGTCATAGCCATTCAGCCTGATTAACTCCAGCAATTCCATCTTTCTGCAATGCTCGCCTCTCAGCTGCCAAACAAAGATCCTTCTATTTCATTATTCAAAATATTAAGTGAAGCTCAAAAGCCACAATGATAGACTTTGGGGTAAAGAAATATTGCTCTATCAGAAAAGCTGCAAGTTATTTTATTACATAAAGTAGTACTTAGGGCATCTAAACCATCAGTTCTGTAAGAACAGGAAAGGCATGGCTGAACAAAATCCCTATCACCCATTTTTATCAAATGCATGCTTTATCACCCATCAACCATTTTACCAGGACTTTTAAAAAATAATGGCATTAACTACTCTAATTTTATTTCTCCAGCTGCTGTTCCTATTTGGGTAAAGTTGCTAATGAATAAACTTGGGAAAACGGTAAGTCAGGAAGGACTGGAAATCTATGTCTGATCCACAAACTGTATAATTTATACGTGAACAGTTTGAAATTAAGTGAAACTTTTTCTGACATAAAAGCATCAGTGCTTCTTAGCTCTGTCAGAGCAGTATGTGTCTCTCCTTGTTAAGCACAAAAAAAGGAGTGAGAAAATTCTGCAACATGTGGAAATGGCATGGCAGCAGGACACAGGTATCGTCTCAGATACTTAGAAATGGTCAGCCTTGAATTGGTAAATATTTAACTTCCGTGTCTCAGTTTCAACTGGAAGAAGGAGACGCTAGTCACACTCCAACCTGTTGTGACGATCAGAAAACCCAGAGATGGGCCGTGTGTCCCACTGGGGGACTCAGCACGTGGCAGCTGGTGCTGTGGACAGGCTGACTCCTCTGTTCAATGTGGCCACTCCCCAGCCTCCTACCCAGCCCGCAACTGGAGGAAAATGGGAAAAAATCTAGACTCTGCTCTCCAAACCGGACATTGCAAGAAACCATTGAAAGCTCAGGCAGTCACCTGATGCTATACTTGCCCAGGTCCCACGAGGGCATGTTGGGAGCCCCGTTCTGGGGGCAGAGAGAGATGCGCCCCTCTCGTGGGCCTGGCCCTCCCCAGCCTGACCGCTACTGACCAGGCAGGGACACAAACATGAACACAGGCCCGTTTCCTGGGGTAGCGTCCGGGCTGCACCACAGACGTGCTGGAAGCGCCGCGGGCAGCTCGGCACCAGGCTCGTGCCCAGCCAGCGTCCGACCCATGAGCTGGGCCGCCCCGGACACTGCATACCCAGGGCCTGAGAGGGCCTCGCCCAGGGCTGGACAGGCAGCCGGGACCCCGAGTGAGGGAGCAAGGCTGCAGATCCCCAGCACACAGCCCCGTGGGGGCCCAGCAGGAACCCTGAAGTCGGGTCACGGTCACGGTCATCAGCCCTAGCCAGCGGCCAGGGTGCAGAGCCTCCCGGGACCGACCTGAGCCCGCAGGGGACAGACGGGCATCCTGAGCTCCAGCCGGTCCCACACGTCTCCGTGTTGAGGGACCCCTGCTGTGAAACTGAGTGTATCCTCTGTCCAGAGTCATGACAGGCTTGAAAACCAACAACACTATAAACGTTTGTTTTTATGCAAAAAAAAAAAAAGTCACCTTTGGAAAAACCAAGTGGCAGAGCTGAACGTGATTTGATTTGATCGCGAAGTCCTCTGTGTTGAGGACGTCGGATTGATTTCCTTGTGATGATTCTGCTGTGTGTTTGGAAGCCAATGTGTAGAAAGAGCTCTGCCACAGGCAAGCATATGAACCCCCCTTTACCACCGCTCACCCCCAACCCCACCTAGACACACCCGGCCCGAGATGGACAGGCGCTCCTCTACAGAGGGGCAGAAGGACCCTGGCTGCTTTCCACCAGCCCCCAAGAGAGGAAGGGCAACGTGCAGAAACACCCTGTGAATTCCACCCAGATGCGCTTCATTATACCAAGTGATATGACAATTCAATCCGTGGATTAAAGTGTGCTGGCTGCTTGCGAGGATCATGTTTAGCTCACTCTGTATATCATTGTATTTCCCAGTCTGGCACCGTGAACCATAAATAATCCCATCATTTATTAATTGCATTTCCTAACCCAGTCAGGAAGAGCCCCGCGTGTGGAGCAGCAGGCCACAAGTGAATGGTGCACTGAAAAGCGACTCTCATTGCCAAGTGGTGGTAAATTAGGGTGTGATAATTACCCACTTTAACCTTTTTAAGCAGGTCCCTCTAAAAAGCTCCAAGATGGATGTTTCATTACAACAACTTTGACCCCCAACACACAGCAACACGATTAGTTTTGCACCCTGACAAAGGGAGGCTTTGATTAAAGTCTGGTACACCGTATCGTTAGTATTGTCTGCATAGGTATTGAATCTGGGTGGACACACACATAATGCATGATACAAACACAACATCCCCATATTACATCCCACGTGGACTTGGAGTGCAGGTCTAGCGGAGTAGAAAGTGATCGACTAGCAAGGACTGTTGGAGAAGGCAACGGCAGCCCACTCCAGTGCTCTTGCCTGGAGAATCCCAGGGACGGTGGAGCCTGGTGGGCTACCGTCTATGGGGTCGCACAGAGTCGGACACGACTGAAGCGACTTAGCAGTAGCGTGGACTGTAGCTACATAAAAGTGCCAGCCCTGTCATCAACTCTGAGTGACGCGCCCGTGGCGTACTCCATCCCCAGCGTCCTAACCCTGCTCAACATGCTAACTGACACGATAGAAACCACGGGAAGGTCCCCATGCCCAGCCAGGGTCCGGACGTCTCCCCTTCCACCCTCCGGCAGGCTGGGCCGCTGTCCGCCAGCCCCGTGGTGCTGAAGAGGGGTCAGGAGGGAGCCAGGAGCCCCGGTTAAAATGCAGATCGCAGGGCCTGCCCCTGGGGCCTGAGACAGCGCATTTCTCACGTTCCCTGTGAGAACCCCGTTTTAACCCGCAGCTGGTAGCAGTGGAGGCGGTGCCCAGGACACCCCGCCCCGTGTCTCCGCACCGGTGGGCTCCTCACCGCTCTGTGTTATCCCCAGCGTTTTGCAGTTTCCCTCCATACCCTTGATCGTCAGGTGTGGCCCTCACTGCAAACCAAGGTCCAGGAGTGCGTCCTCCGTCCCCACCCCACGTGCAGAACTTGTATTTATCCTTTGCACTTATTTATGCAGCGGGCACTTGCCTGAGAGATCTCAGTTCCACACAGATCAGGATGGAAGGAGAAACAGGCGTTCAGTGCCCAGTGCCCAGTGCCACCCTCCGTCTGTAATCATCTGAAAGTCACTTCCTTCGGGTTAGAAGGGGCACGATCCCATGCATCTTGGATTACGGTCACCAGGGGCACATGCTGTGGCCACGACCCCCTTCTGAAGAAGGTGCAGCCTGTGCGGGAGAAGGGCCTGCATCTGGGACAGCTCCTAGACTGTGAGGAGAAAGGCCTGACCTCGAGTCCACCTAGGGCGGGTGAGAGGAGGAGGAGGCGAGTGAGAGGGAGGGGGGCGGCAGGAGCGGGAGAGGCAGGGTGGCGGGCCCGACCGACGCCGGGCTGTGTCCACACCCAAGGGCTCACCTTCCAGCCGCTTCCTCTTCCCAAGAAGGGACGCAGGATGGGTTTTCTGTGCTTGCTTTTAGAAGGCCAGCAGAGGGCTGGGGTGTCACATTGGGGTCCATATGGGACAGAACAGGGGCAGAATGATGCAAAGTCCCCAAACTGAGCAAGTTCAGCAGAAGCGTGCGTGAGCCGTGGGCACCTGCATCAACCGTGGGCAGATTCAGACCTTCTGGGAGAAGCATGTTGGTGCCAGAGCAGGAGCCAGAGATGTCTCGAATCTCTTGTCAGAGTAATTTCACTTCTGAAGAAGTGAAGAGAAAACCATCCGTAATTCAAAGAGGTTCACCATGCGATAATCCCCACATCTCAAAGCAGGGAACACAAATAAATGCCGGACAGAAGAACCAGGGAGAGTGAGTCAGCCAGCCACCAAACCTAGAAGGTTTCACAGTTGCTGGAAACTGTCGGCAAAGGGTTTTAATGACACAGGAAAATGCTTATACTTCAGCACGGCTAGGAGAAAGCCAGCATACAAGACCGTATCCCGTGAGGACCTCAGCATTGCAAGACGGCATTTGTGGGAAGAGACGCACACCGTTATTCTGGATGAATGCTACAGTGCAGTAACTCTTTAGAGCTAAATACCTCCCACTCAGCCACACTCTGCCATATCTCCCACATTTTTATAATAAATATGAAAAATGAAAGTGAGAACGTGAAAGTGTCAGTCACTCACTCGTGTCCGACTCTCTGCCACGCTATGGACTGGAGCTCGCCAGGTTCCTGTCCTTGGGATTCTCCAGGCAAGGATACTAGAGTGGGTAGCCGTTTTCTTCCTCAAGAGATCTTCCAACCCAGGGATCAAACCTGGGTCTCCTGAATTGCAGGCAGATTCTTTACCGTCTGAGCAACCAGGGAAAATGTAAGAAAATAAGCTGTATTTTTAGAAGGATAATGTAATTTTATAAATGAAAGCTCCAGAATGAGCCATCAGGTACATTTTTACCCTAAATCTTCTGAAATCAACAAAGAGCAGAACACAGACAGAGAGAAATTTACTAACAGGCCCGCTGACGAGTTGAAGTGGGTACAGGTGCCAGGCTGTATCCGCGAGTCATGGCTATAATCTAACACTGCCTTTAAAGCAAAAAAAAAAAAAAAAAACACAAATCTGAAAAGTTGCTTCAGTGGCATTTGATTCTTTCAAACACATTATAACTTGAAGCCTATGGCACATGTCATAAAACACACCAACTTGTCCATCCAACCATAATATATGTACATAGGTGTGGCCATGAATGTGCATATGCTTATGAATAGATACACGTTGATGGATAGGTCTCTTTGGATATGCCTGTGTTTATCAGTTCAGGTCAGTTCACTTCAGTCAATCAGTCATGTCTGACATTTTGCAACCGAATGAACCGCAGCACGCCAGGCCTCCCTGTTCATCACCAACTCCCAAAGTTTACCAAACTCATGTTTATTGAGATGGCGATGCCATCCAACCATCTCATCCTCTGTCATTCCCTTCTCCTCCTGCCCTCAATCTTTCCCAGCATCAGGGTCTTTTCAAATAAGTCAGTTCTTCGCATCAGGTGGCCAAAGTATTGGAGCTTCAGCTTCAGCATCAGTCCTTCAGATGAATATTTGGGACTGATTTCCATTTGGATGGACTGATTGGATCTCCTTGCTATCCAGTGGACTCTCAAGAGTCTTCTCCAACACCATAGTTGAAAAACATCAATTCTTTGGTGCTGAGCTTTCTTTATAGTCCAACTCTCACATCCATACATGACTACTGGAAAAACCATAGCCTTAACTAGATGGACCATTGTTGGCAAAGTAATGTCTCTGCTTTTTAATATGCTGTCTAGGTTGGTCATAACTTTCCTTCCAAGGAGTAAGTGTCTTTTAAATTCATGGCTGCAATCACAATCTGCAGTGATTTTGGAGCCCCCAGAATAAAGTCTCTCACTGTTTCCACTGTTTCCCCAACTATTTGCCGTGAAGTGATGGGACCAGATGCCATGATCTTCGTTTTCTGAATGTTGAGTTTTAAGCTAACTTTTTCACTCTCCTCTTTCACTTTCATCAAGAGGCTCTTTAGTTCTTCCTCACTTTCTGCCATAAGTGTGGTGTCATCTACATATCTGAGGTTATTGATATTTCTCCCGGCAATCTTGATTCCAGCTTGTGTTTCTTCCAGTCCAGTGTTTCTCATGATGTACTCTGCATAGAAGTTAAATAAGCAGGGTGACAATATACAGCCTTGATGTACTCCTTTTCCTATTTGAAACCAGTCTGTTGTTCCATGTCCAGTTCTAACTATTGCTTCCTGACCTGCATACAGATTTCTCAAGAGGCAGGTCAGGTGGTCTGGTATTCCCATCTCCTGAAGAATTTTCCACAGTTTATTGTGATCCACATAGTCAAAGGCTTTGGTATAGTCTATAAAGCAGAAGTAGATGTTTTTCTGGAATTCTCTTGCTTTTTCCATGATCCATCAGATGTTGGCAGTTTGATCTCTGGTTCCTCTGCCTTTTCTAAAACCAGCTTGAACATCTGGAAGTTCAACGGCTCACGTATTGTTGAAGCCTGGCTTGGAGGATTTTGAGCATTACTTTGCTAGCGTGTGAGATGAGTGCAATTGTGCAGTAGTTTGAGCATTCTTTGGCATTGCCTTTCTTTGGGATTGGAATGAAAACTGACCTTTTCCAGTCCCGTGGCCACTGCTGAGTTTTCCAAATTTGCTGACATACTGAGTGCAGCACTTTCACAGCATCATCTTTCAGGATTTGAAATGGCTCAACTGGAATTCCATCACCTCCACTAGCTTTGTTTATAGTGATACTTCCTGAGGCCCACTTGACTTCCTGTGTTTATGTGAATATTTAAACATGTATTTGCATATGTGGTGCATGTGTATGTGTATGTGAGTGATTATGTTTGTACACATGTGTGCATGCACGTGAACACATGTGCTTTTGCTTTTGATTATGTATCTGTATGAATGTTTCCTAAGTGTGCGACTCTGCATGTGTGGATGAATTGTATGCGTTTGTATTTGTGAGTTTATGTCCATTAATGTGGATGTGTATCTGAATGTGTATGTTTTCTATGTACACATAACAAACTCGCTCCTCTGTTTCCAGCCTCATAACTCCAGAAATCAAGCCTTCCTTCTAAAGTGATGACTTTGATCGGATTCTGATGATCATCTGAATGAAATGTATGTATTGAATTTAAGTAAGACAAAAAAGAATTTTAAACCCTAAGACCAGGATAATTATATTAGTCCTGTACAAACTGATACAATGTATTTAAACTGTTTTCAACTTTTAAATAAATTTTATGCCAAAGAGCTTAGAAAATGAGTTCCTGGCATCCTTGAAGCTGATACTGTTGGTATTTTGAAACAACAGCCAAAGTAATTACTGTGGGGGAGTTGTGCCTTTCCATGTCTGCCAGAGGAACAGTTAAGGTAACAGCATTCCGATGCAGAAATCCACTGGGACTTGGATTAAACTTTTTCAAGATTATGATTTTTGACTCAGTAGAGGCACATAAATCCCCCGTCTAAAGGAACATTTGAGAAAGTTTAAGGCAACAAAACGGAAGAATCTGCAATGAAATAAATATCTTTTTAGACTAAACAGCAGTAGACATTACAGAAAACACTATTATATCATCAGTAGCTTTCTTCTTTACCCATCGGGGGGTCTGTAATTATGTCATAATTCATATTTAATTGTTTCATCTGACGACTATTATCTCATTTCTTCATGATTGTCTTATTCTGGCTGTTTATATATTTTCCTATTCACAGTGTCACGATTTTCAGACTAAAATATTGTGTTTAGAGAATATTAGTTTTGTTATAAATGATATATGTATATGATTTAATTTTTATTTTAACTTTTTAAGAAAATCAAACTGCAATCCCAGGATGTGTCGTGTTGACTACAGGACGCCCCACTCCGCATGTTTTAAAGCCGCGTGCCTCCACAGCTATAGCTCCCTTTATAGAAAACATTAAACACTTTTCTTGAAGGATACAGTGTTAATTACTATTATAAATATTTTCAAATAAAATAATAAAATGTGCATACCCCACAGAAACAACAGTTTCTTAAACACACAAAAGAACTGAAACCCACAGTCCTACCGAGAAGTAAAAGCTACGTTGGAACAGCCTTGTTCTCTGGAACACAGTCATTTCAAAACTGCGATGTGAACACTTTTACAAAACGGTTTTGTGACATTCAGAAAGACCATGAGCAAAATGCCCGGCATCGTTCGGACCTAGCGCTGGAGGAAACTGAGTTTTGAGCGAGGAGGAAGAGAGCCTGTGCCTGCTGGAGAGGGCAGCCTGAGTCCTGGGCCCCGAGGCAGCTCACAGCGCCCCTCAGTGTGAACCCCGCGCACCCCGCGAAGCTGAGTCTGCTGGGGGTGAGCACGGCTCCGCTCTCGGGCCGGGGCTCCTGGCCGGCGAGCTGGCGGGTGGGGAAGGCCAGGCTCTCGGGGAGGGGCGGTCAGGAGAGCCCCGCGCCGCGGTGTCGGCCAGCCTCCACGGCTGGGCACTCCCAGGGCGGCTGGTTCAAGCTGCCACTGAGGGGTTGCCGAACGCAGAGGGGGCCGAGCGGCGCCCTACACGCCACGTGTGCCGTGTCCACAGGCGGAAGTGGCCTCGAGGGCGCGGACCCGGGGGCACGCACTGAATGGAACTGGGGCCCTGCTTGAGTAGTTATTCCTCCTGGTTGCATGATTCATAACTGTGAGTTTGTATAATTCCTAACTGTGGCTGTGTGCACCAAGAGGCTCACAAAAATTCTGGAAAGCTAACTGCTAGGTCTCCTGAGCCGTTCTTTTTTTTTTTTTAATTAATTTTTACTGGAGTATGCATGCATGCAGGCTAAGTTGCCGTGAAAGTGAAGTCGCTCAGCCGTGTCCGACTTTTTGCGACTCCATGGACTGTCGCCCGCCAGGCTCCTCAGTCCATGGGATTCTCCAGGCAAGAGTACTGGAGTGGGTGGCCATTTCCTTCTCCAGAGGATCTTCCTGACCCAGGGATCAAACCCGGGCCTCCTGCACTACAAGCAGACGCTTCACCGTCTGAGCCACAGGACTTCCCTAAGTTGCCTCAGTCGTGTCCAGCTCTTGGCAACCCCATGGACTGGAGCCCGCCAGGCTCCCCTGTCCCTGGGATTCTCCAGGCAAGAACACTGGAGCGAGTCGCCATGCCCTCCTCCAGGGGGTCGGCCTGACTCGGGGACTGAGCCCGCGTCTCCTGCTTTGGCAGGCAGGTTCTTTCCACGAGGGCCACCTGGGAAGCCCCTTACAGGCGCGCAGTCGCTTCACAACGTTGCGTTAGCCTCTGCTGTGCAGCAAAGGGAGTCAGCTGCACACACGCGTCAGGCGCAAGACAGGCTTCCCAGATGGCTCAACGGTGAAGAGCCCACCTGCCAAGCAGGAGACTCGGGTTCGATCCCGGGGTCGGGAAGATCCCGTGGAGGAGGAAAGGGCAGCCCACTCCGGTCTTCTTGCCTGGAGAGTCCCATGGACAGAGGAGCCTGGCGGGCTAGTCTATGGGGCTGCAGAGAGTCAGACGTCGCTCAGTGACGGAGCAAGAGCAGCAGGTGCCGGGCGGAGCTCAGGACTACACGGCAAACGCCAGGGGCCCCGCTGGGAGAGGGGCGCGGCGGCCTCGGGGCCACGGGAGACGCGGCCCTTCGTGGAGGCGGGTGGAGGGGATATAGGAGTTTTGCAACAGAGGGCAGGTAGTCTGAACATCAAAAGATTATTGTTACTTAAGGGAAACCAGATATCCCAAGTTAAGGACTTTGGTGCTTCTCTGTGTGTGGGAAGAGGCCAGGGACTGGGCTTGCTGAAATCGCCCCTTTGATACGCACCTCACTTAACTGGGGCTCACGTCCTGTGTTTTCACATCCTGGGTCTCCTCAGGGCTCGCTCTGGGGCATGAAATCTGATGGCTGCCAGGCGGCAGGTGGTCATTCTTTCCTTCCCGAGTCCCCCCAGGGCTCGCCGGCTCGCCGTCCGTGGCGGCTGGGATCCCTGATGACTGTGGCATCCCTGTCCACTGATATGGCCGGACCTACTCCATTTCTTAATTAGGAGACCGACATGATCCCCTTGGGCCTGATCCAAAGATCCTGGGTTCTCCCTCCAACAGGACAGAAGCCTCCCCAACACCCAGCTCCTGGGCACTCTGCCGTCCAGCTCCCCGGCCTGCTCAGGGGCTCAGCAGGTCAGGTGCCAGGCACCAGCCGGGCTGGTATTCTCCCCTTTCCCACCACCAGACACTGGATACAGGACCCGGAGCAGGAAGGTCCCTGTCGATTTCACGACCGCTGCTAACTGTGATAAAAAAAACGAATCACAAAACACTCTTAGCAGTTGGGTCTCTTGTGCCGAGTTTAAAAGTAGTGGGTTTACAATCTCATTTGTCCTGAGACGGTCAGAGCAAGCATGGTGGAAGGGGTGACCCTGGCTGGGTCACTGCGGTGAAATCACTAACTAAATCTCGAGCAGTGCTGCCTCTGGACGGGTCTCCACCGACCTGAGCTTCCAGCCCCAGACTCGAGGAGAACCGGCAGAGAGCAGGGTGCCGGGAAGAGGCCAGACCACGCGGACCGGAGGACTGAGGCTGGAGAGCGGCTAGGCTGGGGGCGCGCCGCCTCTGAGCCCCCGTCATCACAGGGCGAGGCATCTGCGATGCTGCCCCAAGGAAGTGAGACAGCGGCTCAGACTAAATCACAGCTGAAAAGACCAGGCTGCCCCGGAGGAGGCCAGACAGGACTGGCCGACTAGGCCCAGGCGAGACCGAACTGGAAACCGGCCCTGCCTGATCAGCGTAACAGAAGTTTCAGTGCTTAAAGAAAAAAGTCATTCTGTGTAAATGAAGGGGATGGGCGAGGGGGAGAGGCCCAGCTTCTGTCCAGCCTGGACTGATCTGGACCGAGGGGTGAACCCCTCCTGTAGACACAGGCTCCCCGCAGCCCCTCACACCCCTCCACTCTTCTATTAGGATGGGGACTGACCAGCTATTTAAAACTGCATAATGGGCACACGTGGACACACACACACACACACACACACGTATTTTTCCTACTTTATAGCAGACCAAAGGCAAGCTTCCAGTAGGCATGTACGGATATGAGAGTTGGACTAGAAAGAAAGCTGAGTGCCGAAGAACTGATGCTTTTGAACTACGATGTTGGAGAAGACTCTTGAGAGTTCCTTGGACTGCAAGGAGATCCAACCAGTCTATCCTAAAGGAAATCAGTCCTGAATATTCGTTGGAAGGATTGATGCTGAAGCTGAAACTCCAATACTTTGGGCACCTGATGCAAAGAACTGACTCATTGGAAAAGACCCTGATGCTGGGAAAGATTGAGGGCGGGAAGAGAAGGGGGCAACAGAGGATGAGATGGCTGGGTGGCATCACTGACTCAATGGACATGAGTTAGAGTAAGCTCCAGGAGTTGGTAAAGGACAGGGAGGCCTGGCACGCTGCAGTCCATGGGGTTGCAAAGAGTTGGACACGACTGAGTGACTGAACTGAACTGAAAGGCAAGCTTAGCATGGTTTACTAACCAAAATTTAAAAGTCCAATAATTCAAATGAAGACAATACTGAACACATTTGGGAATTTACTTCATACCAGGGATTTAGAGATTAGCCCCATTTATCAAAAAACATTGATTATTTGTGTTATTATTTATATCTATTAAAAGCTACTAGAATGAGCAGCCATTAAAAAAAAAAAAGGAAAATAGGAGTTAGATCTTTGTCAGGAAACCCAAATATCCTGTTGCTCATCCCATTGTAATTCTGATGTATACCGGAAGCTGGGTTTCCCTGGTGGCTCAGCAGGAAAGGAGCCACTCGCAGAGCAGGAGAGGCAGGAGACCGGGCTGGGTCGCTGGGCCAGGAAGACCCCCTGGGGAAGGCAATGGCAGCCCACTCCAGCATTCCTGCCTGGAGAACCCCGGGGACAGAGGAGCCTGGCGGGCTGCAGTCCCTGGGGTCGTGAAGAGTCGGACGCGGCTGAGCAGCTGAGCAGCACGTGCTGGGAGCCTGGTCGTGGCGCTGCTATTGCAGAAGCACCGCACGAGCCCAGCCCGGGGGCCAGGCGCTCTGCCAGGCTGGCCTCATGACCAGCTCTCAAAGCAGTGTTATTATTTCCATCCACAGACCGGGAAACTGATGTTCACAGAAGTTAAGTAACATGTTTAATAGATAATCTGGACCAAACTCTTGTCAAAAAGCCGTCACCATTGACCAGCGGGAACGTCCATGAGCTGACATGCCACCGCCTCCCTTACACCGTCCTTGAAAACTCTGCCCCGAAAGTCCTGGAGGAACCGGGTCACCTGAGCATCCGCTGGCCGCGGTCCTGCTCGGCCCTGTAATAAGAGCCTTACTTTCCTCCACCACACGCTGGTCAGCAGCAATGGCTTTAACGCACCTGGGGCCGCCGACCCAAGTTCGGTCTGCACATGACACGCACGTGTGTTGGATAGTGTTAGCGACAACTTAGAGATGCAACTGGAGAAGGCAATGGCACCCCACTCCAGGACCCTTGCCTGGAGAATCCCATGGATGGAGGAGCCTGGTGGGCTGCAGTCCATGGGGTTGCTGAGTGTTGGACACGACCGAGCGACTTCACTTTCACTTTTCACTTTCATGCACTGGAGAAGGAAATGGCAACCCACTCCAGTGTTCTTGCCTGGAGAATCCCAGGGACGGGGGAGCCCGGTGGGCTGCCGTCTGTGGGGTCGCACAGAGTCGGACACAACTGAACGACTTGGCAGCAGCAGCAGCAGCAGCAGGGATGTCACACGGGCTGCCGAGCAGGCAGGGCGATGTCGCCTCCGTCCGCACTGGCTCCTTCGGATTCATGATTCTAAGGACCTAACTAAGGACGAGGAAGAGGCTGCCAGCGGCCTGGCCAGCGAACCCTCCCGTGGCGTGAGAGCCACGCAGTGGCGTCACATTCCCTGGATGAGCTTGAAGGCCACTCAGCTCCACCCTGGCCCCTTCCCACATAGAAGGAGGAGGCCACCTGTGTTGCCGCACTTACACTGCAGTTTGTGTGGTCATTTTAGTCACGCTGAAATCGCCGAGTGTCCCGCCCACCGGCACCAAATTCCACTTTGGCCTTATTCTAGCCAAAGAGCTGAAATTGACTCTTTTAAAGCCTGAACTGATATTAAAATGACCTTTCCCAACTGAGTAGTAAAGATAGAGAGGCATGAAGCAAAAAGAAAGATCCGTGTAGTGAGGCTGATTTTATTTCACGACACAACCAGCTAATCACAATATTTACCTAAAACAATATTTACCCAGTATTTCTGGGTCCTTGGCAGATAAACGTGGTTCGTTCCCCAGAGCCATGCTTGCCATCGCTCCTGTGACGGGTTTCACGCCTGCTCTATCTGTCACAGTGGCCAGGGGCCACCTGTAGCTTGCTGGACACTTGGGAGACAGTGAGTGTGACCAAGAAATTGAAGTTTAATTAATTCAGTTTGAATGGATTTGAACTGAACAGCCGCAAATAGCCAGGTACTAGCTCACTGGATGGTGCAGCTCTGCAAGATACAAAGTCACCTCATTCGGGGCTGATCTGCCCAACCACACGGCTGCTTCATCTACATCCTAAAAACACCGTCTTAAATAATAAATATGATGACCGATGCCTGTGAACACCCTCTGTCCTTCTCCTTAAACGCGGACCCTTGTTCATGTCCAGGGAGATCCCAGTCCACTGAGATGGCCTGGGATGGAGGCCATGGGAGGCTAAGAAGGGAGGGAAAATCGAGACTTGAGAAAAGAAATCAAAAAAAGGAAACACAGGAAAACAATGAGAAATGAAAGAGCAAAGGAAAAGAGAGAGCGGGGAGCAGGGTCACAAAGCCCCCAGGCGGTCAGGCGGCACCCCCGGAGCTGTGTCACTGTGGGGCTCCCGTCTGGGGACGGCAGGCGGCTCGGCGTGGGGCGCCAGCTGGCGGGTGAAGCGGGCACCCAGGAGTGAGCAGGCAGCGGCGGCGGGGCAGGACGGGGGCGAGGGACGCACACGCCAGCCTCTGGACGGACGCTCCCAAGCCGCACAGGTGCCACCTTCCAGGGCCTGAGGGCGTGTCGCACTGGCCATCTCCACTGTCCCTTCAAAGGCCACCCGGCCTCCAAAAGCTGCACCCTTCAAAGGCCACCCGGCCTCCAAAAGCTGCACCCTGCACTGCCCGCCTGCCTCCCTTCAAGCAGACGTACCATGGAGAAGAGCCGCTGGGCCGCCTGGGCTATTCAGATATCCTGACTGCACACTGTTTAGTATCTTCTGCAAAGTATCCATTTCAGATGCATTTAAAAGGGACTTTAAAATAAACACCGTGCAACTCCGTATGTGATAGGCTCTCACTTCCGAGCAGCGTGGGCAAATCCTGTGTCCTGTTACACGCTCAGACCTACAGACGGGAAGCTGCTTTGAGCCTCGCCCACGCTCAGACACAGCCTCTGCGGCCCCTTGGGACGGGTCCCCGCCTCGCGGCCGCATTCTCATCAGCAAGCAGAGCGGCCCGCCTGCGTGTCCACCTGCGTCCTCTGGGCCAGAGTCAGCACCGGGGCCTCCGGCTCATCCACGTCCAGCCGAACGAGGGGAAACGCGCACAGCTCCTGACCTGGGCTGGGGGCTCTCCTGCCCGTCACCTGCTGCCTCTGGGCTCTCCCCCCTCGAGCTCTAGGCTCCACACCCGCCCAAGCCGCGCCACCCGCGATCCCTGGAGCTCCAGAGCAGTCCCGGGTGGTGACGTGGGGGGCCATCGTGTGGGGGCTGGCCAGGGTTTGCCTGAGGCTGTGCCCCCAAGCCGGCCGGCCTTCCCGAGTCTGCCTGACCCCAGGCTCCCCACCCTTGGCACAACGCTGGCTCACGTCTCCCCATCCATCCCCTCCTGCGCACGTGTTTTCTCAGCTGTAAGCTGAAATATACAACAGGACACACGATCCCACAACTTTCCCCAGACGTGTGAGCCTAGTCACGTGCAAAGTCACACAGGTTTAATTTCTGCCGTCCCCTCTAAGCGCACACGCAGTAGGTTCTTTGCAGGAAATAGTAAATGATGAGAAATGACGAGAGCTGTGGATAATCAGGGGTGTACAGTTGCTTGTTCTTCACAGAACACCTGTCCCTAATTTAGTGTCTTCCGTTGAAAGTGTTTCTTCCCCTTCATCCATCCTTCAAAGCTCATCACTCGGCCCTGAACCTCCGAAGGGGCCTTATTTGGAAACAGAGCAAGTGCCGGTGGAAGCAGTGCAGGTCCTATGCTGGCGGGGGGACTTCGTCCTCTGACTGGCGTCCTTATAAAAGGGGAGCCTGGACTCAGGGGACACCCCAGGAGAGGCTGTGGGCAGACTGGACCTGTGCTGCCACAAGCCAGGAATCAGCAGAGACCTCGGGGAGGCGGGGACAGACCCCCCAACCCCTGCAGGATCGGGCCTGCCCACACCGCCGCCCTGATTTCTGCCCGGAGGGTGTGAAAGAATGAAGGCAGGCAGTCTGTGGCGCTTGTTACAGTAGCCCTGGGAAGCTGATTCAGCAAGAGCCTGAAACAGATCAGGATTCCCAGGGGGCAAAGGACCCGCCTGCCAGTGCAGGAGATGCAGGAGGCATGGGATCGGTCCCTGGGTCCCGAAGGTCCCCTGGAGCCGCGAATGGCAGCCCACTCCAGTATTGCTGCCTGGAGAAGTCCATGGACAGAGGAGACTGCTGCTGCTCCTACGTTGCTTCAGTCGTGTCCAACTCTGTGCAACCCCATAGGCGCCAGCCCACCAGGCTCCCCCGTCCCGGGGATTCTCCAGGCAAGAACCCTGGAGTGGGTTGCCATTGCCTTCTCCAGTGCATGAAAGTGAAAAGTGTAAGTGAGGTCGCTCAGCCGTGTCCAACTCCCAGCGACCCCACGGACTGCAGCCCACCAGGCTCCTCCGTCCATGGGATTTTCCAGGTAAGAGGACTGGAGTGGGGTGCCATCTGGCCGGCTACAATTCATGTGGTCACAAAGAGTCAGACACAGGTGAGTGACTAACACTTTCCTGGGGGTGGGGGTGGGGGCCGCTAGTGGTAAGGAACCCGCCTGCCAGTTCAGGAGATGCGGGAGACACGGGTTCAATCCCTGGGTCCGGAAGGCCCCCTGGAGAAGGGAATGGCAGCCCACTCCAGGGTTCTCACCAGGGAAATCCCAAGGACAGAGGAGCCTAGTGGGCTGCATCCATGAGGTCGAAAAAGAGTCGGACAAGAATGAGCACACATATGGTAGATCCCCTGAATAGCATATTTCCCAAGAAAAAAGCCTGTAACTTAGCACCTCTGGGTATTTATTCCTGTTTGTTTGTTTTTCCTGAAGCCAGATGAAAGCACAGCCTGATCTTATCTTGGCATCTCCCAGGTAATTATCCCAGGGATGATCAAGTCAGAGCTGCTCGTAAACACTCGTTAATTTTCCATCAGGACACGTCATCCGAAGTATTCATCATAAACCTCTTTCAAAGGGCAAACTCCTCCAGAACATTTAAAATAGGATCTGATTTGCCGGCATCTGTGGCGGCCACTTTCACAGAGCCAGGTGCGCCTGCTTCCCTCCGCGGATGAAGAGCCGTGCGGGGGCCCCGCCGCCCCAAAGCCCGGGTGCGCAGACGCTGCGCGCCGCCGTGCGTGCGGTCTGTTCTCGCGGCGCGCGGACCGTGCGTATCGCGCCGGCAATTAATCCCGTATATTCCTGGCTGAAGTCACAGTGCTCATTTCAGGATGGAGCTGGAGTGAGGAAAGCCTATCTATATCTGTAAATGGATGATATCATTATTTTGGGAAATGGAAGTTTAAGCTCTGCGAAACGTACAATCCCGCGGAGATCTCCGTGGAGGAACTTGTGTGCGCAGGTGTTCAGCGTGATAAGGTGCGTTGCCATTTATCTGTGTACTTGCAGGCAAATATTAACATAGTCATGAATTAAGCTTTTAATCCCCTTTATTATAAATTGAATATCTTTATTTTAACAAACATCAACAATGCACATTATTGTGGTCCCAACTATTCATTACTATTCCCCACAGCGAGGCGTTACATGATACGCGGTGATACACGTGTTTCGGGAGCGGCAGGCGTCTGTGAGCCCCTGCAGGATATCTGCTTCCTCCCAGCCTAAACAAAGACGTGCGCTCACAAACACGCTTCTCATGTCGGGGAGGAGAACCGCGGCTCCGTCCTGTGCCCGGGAAGTCTGGGAATGTGATTCGTGCTGGAAGCGTTGGTGAGAAATCCATATTCTAGTTCTCAGAAAACTCGAATGGAGCTGGATTGAGGAGCCAAGCTCAGAACAGCAAACCTCGGGGCCTGGCGGAGCCCAGGTGCTGAGAGGCCAGGTCTGGGTCAGATCACTGCTTGTTCCAGCCTCTGGAGTTTCGCGGTGTCAGTCTAGGCCCAAAGCGAGGAGAGAGGGTGCTCGCTCCAGAGGTGACTGGGGGTGGGCGATCTTACCGACCGAGTCACTATCGCACGTGTTTGGAGAGCCTCTGCGTGCAGACTGACTTCAGAACTCCTGATTGCCAGGTGCTGACAGCAGGGTGAGGGCGGCTCGGAAGCTCATGGACGCGCTGCAGCCCGAGGGTGACGGGCACGCACGCTCAGCCACTCAGGGGACGCCCTGCAGCCCGAGGGTGACGGGCATGCACGCTCAGCCACTCAGGGGACACGCTGCAGCCCGAGGGTGACGGGCACGCACGCTCAGCCGCTCAGGGGACGCCCTGCAGCCCGAGGGTGACGGGCGCGCACACTCAGCCGCTCGGGACACGCTGCAGCCCGAGGGTGACGGGCGCGCACCCTCAGCCGCTCAGGGGACACGCTGCAGCCCGAGGGTGACGGGCGCGCACGCTCAGCCGCTCAGGGGATGCCCTGCAGCCCAAGGGTGACGGGCGCGCACGCTCAGCCGCGTCCAGCTCTTTGCGACCCCATAGATTGTAGCCCACCAGGCTCCTCTGTCCATGGGATTCTCCAAACCCTTCCCTTCTCCAGGGCATATTCCCAGCCCAGGGATTGAACCTGCATCTCCTGCACTGGCAGGCGGATTCTTTACCGCTGAGCCCCAAGGGAAGCCCAAAGAGGACAGAGGCAGACCCGGTGTGCACTGGGGGGGATGAGAAATGGAGAAAGAAGGAACTCAGTCCGGGGATGGAGGCATGGGAAGAGGGGTCAGGGATTCCGCAGACCCGCAGACAGTCATGGACCATGAAGGGACTCTGTGGTCAGGACTCTAGACTGGGCCGCCTTTGCCGAGCACAGAAAGCAAGCTGCCCTGAGGAGCCCCGCAGAGGCGCCAGGGGCACACCGCCGACCTCCTGGGAACGGTCTCTGCACCGATCCGCTGTTTCTAACCTTGACTCCACTCTCATCCTACACCCAAACTGTGTACACACGCGTCTGTCTCAGGTCACGCAACCACTGCCCAAGCACCCTGACGGCAAAGGCGGCCCAGGCAGGGAGGGAGCCCGAACCGACGCCCCGAAGAGGCAGCGCAGCATCCAGGGCCAAGCAAGCACAGTAGAGCCCGCCTGCCCCAGAGCCCCGGGGCCCCGGAGCCTGTGGCTTCTGAAGGGGGCCCAGCATGCAGGACGGCAGCCGTGCTGCTGCGCCGCTCCTCGAGGCCAGGTATGCATGGATCACCCGCCACACGCCGCTTGACCACGTTCAAGGGCCTTACAAACAAAAGTGCTAGACGTCTGCACAGCCCGCACAACAGAGGGCCGAGGTGACGCCGGCCGTGTCCCCCCTTCTTCCAGCCGTGGGCCCCACACACGAAGAGCCAGAGCTTGGAAGAAACCAGAAAGTAAAACCTGCAACTAGCCCTGAGCCCCGGAAGCGCGGCGGCACTGAAGTCACTCCTGACGGGCTCCGCATCCCTGCCCTGGGCGCCATTAAGGTTATTTTTCTCTTCCTGCTTTTAAAGGAATATTATTTCTCAAGTTAATACTGTTCATCAGAAGGCTTATGGTTTCCAGATAAAATTGGGAGGATGTTTTTCCAACAGTGTTACCTAGAGACCTTGTTTAATCCATAAAATACAAATGTTGGAAATCCATCCTGGTGACATAAATAAACCAGCTGAATGGGGAAGCCAGCAGATGCTTGAGGCCCGTGGTTTGTTGGCAAAGCTGCTTGTCCAGTTTAAACAATTAGTCATCCTCATCCCCTCCCCGAAGATGTCCTGATTATTCTTTTTCTTCAAACGCTATATATTTAGATAACTTCCCTAGTTTTGCACAAGGAACGACATCATTAGCTTCCGAAGTCTCGTACAATGCCTGCACGCAAGCCTCCAGGCCCTGCAATTGGCTCAGAATCCAACACTGTCATAACCACATCTTTCTGTGACAGCATGTCACACTCCAGGCACCGAGCTCACTCGGGAAAGCAAACCCCACGTAGGCAAACACAATCCCAGGTGCTCAGGAGGAAAGAGAGCCTGGCCTACCCACTGTGCCGTCCGGGAGGAGACGGGGAGTGTGGGGTAGGAGGCTACGGCCCCATAACTGCCTCCCCGCATCAGCCACAGACGAGGACGCCAGGCCCTTGGGTGAGGAGGCATCCGGAGGAAGCCTGCAGTGTGGTCCATCAGCTTGTGACTCTCGGCCGGACATGCTCAGGGACTCTAAATGGGATTGCTGCTGCTGCTAAGTCACCTCAGTCGTGTCCGACTCTGTGCGACCCCACAGACGGCAGCCCACCAGGCTCCCCAGTCCCTGGGATTCTCCAGGCAAGAACACTGGAGTTGGGTGCCATCACCTTCTCCAGTGCATGAAATTGAAAAGTGAAAATGAAGTCGCTCAGTCGTGTCCGACTCTTCGAGACCCCACGGACTGCAGCCCACCAGGTTCCTCCATCCGTGGGATTTCCCAGGCAAGACCACTGGAGTGGGGTGCCATCGCCTTCTCCGCTAAATGGGATTACAGACACGCAAACGTCCATCCTGTTCATGGTGTGATTTTACCGTCACTTCAGAAGCTTAGGATTGCAGAGCTCAGCCTTCGAGAGGTCTCCGAGACCTTCCCCTGAGCTAGGGACACAGAGCAGGGTCTCGAAAATGACCCTTCAGCTGAGCCACCCGGCTGCAGGCCAGGCAGGCCTCTCTGTGCCTCTGCCCCTAACCTGGTACTTCGGGGGGTTGTTGTTTATTCTAATAAAAGCAGAATTCTGCTTTAAATGTATGCCTTACACATTATTAATAGGTCTACCTTCAAATGGGGCTTCCCCAATGGCTCCGCGGGTCAAAAACCCACCTGCAGTGGAGACACAACAGGTGCGATCCCTGGGCCAGGAAGATGCCCTGGAGGAGGAAACGGCATCCCCTCCAGTGTTCCTGCCTGGAGAATTCCGTGGACGGGGCAGCCTGGCGGGCTGCAGTCCGTGGGGTCACAGAGAGTCACGGCTGAAGAGGCCGACATGCACACACACACACTATCTTAACACACGCAGAGTAAGATTTTTAAATGGCGTATCTTAGGTGGAGATTAATCGGTTTTCATTCATTAATTATATTATTTAGACACAAACTTTGCTCTTGTTCCCATTTTGTCCCCTAAGTTCATGACGATGGAATCACTGCGGGTTCTCCTCTCGGATCAGATCTGCATGTTCCCCCAAATCTGGGCACCAAGCTGCCTCCTTGCATTTCTAACCCAACTCTAACTTCAAGAAGGACAAATGCTACCTTATCTGTCTATGTTGGCTAAGGCACTTTGTATCCATTTTTCTTTTCTTTTTCTGCTTTCTTTCCTGTTCTGCTACTACAGTAATTTCTCCGAAATGTTAGGTGCTTTTCCTGGTAAAATTCCTGTTTTTCCCACCTTTGTGGGGCCGGAGTTAAAAGGACAGTTGAAGAGTTCTGGATCACTTTTGATGCCACTGGTCAAATACTCAGTATTTCCATGAGTCCCAGTTCCCCCTCTTCCAGCGATCAAAACACTCTATCTGTACAGGATATTACTGAAAAGTCATCATAATTATTCTGTTGCTGATTAATAATTCACCTCTCATACACGTGTGAAAGCCACAAAAATCTCAACTTTCACAAAACTATATTGAGACCTGGGTCTCCTTCACATGAACTGTCTCCAGTGTGCGAACGCCTCCAGGAGGGGTGATGGTGCCTGCAAATGGTGAGGACTTCCCACCCTCAAAAGTGACCAGAACTGGAAAAGAAGCAAAAGTAGCGAGGGCCTGATCTGCAGCGCAACGGCTCCATGACCACACGTTTCGAGGAATGTGGCCTGAACAAGACAGCTGGTCAAACTGAACAGGATTCGGAACTGGGCCCCCAGCTTCCCTCCAGAGGAGAGCAGTCTGCAGCAGCTGGAGTGGGGACCCTTGGGCCACGGCCGCAGGCCCATCTGCAGGAGCCACAGTGCAGGTGGGGGGGGGTGTGGAGCAGAGGAAGGATGGGCAGGACCACCCAGGGCCCTGTCCTCCCCCAGGGGGATGCACCCTGAACCCTGGCAGCCGGTTGGGGACCAGGAGGCAAGATCTGGGAGAGGTGGTTATTCCCACAGTGAAGCAGGACTAATAGTAGCAAATTGGGGAACCCTGAAATCTGGGGGTATCTCGCTAGAGGACTGGATATACCCCCAACCTGGAGGACTCAGCCCAGTACAGATGGTCGGCAACTTCAGCAGTGCAGCCTGGACACCGAGCACTCCTCCTCCGCACCCTGGACCTGGCGTGGGGGTCCCGCAGACGCAGGAGTGAGAGGATGATGTGGGAGCCCCAGAGAATCACCTGCTCTGGGCAGCAAACTGCAGTCTCAGGCAGAACGGTCTCCCCTCAATGTCAAAAGTAAGAAACAGGAAAAAAAAAAAAAAAAACTGCTGTGAAATTTCTGCAAAAATGTTACTACAACAAAAAAATGGAGATCATACACGTGAAAGAGAAATGAGAGAAAACTTGAGAATATGATGTCCCCAGGAAACAAAGTCAATTTGGTAAAACTGCTCATATCCATAACTAAGAAAATAGTGAACTGGAGGCATCACCGATGCAAAGGACATGAGTTTGTGTAGGCTCTGGGCGCTGGTGATGGACAGGGAGGCCTGGCATGCTGCAGTCCATGGGGTCACAAGGAGTCGGACACGACTGAGCAACTGAACCGAACTTAACTGAAGACAGAGGGTGGGATGATGAACAGAAAGCGAGAAGGCAAGGGAGCCAGTGTCTAAAGGAGAAACAGAGTACACACCTGCTTGTTTTTCAATAACCTTTCATTCTGAATTAAAGTATTGTAAGTTAAGTATACGCCTTCCCAAAGAAATTTACTCAAACCGAAACTATGAACCCACAACCCACACGTGAAAATGCAACAGACCGGGCTTACTTGGTAAATTAAGTATTATGCCTAAGGACTGTTTTTCCACAGCTAAATTATAAATAGAATCATTATCTAAAATGAAATAAAAAAACAAACGAAAAAAGCCGAGCCCTAGTGAACTGCGTAATCCTCCTGATGAACCTGAAATGACACTGTGGAGCTTTATTCTTTGGCTTCAGCGTCCACCGTGGTGGAGGGAGCGGGGTCAGATGCTGGGACAGAACCGTCTCTAGAAAGCGCTTCCCGCTCAAGCATCCGAGCGCTGGCGCTCACGCGGACTCGCGAGGCAGCCACGTGCCGCGGAGCCGGGACCCAGCCCTTGGCGCTGCGCGTGCGCCCGGCCGCAGCGGCCTAAAATGAGATCCACAGCCCCGAGGTCACCGGCCCAGGCTGCTGTCGGCTGCATTCCCTCGTGGAGCAGAATTAATTAAGAATCACAAGCTAAATAAACCACCCCAGGAAGATTATCTTCCCCATAATTGAATTGTGAACTCTGATGCCTGTGAGTTCAACTATCTTAAATTAATGAGCCCTGTCTGGTGGGATCCGGGTCTTTCTTAAAATGGAAATCACGCCATCCATCTTGAACTGCGGCCCTTTCCCCATGCGAGGCCTGTTACCTCTGCGGGCGCCCATTTGCTCTTCTGGGAAAGCCCTGCTTCTCAGGACGGAAACGTCCATGAAGAAGAGCCTGCCAGATCCTCTCTGTGGATGACTGCTGTTTTCCTCACCTTTCCATGGGACTCGGACTGGAATAAAGCAAACATATTTACAGCTTTTACAGATTTATCCTCAACCTTTGCATACGTGAGAGTAACCCAATCCAGGCTGAATTATATGTGCTCCATTTAGAAATCCTGCTGATGATCACTTTTTCAAACTCTGTCCCTTAACGCTACCTCGGTGTCAACATGGGTAGCAAAATTATTTTGATGCCTCGTGATAATTCCTAGTATGGCAAACAAAAATATGTTTAACTTCGCGTGTTTGGGGATGAGCTGCCCACCTGCTTGCTCCCAGTCCATCCCCTAGAAAACTGAAACACAAGGATTTCCCACTGCAGACGGCACAGCTTTAAAGTTACCAAGAAGACCTGCTAGGTTCCACAGTTCAGTTTCACGTTTGATGCCAATCGCATTATTCAGCTGGCTTATAATTAATGATCTCCTGCAGCAAGAGAGCATTTGGCCACCTGGTTATCTTGGAAGTTTCACAATATGGCATTTTTTAATGTGTACAGATATTTTACTGTATTTTTTCCAAATAGCTGAGATGAGCACTGTTATAAAAGTGGTTTGGGGCTTTTTCCAGGCTAAAATACTGTAGCCGTGCTGAACTGCATTTGAATTTCAGAGCCTTAATCCATGGAGTCCACCACGGAACCCGTGTGAACAGGGACATGCCCCATAGAGTCTGCTTCCAACCACAGGCGGGCGGGGAGGTGGGGAAGGAGGGGAGGAGGAGCCTCGGAGGCCACGCCTCCCGCGAGTCCTGCCTCTGTGAGCTTCCTCTCTGTGAGCTGGTGGTCGCCTGTACCACATGCATCCTTCTCAGGGGGATGCTCAAAGCGCTCCTTCACCGTCTCCAGGGAGGAGGCGGTGTCGGGAATGTGGAAGCCACAGTCCTGGGCTCCCGGTGCTGGGCGTTGGCTGCTGGACCCCTGCCTTCGCATCCTCACAGGCGACCCACCCACACGCTGTACACTTAGGGCCCCTCCTTCATGGATGGTTCTTAGCTCACAATAGGGAGTGATTTTTCTCTTTTTCTCTCGTCCACCAGCCAAGGCACATTTTCAAGCAACACCACCTCCAATAGCATCCGGCCTAGCATATAAGGGGAAGTTAAATATATTCACAGATACATCTGCATACCTAGGCCCATGCCATGTGATATGTACATGTATATGTCCAATTGCACCCATGTATGTGCACAGTACATACACGTGCATGGACACACATGCAGACGTGGAACTTAACTGGGAGTCAAGTTATCCCACCAGGCTTCACTTTTTGGCTCGTCCACTCCCCAAGGTGTGGGGCCTTGCACTAAGCTCTGCCATTTCTGGACAAAAGTTTCGTCAGATACTAAACCAGAGTAATAAAGATGCCTTATTTATGCTGAAGCGCCTAGAGGGCTTGTGGCATGTTGTGAGTGGTGAAGAAGCATCAGCCCTCAGACCCGCCTGTCTCCCATCCGTGTGGCAGGTGTCAAGGTGCCCACCTGCAGACACGGGGTTCCACAGGCAGACAGCCTGCAGCCTGCAGCCTGGCTCAGGAACTGCCAAGCCGGAGTGAGCCGCCCTGCCGAAGGGCACCCTCTCCGCACAGCCTGCACCCCAGGAAACTGAGGGGCCACCCGAGTTCAGGGCTCCCAGTGGGGCTGGCTGGAGCTTCACTGACTCTGTGTCCAGCCCAGTGCCTGCAGGCGCAAGCCCACCTTCCCGCCCTCAGCTGTAGGTCCCCAGAGTTCTCCCAGAACAAATGCCCTGCAAGCGGTCCCCGCTCAGAGCTGGCTCCCAGGGAAGCCAGGCCCCTCATTTTCTCTGAAGGACCCTGATGACTCTTCTGCTCTGGGATTTTGCCATCTTCAGGACACACAGGGTGATTTTAGTGATCTGTGGGTGACCAAGTAACGAGACAAGAAAAGTGAACAAGGGTCAAAGCCATGACTCCAGGCAGGGTGTTGCTTACTTAAAAGCTAAAATAGTAATTAAATTTTTAACAGAAATTAGTAAGTGTGAATCATATGGCAGTGGCACTTGGATAGCAAAGACTCCAGGAAGGCAGCGCAGAAATGAAGATGTGTGGGGAAGCTGCTGATTCTGGCTCTCCATTTTAAGCCTCATGAGGTGACTGCACAGCACGCTCTGTTCAGGCAGCAAAGCCCACCTGGCCCGCTGCTACTGGGCGTTTGTCAACACTTTATCCAGAGACATCACCACTAGGACGGCTGGTGAAGGACGTGGTCATCTGTTGCTGTGCCCAGCGCCAGACCAAGAGCACAGCTAGGACTGTCTCAGGACCCTGTCGTAGGACTGCTACTGCCCTGGATTTGGGTTTACCAGCAGCCTGTCTGAAAGGGCATCATGAGAAACAACTCTTGAAAGCTGTTCTTGTGGCCACTACCAGGATGGCATTCAGCTCTCCAGGAAGCCACACATGGGAATTTTCTCTTGAGTCTTAACACCAGGTGAAGTCCCACTGAGCACACAGGCAGACGCTTGTTTGTTATATGAATCTAGGTCCTGCATCTGGTTTGAATCCCTCAGAGTGTAGCACAGCATTTGTACAAGTAGATAGGCAAAAATATGCCTTGAATAAATGACAAAAATACATTAAAAATAAGCTTAAATATTTTAAAAATAAGCAGAGAACTTTTCATTAAGGGTTGGATGACGCTGATAGAGACTGTGACAACTAGGAGCGTCCTGTGATACAATGAAGACCTCGTGTAGGGGAGGCCAGAGGACCCGAACTCCTGTCTCCACGAGGGACCAGGCCCGGGGAGAGGGCAGTGCAAGTGGGGTGCACAGGGTGTGATCATCCCAGGGAGAGGAGCCTTGCTTGTTACCTGAGAGTGACGCCGGCCAGGGACCTGCTCTTCGCCCAGATTGGTTGTGTGATCATTCCAAGGAGAGAAGCCTCGCCTGTCACCTGAGGGTAATGCCGGCCAGGGACCTGCTCTTCACCCAGATTGGTTGTGCAGTGCTGAGCAAGACCTAATCTGTCAGGTTCTTAGTCCGCGAGGGCTGCCCCGGCAAAGCACCCCAAGCCGGGAGGCTTGTAAACCACAGACACGCACTTCTCCTGGTTCCAGCGGCTGGAAGTCGGGGATCTGGGTGCTGGCATGGCCGGGTTCTGGCGAGGGCCCTCTTGCTGGTTTGCAGACGGCCACCTTCTCCTTTGTGTCTTCATGTGGGAGCAGACGGGGGCAGCTGGACGGGAGAGAGAGGAAGCTTTCTCCTGTATTTCTTGGAAGGACACCAACCCCACCATGAGGCTGCACCCTGTGCTCTGATCACCTCCCAAGCCTCACCTCCGAACCCTGGGAGCCGAGGCTCCCTCATAGGAAGCAGCGGTCGGGGGGACAGACTCACACCAGCTTTCCGAGAAAGGCGGTTCTCAGTCAGGGTGTGTTTATACCGATTATCAGCGTAACGTACGGCCCGGGGCAGAAGTTCTGATCCAGACTCTGATGTGTACACGAAAACCACATTTCTGTGAGGAGAGCTTCTCTGCAGCAGAGGAGGCCCCCCAGACTGGGTGTGGGGGGCAGCCTGCTCCCGGACAACTCAGGGGCCCCCACCGGGTGGCCGGGTCAGGCGGCAAAATCCAGGACCCCCGGCTTCCCTGGCGACTCAGACGGTAAAGAATCGGCCTGAAATGCAGGAGGCCTGGGTTCAATCCCTGGAAAAGGAAATGGCAACCCGTTCCAGTATTCTTGCTTGGGAAATCCCACGGACAGAGGACCCTGGTGGGCTACAGTCCATGGGGTCTCAAAGAGTTGGACACGACTGAGTGACTAACGCTTTCAGATAAACCAGTAACTATGTCTCCTAGACAGACATGCACTAAAAAACTACTCATGGTTTATCAGAAATCCAAACCTGACGTTAACTGGTGACTCGACCCTAACGTCTGATTAGACTCAATGAATATCGCTTTCAGGAGCGCCAGCGTGTGTCTGCCATGCAAACCTCCTTCAGAGGCCACTTCCCTGCCATGACAGGGCCAAGGAATAAGCCAGCCATGGGCTGACTCCAGAAAGGGAAAAAAAAAAGGGCGGGGGGGCTCCAGGCTATGTTCACGTTAAACCTACAACTGTGCCATCAGCAAATTAAAATCAATTGAAATCAATTTAGCCGGATAAAGTCTCTCCCTCTGGGCTGAGGCTCATCTGCTGTGCTAACAGCTCCCAGCAATGAAACAGGTGCTTGTAAATTAATTAGCCTCCTGAAACACACCTTAAAATGAATTTCCCAGAACTCCCTGGCAGGGAGCCATCCTGGCCCCAAGAGCTGATCAGCGTCTGTAAATATTGAGATTTGATAAAGTGAGCGCGGCTCCGGCAGCAGATGGCTGGCGCGATCTGTTCACCCCGCCTGGATGACGCGTTCAAGGCCCCCTCCCAGCGGGCCCCCTCTGGGAGCCAGGGAGGGCCCCGGCCCCTCGCAGCTCCGTGCTTCCTAATTGAAAATCCTTATTCCCAGATGGAGGCCCGTGCACCGCCCCAGGCCCCGCTCGGCGCTGCCTGGCTGTTGATACACGGGTAATTGCTTCCAGTAATGCAGGTTAAATGTGACATTTAGTGCTTAATAAAACTTATCAAGGCCCAGCCGTTTATCATTCCCACACTTCGGGCTGTCACTTGAAGGGGATTCTCAAAATCCATTTGAATTCTTGAGCAGGAGACGGGCAGCTCTTCCGCTGCAGAGACATTGCAGAGACAGCTCAGCTCGTCGGGGCCTTCCTTCTTTCCTCCTTTTGCTTTATTTGGTACTTTTCAGAGATTTGTTTGTTAACAAATAAACATTCCAAATTAACCTATCGTGTGCTGAGCCGTTCCCCCCCTGTGTTTGGCGGTTGGTGAATGGCGTATAACCAGCCCCTGTGGAGCACAGAGCGTTTACGGGAGATGCACCGCTCGGCCCCTCCCGCCTGGGGCCGCAGCTCTGAGATCTGCACCCCCGGGCTCCCTGCTCCCCAGGCAGCATGAAGAAGGGAACCTGAGGGGGAAAAGACCACATTGGCCTCGCTGGATATCACCACCAGCGGCTCTAAATAGAGAAGCAGGAACTGTTGTTTAGATCGAGAGCTTGGGGTTCCTCCCCAGGGTGGTTTTGCACCAACAATGGAAAGGATTTCAGACCTGGCCTTCCGAAGAAGCCCTCCGCTCAGGTGGGCTTTCCAGCAGAGCTGCTTGGAACAAGCTGCAGGGGCTGACAGGCAGCAAGCAGTACAGCAGTGAGGCTGCTCGCGGTAGGAACGCCAGGAGACACGGCTGTGCTGACCCGCCCAGCCCTCACGTCATCACGAGTTGGAGCCTTCCCCGAGCCTTCCCCGAAAGGCCCCTCAGCGCTGCCGCCAAGGGCTGCGGTTTGTTTGCGTGCCCCACAAATTCACGCTGTTTCCAGTGGTCACATACGGAGGTCAGAGCTGAGCGCTAAAGAACTGATGCTTCTGAACTGTGGTGTTGGAGAAGACTCGAGAGTCCCTTGGACTGCAAGGAGATCCCACCAGTCCATCCTAAAGGAGATCAGTCCTGGGTGTTCATTGGAAGGACTGATGTTGAAGCTGAAGCTCCAATACTTTGGCCACCTGATGCAAAGAGCTGACTCATTGGAAAAGACCCTGATGCTGGGAAAGATTGAGGGCAGGAGAAGGGGGCAACAGAGGATGAGACGGTTGGATGGCATCACTGACTCGGCAGACATGAGTCTGAGCAAACTCTGGGAGATAGTGAAGGACAGGGAGGCCTGGCGCGCTGCAGCCCATGGGGTCTACTCATTGGAAAAGACCCTGATGCTGGGAAAGATTGAGGGCAGGAGAAGGGGGCAACAGAGGATGAGACGGTTGGATGGCATCACTGACTCGGCAGACATGAGTCTGAGCAAACTCTGGGAGATAGTGAAGGACAGGGAGGCCTGGCGCGCTGCAGCCCATGGGGTCGAAGAGTCAGACACGCCTGAGCGACTGAACAGCAACACAGGCCTTCATGGATTTGCCATGCATCTTTATTTATCTTTTAAATAAACATTCAGGCTGTCTAATTTTTAGCAGTTATAAATAGCACTATGAATATATTATCGTATAAATTTTGTGCATATTCTTGATTCTCTTCCTACAATAATTTCCAGGACAAGAAATTGCTAGGTTGAAAGGTAACACATATTTATATTTTATAAAACTCTTAACCTGAAATTGCACTTCAAAATATTCACTTGGAGAAATGTTTAAAAAAAAAAAAGAGCGGGAGAGAGTTCGTTTTACAATCTGTCAAGTTAAAGCCAGGATCATCATCGGCATGAGTCTTCAGGCTTATCAAAGACTCATTCGGCCACAGATAACAGCTACTTCCACTGGATTCTGAAACTTAATCCTACAATCTGCTTAGATCACAAACTTTATCCAATACAAAAACCCCATTAAAACCTGGCTCACAGCTAATACAAATCAAGTGAACACATGACACAAAATGTCAACAACTCCTTTATCACCTGCAAACTGCAAGAACTCCCATCAGCTAGTTCTTCCCCTGGTTCCCCACCATAGGAAACATCTGCCTTCCCAGAGGTGCTCAAGAAATGCTAAGATCCACGCAAGCATCTTAGAGCATCGCAGCCCGTCAGGGCTGGAAGGTGCAGGGGAGGAGCCCCAGTCAGGCTGTCTCTTATACACATCTAGATGTGTATAAGAGACAGTAATTTATGTGTATAAGAGACAGGGGGAGCGGCCAAGCGGAGGCCCAGAGCGACAGGCCGAGCGGGGAGCCACGCCGTCCGGCTCACCGCCTCTGGGGCCCCGCTTCTGGGAAACGCCCACTGCCACCTGGGACGAGTCCACCTCACCCCAGACTCCCGGGCCTGGTGGCCACCCAAGGGCTCGCCAGCCGTCATCGCTGAGTCCATAAGAAAAAGCGAACAGGAGAGTGTTGGTCGCTCCGTCGCCACCGACTCTGTGACCCCATGGACTGCAGCCCGCCAGGCTCCTCTGTCCTCGGAATTCTCCAGGCAAGAATACTGGAGCGGGTTACCATTTTCTTCTCCAGGGGATCGACTAGGACCATTAAACCAGACCAAAGCATTACACCAGATGGACAGGCTGGCGCTCTGGCCTCAGGCCCACTGGGTGGGAGGGGCACCCAGCGCCCCAATCCACGCAGGTCCTGCTTGACCCTGAGGACCGACCTTGGTGTTTGACCCCTGACTAAAGAACACAAAGGACTCCAGCTCCTCTAAAGCTCTTCCGACTCACACAACCCCCAGTGGTCCACGCCCCAGAGGAGAGGGTCCTGAGGCAGGTTGACAAGCAGAAGGCGGCTTCCTGCAGCCCCGGGCAAGCCTGAATGTCCGTGACCCGGGGCGGCCGGGAGCGCACACGGGCCCCTCTCTGTGTCGGGGGATCCGCCCCCCGGGGCCCCCCAGGACACGCCATCCACAGACGCTCCGCTGTCTGAGACACGCGCACGTTTCCAACTGCTGAGGCTCGGCCTCGGAGGCCAAGCTGGGAGGGAGTCGGCTGGAGGGAGCCACCCCCACCTGGAGCTGCGGTGAGCCCAGCTCCGCTCACTGGGGCCCGCACATGGCCACCCCATCAAGGGGAACACGTTGACCAGGGGTCACTGGGATGACCTACAGCTTTGCACCTGGAGTCCGTTTATCCTCTGACAAGTCTGTGACACTCTGGAGCTGTGTTCTTCCCATTTCTGGTGCAAAGAACCAGCCTTTTTGAGAATCTGATAAATACTGGATTCTCGCCTCAAGACACAGAAAGCCTATGAAAAGATATACTCAATCTTTCATGCACATTTAGGGTATTTGAAGATCCCTGGAAAACTGACCCCTGCCTTTTCGACCTTTTAAAATTATAAACAAGGTCTTCAAGTCCAAGGGCCTCCAGCAAGCTCTTTGGAGGGTCTGTGAGTTACGATAAGTAAGCGGTGGCAGACACAGTCTCCCCAGACAGACAGGGCTCTGGCCGGCCTGGGGATCTCAGCTTCTTTCTCACCTGCATCAGGGTCCCACTCATAACGGGGACAGGGTAATGGATTTATGACGGCAGGTGCCACGGGCAGAAGCAACGAGGGCAGCAAAGCAGAAAACTCACTGAACTGCATCCCTCACAGCCTTACAATAGCATCTGAGGGTTTTCCTTTTGACTTCTTGTCTCAGACTTGCTATCTGCATTTTCCCTAAATTCAAACGCAAATGCAGCAAGAGATTACTCACTGATTCTTTCAGCAACTTCTCCCCTCTCCTCCCACCACCCTTCTTGCAAGAATACTGTGTATCAGCAGCCCCTCTGGGGAAAATAACTTTGAAAAATTGGATAGTGGATGCTAAATGACTTAATGGATAATAAAATGGCTTGTGCTTCTGAGACTGCTATTTAAAGACCAACTTGATATTTTATGTAAAACGAACCCTAGTTTTTTATGCAGTCATGGGAACTTGCCCAGCTTTTCTGCCAAATTTGCTATTTATGGAGGATGTACTTCTTTAAGGCAAGTTAGAAGCCACTTCTGAGACTCACTAAGACTCTGGAGGATGGTGACATCTTTAAGCACGTCCACACTGTGGGTGAAAAAAAGAACAAAGGGTGCTTTCAAATTCCAAAAGGTAACCAGACATTTGAGCTGAAATTGTAAAGGATAATTCCTGCATGTCAGGATGGCAAACTGAGGACAGGACTTGAACTTGAAAACTCATCTGACCCCCTGGCAAAATCCTGGGAGCCAACCTAACCTGCCCCTACACGTTCCCTCCACAGACGCACCAGCATGGACGGCCACGTCCGCCTCCCAGGCGTCTCACGCATCGTCCTCTGCTCTTGGCTCCCTGCTCCAAGTCCCCAAGCCGCCCAGACTGTCCACCTGACACAAGACTGCCTTCAGCTCGACCCTGCCAGCGCAGGTGCGTGCCCAGGCCCACCGCCCTGCTCTCACCAGGCACCCGCCCCACTCGGGACCCCCGGCCTTTGCACACGCTGCCCCCACCGCCCGCCCAGCGCACCTCCCGTCTCCTGCTTCTCGGCCTGAAAAGTCTTGCTTGTTTTAAAAATCAGCTCAGGGACTCAGGAGCCACCCGGGGCGTGCCTGGTGCCTCTCCTGACCGCCCGGCTCTGGTCCTCCCGCCTGGGACCTGAGCCCGGCTGCCGCAGGCCCGTACCCTGTGGTCTGGGCGGGAGACGCGGGGTCTGGTCCCGCCTGCTCTGCACAGATGGGGAGGTGACTACGGGCTAACGGGTCCCCAGCGGCAGACCCCCGGGGCCTCACACTGCAGAAGGCCGCCCCAGCCAGCCGCCTGCCCTCATCTGAGACGACCCTGCCCAGAACAGCGGAGCAGGGAGGAGGGTCCTCCTTCCCGCGGAGGACGAACCGGGAACTGGGGTTTCAGACCAGCAGGCAGAGGCGCACAGAGTCTCCTCCGGAAAATGCCTCCTGTGGGCCTCCTCCGCCCGGCTTCCGTTTATTTGCGGCGCCGCGTCCTCCCATCCCCAAACACATGGCAACGCAGGCTGGAGGTCGAAGAGGGACTGTTTACTGACAACAGGAATCCATGAAGCAAAACAGCCTACTGCCTCAGTCATTGCAGGAGATCCTCGATAAAGGCCTCACACGCTTGGAAGAAAATGAATCAAAGGGAGCTTTTCAAGTCAAAAATGTCCAACGCTACATATGAGAGTAAAATCAAAGGCAATTTTATAATGAATCAGCCAGCCTACATTTTTGCCACTTTACTGTGAAGTACGATTTAAATTCTGATGTAGGCCATCAGCTAAATGCTTACTTATGTGTTTCTTAGAATGGATATAATTTGAATGATAAGGTCAATGAGAATAGATAATAAATGTCTGAAACTATAACTAGCAGAAGAACCAAACACGCACATTGTATAATAACCACGTGACCACATACACCAAAAAGGAAGGGAATATGCCTGTCCCATGATGTCGTGAGAGCGGACATGCATGACATGATAAATAGCAATCCTAAAGGAATGATGCTGAAGCGGAAACTCCAGTACTCTGGCCACCTCATGCAAAGAGCTGACTCATTGGAAAAGACTCTGATGCTGGGAGGGATTGAGGGCAGGAGGAGAAGGGGACGACCAAGGATGAGATGGCTGGATGGCATCACGGACTCGATGGACGTGAGTCTGAGTGAACTCCGGGAGATGGTGATGAACAGGGAGGCCTGGCGTGCTGCGATTCACGGGGTCGCAAAGAGTCGGACACGACTGAGCGACTGAACTGAACTGAACTGAAAGGAAATCAGTCCTGAATATTCACTGGAAGGACTGATGCTGAAGCTCCAATACTTTGGTCACCTGATGCAAAGAACTGATTCATTTGAAAAGACCTTGATGCTGGGAAAGATTGGGGGCAGGAGGAGAAGGGGATGACAGAGGATGAGATGGTTGGATGGCATCACCGACTCGATGCACACGAGTTTGAGCAAGCTCCAGGAGATGGTGAAGGACAGGGAGGCCTGGAGTGCTTCAGTCCACGAGTCTCAAAGAGTCAGACATGACTGAGCGACTGAACAACAGCATACGATGTAATACGAAAACCGTCTCATCAGGGATTGAATGAGAATGACGGTGGGAATGGGAGAGGGAGGGAAGAGGCTCAGGAGGGAGCAGAGCACAGTGAGGAGCAGGACCAGAAAGGAACCTGTTCCCAGAGGCAGGGACCTGTTCCCAGAGGGAGGGAGCGTCCCGCCCCATCGCACACCCTGGACACATTCTGAGCTCCAGAAGGCGGTGGGCCAGGGCAGGGTGACAGGACGCAGACAAGAGCCGCCCGCCGGCTCCGGAGGGTGCCCGAGACAGGGGCGCTCAGCCCACTCAGACCCCAGGCCCCACTTTATGAAAACGTTTCACGCGCTCCTGTGCTACCTTGAAAAGAAATAATACACGTAAAATGTACCCCAGTTAGCTTCAAAAATCAACGCAACGCCCTAATAGTGTGAAAGGAAGATACTGGTAGTGTAAATACTATGCACTTCGACACGCCAGCTCCTGGGTGTGACCTCCCCAAAGGCACAGTGAGGTCACCCCCTGTCTGCATGACACGCCCACTGCTGAGCGTGTGGCAGCTGGACACGGGGCACAGGATGCTCAGAGGCGAGCTTCCGACACGGTGGCCCCACTCTCGGTGAAGCCCCAAACAGCATCAGGAATGGCCCTTCCCCGTTTGAAGCACGTGTGCGTTTCTGGAAGTGCTGGCAGGAACGGGAACTGTGTGATGGGTTTCCCAGGTGGCTCAGTGGTGAAGAATCTGCCTGCCAGCGCAGGAGCCGTGGAAGACACGGTTCGATCCCTGGGTCAGGAAGCTCCCCTGGAGGAGGACACGGCAGCCCACTGCAGTATTCTTGCCTGGGAAATCCATGGACAGAGGAGCCTGGCGGGCTGCAGTCCATGAGGCCACAGACTTGGACGCAGCTGAGCAGTCAGGCAAGAGCCCGTGACCTGCTTTAGGAAAGAAGCCGGTCCAAGGCCAGGCACGCAGAAGCAGGGTTTCCACCCTTAGGAAAGCCGTGTGCGGGGGGGGGCGCGCGCTGAGTGGGTGGGACTGGCCGGGCCCTGCGGGAGGTCTGTGGCTGCCCACAGCCACCCCCGCTTCCATAAACCCGAGCGGCTCCTCGAGGTGGCACCCCCACTGAAGGCAGGGTGTCCGCTGACCTGAGTCTGCTTCTTCGGGAAACTGGTGTCGGCAGAGGCATAGCAGGGAGTGGATTCGGGACAGGAAGGTGCGCGGAGGCGCATGAGGCCCTCCCCCGGCCCCGGCTCCCTGGCTTCTGGGCCCCCTTGAGACACAGAGGCCACCTGTCCCCACACCTCACAGACGACACAGAACTTCAGCTCATTACATTGGCACAGGCCGCCCCCTCCTGTGAAAACTCTCAACCATTTCTCAAGGATTGCTAATAAATACTCCAAAATGCACGAAAGAATACATATTTCTGCGAGCCGTCCAAGCGTGCTGACCTTCAAGGTGAAATATTGCCCATAGCCTTTCACTGGTCAACATTTGGTTTTCAGATCGATGCATCTGACGTGTGCTCTCAGATGTCAATACTGTCTTATTCCTTGAGGCCTCATTCCATTCTCTCCATCTGGGCAGGTTTCCCCAAATGTGCCCAACACAGCCCGCAGGCAAGGCCACGCTGAGAAGACCCCCCCAGGCACGTGGGTGCCCATCCCCTCCCCTGGGGAGAGTGCTGCTCAGATGAAGGGAGTAGAGGCCGTTTCGTTTGTGTGTTCTTCACGCCGCTTTTCACGAACAGCAGGCCCTTGCTCTGCTCGTGGTGTGCCTTTTAATGAGCCTGCAGGACACACAGGGAGCACCCAGCCGCCTTGGGCCTGCGACGCTTCAGGCAGGAGGCCAGACTGGCAGGGAGGCTGTGCATGTGCCCCAGGAGCCAGGGAGGACGCAGGAGCTTGCGTCAGAAGCCCGCCAAGCCCTGCATGCACCAGGTGCCTCCGGGAGCAACGGGGAGCACGGCGCCCGGTGTGGAGCAGACACACTCGAGCTTGAGTGTGCACACGAACCTCCCCGGCGTCTTGTGAAAATGCAGATCCTGACGCAGGCGGCCTGGGATGGAGCCCGAGACACCTCCCAGGGTGCTGCCGCTGCCGGAAAAATCACAGTCTCCCGGACCAAGGTACAACCCCCCACACATCGGGTGATACCGCTGCCAGACAAACGCACACACTCTCCTGGACCGAGCCAGCGCCAGGCCCCATCATCTGAGATCCAGAAGTCCTTTCCTGACCCTCTTCCCGCCCCACCCAGGCTGGGAAGTGGCCCCCTCTCTCCTCGGAACCCGGCTTGTGCCTGAGTCAGCGTAGTTCCCGCACGCTGACAGTTAGCCATCTGTCAGCTCCCTCCCATTAAGTCAAGACAGGCTCCAACCTGGGAACCACGAGCCTCATCCAGGAGTCACCAGTGACAACACTTGACACCCAGGTGTTTAATAAACGACTGTTGAGTGGCGGGATGGCGGGGTGGGTGGGTAGATGGATGGATGGTGGATGACGACGGAGGGGTGGAGCTGAAGCCTGGGTGAGGCTCCGCCATTAAACCTGCAATTGTTGGCAAGTCTCCTTACCTTCTCATTCTCCTCCTCCATAAACTGGAGGGATGGGCTGGCTTCTGCGTCTCTTCCAATTTGATATGATCACAGGAACAGGTGAACTGTATTGACAACATCCTTGGTGGCACTGTGCTAAGGGCCTCGGTGGATTATCTCAACTCCTCTTTACAAAAATGTCTGAGAAAGATGCGTTATTGGCCCCATTCCACAGATGAGACTCCCGTATGGCAGTAGAGAAAGAGTGAGTGACTCGCTCGTGTTCACAGAGTGAGTGACCAAGCCAGGACTCTGCCCAGACTCAAGGCCGCCTGGGGCTGGCCCGCCCCCAGAACAGTGCCCAACCATCAGGGCAGACGGACAGGAGCACAAGAAGGCCCTGCCCCGGGGCCGCCCAGGCGGCCCTGCCCTGGAGCACGGGTGTGGGGTTCAGCTCCTCTGCCAGCTGCTCCCCTCTGCAGAAGGCCAAGCCCCAGGAGATGGGCAGGGCCAGGCTGGCAGAACGTCAGCACCGGCCCTGGAAAAGGAGGGCCCTGTTGCAGAGTCACTCAGCCGGGGGCTGGGCCCGGGGTCTCAGGGAGCAGCTGAGCCACTGGAGCTCACACTCTGAATCAGCCAGGCGGGGGACCCCAGCTCTGGCAAGCATCAGCCCGTGACACGCTGCGTCTTCGCCCGGCTCGTCGTGTACGAAGCGTCAGGGATGAAGTTGCTCCCTTCCCGAGGCTGCTCTGAAGTGTGTCTGCTCACCGGCACAGGCCCTTGACTCCGGCACTGAAGCTCTCCCAGGGATTTAGAAACCAAAGGCAGTACTTAGAAAAGGCGAAGAGCCACGTCCCCGAGACCCAGCAACTGGCGTAGCTTTAGACCCAGAGAACTTGCTTGAATGTACAGAGCTACTCACTACCATATGCAGACACTGGGAAAAGTCGATACTACCTCTGTGTCCATCAATTGGCCAATCGAGAGACAAGCTGTGGCCCATTTGTTTGAAGTAAAACAAGACCAGTGAGACGAATGAGCCAGAGCTACCTGCTGCCGCCGTACGGGAGTCTCTGAAACAGGATGCTGGGCGTCACCAAGAAGCACAAAGGTATCTGAGCTGTTTGCAGTCTTCCCGCATGCACGTCAGTGCTGCCTCTGGTCCCAGAAACACCCAATTCAGGATAGCGCTTACCTCTAGGGAAGGGGAGCAGAGAGGCACGGGGACCGCTCGCCACGGTTTACCTTTTACGGTTGGTGACGGGCACACGCATTTGTAGCATAACGCCCTTTTTGTAATCTGCCCCAGATACTTCACCATAAAATGCTAAGAGTCACTTGCAAGAGAGGACCTAATTCTAATTCACATTCCAGACATTAAGGGTCAATTATTTTCCATGAATCTACCCCTTTTCGCTTCACACACTTACCTTCCCGACAACATCATCTGAGGAAGCCCTCTCGCAGGTCCAGAAGTTACCCACCACCATGCATCTGCCACCACCGCCTGCTCTGAGCACGTCTGTCCCCCTAACGGAGCACGTGGGCCCTGCAGGAGCCGGGTCGCTTGTGCTCCGGAGAGCCATGAGGCTCACTGACGCATCAGAGGCGGTCATCCCCAGGCATTCTGACCGTGAGCATGCATGCTGCCCTTCAGACTGCAAGGTCTCGAAGCAGCGGCCACGCGCTGGCAGAGACGGGCAGGACAGGAGGGCACCACCCTGCTGACCAGCCGCGGGCCTTGCCCGAGGAGACCACCTAACCTGCCGGCCCCGGGGCCCCCACCTGCCAGAACGATACAAGGACTCTTGACAGCGAACCATCCCTCAGCGGCTGTGCGCGGGTCCAAACGACATCACCGAAGCACCGGGCGCCTTGAAGGCAGACGCTGAGTGACTGTGGCACTCGCCCCCAGGGCTCCAGCCGGTGCGTCCTCCGTTTCTTCATCTGTAATCATGTGTGTACACACGCGCCACACACAGCACACGCACACCTAAGCGTGTGCACATGCCCTTGCTAACAGGTGTGTATACTCGTGTGCGTGTGTGTACATGTGTGCTGGACACAGCACACATACCCCTAAGCACATGCTATGTCCATGTTAACACGTGTGAATACTCATGTGCATGTGTGTGCACACATACCCCTAAGTGTGTGCACATTTCCATGCTAACATGTGTGTATACTTGTGTGCACATGTGTACACACATGCTGTGCAGAGCACATATTCACACACATGCATGTACACATATGTGCAGACACATACATTCCCCTCTCAAACTGTTCTCTCAAAAGGTTACCAAGGTCTCATGGATGAGATTAACCTGTTTTGAACACTGAGCACTTTCTCTCGAGATCACGTCAGACCTTTCACTGAACCCTGAGTGTGGTTCACAGCCAACGGTTCCAGTTGCTCTAAGGACACTTGGCCCGCAGAGGGCCTGGCCTCCGGGGGTCTCGCCACAGCGCTGCGCCAGCCGACCTGGCTCTTCCTAAGGCCAGGGGGCTGTGGGGGGCCGTGGTCTCCTGCATCCGCCCAGACGGGGAGATGATTCCGAGGCTGCAGCCCCGGGGCACAGGCGGCTTTGTTTCTGTTGGCCGTCTTCCCAACTCCCTGTCCGGTCTGCAGTGAGGCTCCGGACACCGTGTGGAGAGCAGGCCTCCACGGCGAGGCCACTGACAGCAGACCCCGGGGCTGGTCCTGGGCCCCCTGCTCCCCGGGACCCCGACACGCAGTGAATCTGCCCCGCAGACGCGGTGCTAGGGGCTCCCTGGCTCCTTTGGGGGTTTTGAGCTTTCTTTGAGTTGTAAGTCACAGATCGTGGCCAGAGCCAGGCAGAGTCCTTAGCCCGTCCGCAGGACGCTGGGCCGAAGAGTCCAGGAAGGAACCAGAAACGAGCGTCTCCTTCTGGGATCCTCCGATGAATGTCCGCAAACCAGCCCAAGCCAACTCCCAAAAAGAAAAGGAAAGGAGCGCGTACTTCGCCACTGCCCGGCCAAAGCCAACTCCCAAAAAGAAAAGGAAAGGAGCGTGTACCTCGCCACTGCCCTCCCAGCCCCAGGATGTAGAGCAGCTGCTGCTGTTTTGGGAAAAAATAAAAATTCCTGCCACAGCCCAGGGCCTGTCTGACCCGCCCCCACCCCACGCCAACACCCCCTGTCCTGCTGGACAGCCCGGCACCCGATTCCCCAAGAGCAAACACGTCAGCTTCCGTGAGGAGGGGCCCGTGCCTGCTCACCGCATGGACACACTGCATCCACCCACGGTGACCCACTGCCCGCCTGGGGAGCCCAGGCGGACCGGTGCGGCCGGTGGAGGTGGAGACCCGGCGCCCGGCGCAGACCAGGGCCCGCACAGCCAGCCGGAAGCCGCGGGCTCCCCGGGCAGCCAAGAGGGTCAACGGTCAATCCGGCAGCACTTGATAAAGTGCATTTAATCACAAGGGCACTCGGGTATTTGGATCACTTGATGCAGTCTTCTAAATTGGATGTTGTTTCAGTTATTGGAAATTAGAATCAAATGAATAAATATGCTGTTATTTAAAAGTTACATTTTTCAGGGAGAAAAAAAAAGTAATGATTGGATTCAGTACCTTAAGCCTCAGGCACCAACGGTGATGTGTGCTTTCTCAGGGACGCACGTGTGACAATCCGAGGCCTCTGGCCCTGTGGGTGGGTTGGCTGCTTCAGAACCTGGCCAACTAACACTGCCGGACATTCGTGTGGATCTGTTTCAGCTGAACCGAGGGGCTTCAGGAGCCTTCTGACCTGTGTGTATCTCCTCCAAATATTTTTCTCCTTGTTCTGATTTGGCCAGCCCTCACCCGCGTGTTCATTAAATGCCTGTCATTTCTGTGCCTGCGACGACTCCAGCAATCCTTAAGTGAATTCAGGCTCCGAGAGAGAAATAGCCTTACCTTGCTTCCCACTGCCCAGTTCACCGACTAAAAACTCAGGGAATCAGTTCCACTTGAGGGAAGAATACTGAGATATCCCATCTTTTTTTTTTTTTTTGGCTACTTTTGTTCATTTTTGGCTACGTTTTACACAACAATTTAGAAGCCACTGAGCCACTTCCCACATCCATTGGATCCCTGGCTTGGGAGTGAGGAGGATCTGAGAGCCCAGAATAGTCCGTATATTAACACAAAAGCTCCCAGCGCCGCCCATTCTGGGCCTCTACAAGGCCTTATCAGCCAAGGTTTACTGCATGTCCTCAAATTGTTCATCTTGCAGTATTTTATTTTAAAATGAGAATTAATTCTTTTAAGTTAAGCCTGTAGGCTCCTCCCAGCCCTGTTCTGTCTACGTTCGGATCCATGGGATTCCCCAGGCAAGAATACTGGAGAGGGTTACCATTTTCTTCCCCAGGGGATCGTCCCGACCCGGGGATCGGACCCACGCCTCCTGCACTGGCAGGCGGGCTCTACCACTGAGCCGCCTGGGAGGCCCAGTGAACTCAAGCGCTGTATAAATAGCTGGAAATACAGTGTAAATCCTATATGCATAGCTGCCCAGTGTCCCCAGCAAAGCCCATTAACAACGCCTGGGAAGGGAAAGCAGAGTTCGGTGGGTAAAGAACCTGCCTACAATGCTGGAGACACAGGAGACGCGGGTTCATCTCGTGCGTGGCAGGTGTTCAGCGAGGCCGCGGGGGGCACTGTCCCAGTTGGCCGTGTCCCGGGGCAGTGGCCTGGAGCTGAGTGTCCCCAAAGGAGGGCCCCGCGAGGCCCTTGAGCTTAAAGCACAGGCTCAGAGCCTCCGGGAGCTCCCGCCGGACTGGCGGGAAGGCGGGCGGTCTGGGGCCTCTCCCGGGAACCCTGGCCCATCTTAGGAAGCTGAGCGCGCTTCCTGTGTGACACCCGAGATCAACACCCACCACCACCTGCATGCGTGAACGCTGGAAACGATCCACGTGCCCTTCAGCAGGGGTGTGGACAAGCAGACCTCAGTGCGTCCATGTCGGGGAATAACACTGTCCGTGGCCAGAGAGCCCCCCATCAAGGGACAGGGCAACCTGGACGAAGCCCAGAGGCGACCCCCTGAGAGACACAGCCCCAGAGATTACTGGGCGAGCCAACTTATTTCAGATTCTCCAAAAACCACCAATGCTGGAAAAGGAAAAAACCACCAATCCCAGGGTCAGGGGCGATGTGGGAGGGTGACCACAGTCTCGGTTTCCCTGGCACCTTTCCAGTTTAGCACCGAACGTTCCACATGCCGGAAACACCAGAGCAGTTGGTTGCCGTGGGTGTGAATGCCGAGGCCAGCCTGGGGGATCCTGGGGGAGGCGAAGCAGTCCTCCACCCCGGCTTTGCTGGCAGTAGTCACCTGAATTCACACCTGTGTTAGAACTCATGATGATTTTTAAAGCAAAAGGACACAAAAAGGCTCAGAGTGCATCTCTCCCAAGGTGGGTGGGGGTGGGTGGGGTCTCCGGATCTTCGTGGTTCCCGGGAGGGTGGGCAGAAGAACAGAAGGAATGACAGGCTCACTGTGTGACCCCAGCCTGCCCCTGAACCCCGGTGCTCCTCGGGTGGCCCCCAGACCAGCAGGCCTTACACATCCATCGTTCACACCCCAGATGCCCAGAGCTTCCATCAGTCGGAGGCTGGAACGCCTCCACAGACAGCACCCCTGTGCGTGGGTGCCCACAGAGGCCCCTGACCTCAGCCTCCTCGTGTTCTCTTCCATGGCAGACCAGTGCAGGGAGAGGTGGCCTGCTCACTCAGCGTCAGGCAGGGGCTTGGCCTTCCTTACCTCCCCTGAGTGGCACGCACTTTGTAACACATTTTTTGGCAGCTGCAGAGGTAGCAGAGGTCACATGGGCTGAGAGATGAACGAGGAGGTGTCCTTTGGGCTCCATGTTCAGAAACCCAGGCTGGTCCCTCAGAGGCTGGTTTGGAAGAGGGTGAGGGCTTTCTGACCCTTGGCCCCGTCCTCTCCTGCCCAGAAGTGAGCCTCTGCCTGCGTAGAACTGCAGCTGAGATGCCGTGCGCAGCAGCCACAGACAGCAAAGGAAAGTCTGCTCGAGGAACCCGGTGCTGTGAAGAGGCTGAGACAGTGAGCCTGCAGCGGGCAGCCCCGGGCCCCTTGGACCTGAGCACAAACCAGGACGTGGTGTGGAGGGTGTGGTGATCACCATCATCACCACCATCACCACCATCATCATCGTCATCACCACCACCAGCACCACCATCACCACCATCATCACCATCACCATCGTCATCACCACCATCATCACCACCATCACCACCACCATCATCATCATCACCATCATCACCACCCTCATCATCACCATCATCACCACCACCATCACCAGCATCCGGTGGTCAGCACCCGGTCCTGAGGATGCAGGGCTCTCTGGAGGTATTCTAATCCCCCTCAAGTGCCTGGGGCCCCCTGGCTTCTCTCTGATGTGGGGTGTATGCCTTGGAGACTCTCCTTCCCCTCCCCCCAGAGAAGCTGTATAAGAAGATGGTTATGTAGTTGCTTCTGAGCATCTGGGCTCAAGTCCAACTGCAACAGGTGCTGGAACCTTGCAGCTCCCTTACTCCTGTCTCCACCCAAATCCTCTGTGAGCTTTCCTGATTCTGCCTCTGCAAGACAAAGGTACTGTATGTTACCATCACCTGCAAGCAGGAGGCTGAGAGCAAGAGGAGTTTAGAGTCAGAACTCGGAGATTCAAGGCTGGTTCAGCCCTCACCCTGAAAAAGTCAAAAATGAAAGGAGCAACACCTTCTAGTTACCAAGGATTTGAGTGGAGATCTATGGAGAGAAAGCCTTTTGTGACTCTTTCAGAAAGCACCCTGTGCATGGATGCGGATGGTGGTGATGGTGACTCATGATGGTGGTGATGGTGGTGATGGTGGTGGTGATGGTGATGGTGGTGATGATGGTGGTGGCTATGATGGTGATGGTGGTGATGGTGGTGATGGTGGTGGTGATGATAGTGATGATGGTGATGATGAGGGTGATGATGATGGTGGTGATGGTGGTGATGATGGTGGTGGTCATGATGCTGATGGTGGTGGCTATGATGGTGGTGATGACGACGGTGGTGATGGTGGTGATGGTGGTGCTGATGATGGTGGTGATGATGAGGGTGGTGGTGATGATGGTGATGATGATGGTGGTGATGCTGGTGATGGTGGTGATGATGATGGTGGTGATGCTGGTGATGATGATGGTGGTGGTGGTGGTGATGGTGGTGATGACGACGGTGGTGATGGTGGTGATGGTAATGGTGGTGGTGATGAGGGTGGTGATGGTGATGATGGTGATGATGAGGGTGGTGGTGATGGTGATGATGGTAGTCATGGTGGTGATGGTGGTGATGATGAGGGTGGTGGTGGTGATGGTGATGGTGGTGATGATGATGGTGGTGGTGGTGGTGATGATGGTGGTGCTGATGATGGTGATGATGAGGGTGGTGATGGTGATGGTGGTGGTGGTGATGATGATGGTGGTGATGATAGTGATGATGGTGGTGATGATGGTGGTGGTGGTGATGATGGTGATGGTGGTGATGATGGTGGTGGTGGTGGTGGTGATGATGGTGGTGATGGTGGTGGTGGTGATGGTGGTGTGTGGTGGTGATGATGGTGGTGATGATGGTGGTGGTGGTGGTGGTGATGATGGTGGTGATGATGGTGGTGGTGGTGATGATGGTGATGGTGGTGATGATGGTGGTGGTGGTGGTGGTGATGATGGTGGTGATGGTGGTGGTGATGATGGTTGTGCTGATGATGGTGATCGTGGTCGCAATGGTGATGATGAGGGTGGTGGTGATGATGGTGATGTTGATGGTGGTGGTGGTGATGTTGGTAATGGTAATATGAGAGGAAGAAGAGAGAGGAGGAGAAGGAGATGGAGAGGAGGAGGAGGAAAGAGAAGAGGAATCCTGTGGCCCAAAGGAGATGTGATCACTCGGAGTTAGAGGCTGGCCTGCTGGATAATGTCTCTGAAACGTTTCACAGCCCCCAACTCTCAGTTTCCCCAGGTTTGAGATGGAAACATGCCCGAAGGCTGATGATCACGTAAGACATGTCCACCGCTCACTCCACCTGAGCGTGCAACAGATTTCAGTTCTAGGGCAGGGCCAGCACCTGGATGGGCCATGCTGTGGGCAACCTCACTGGGCCTAGGGAATCTGTTTCCAAACCATCTGTTTACACACAATAGGCTTCCCCAAGGACCCTACCGGAGAATCACAACGTCCACTCAGTTTGGTTTGGACGGAGAACCAAGCCTGCGGTTGCCACACCCCAACCAGAGTCTTGGGCAGAGAGGGACTCGTCCGTTTTACCCTGTGGCTTATATTCTCCCCAGGGTCATAACTGGCATCTCTTCTAATAAGAAAAGATCCATCTACCCACAGTTTCAGCCTAGAAATGGAAGCTACGATTCAGCTGAGAAAACCATCCTTCACTGTTGATTTGCGGCCCCCAGGCCTTCCTGCCGGGATCACTGGGGTAAGCAGACCCGAAGCTCCCCTCTCAAGGTGGGACCATCACGGCCCACACAATGCCAACTGTGCAAAGCCAGCAGCTGTAATCGCTGAGAACCGGAAGGCTGGCTTTTATTACTTAGGGCATTTGAATTTCCAACAGTAAAGCTGCATTAACGAAGGGCGTCTTTTTTTCGCATTGAATTTACACCTAATGTGATTCCATTTTGCATTCTTTACATATGCAGATGAGGTAGCTAGAACGTTCCTGATGCAAAAACTGTTTTTGCTAAATCATATCAAAATGTTTCATGGATCTCACCAAAAAGTGTTGATATATGGAAATTGCTCTTTTTCAAAAACTGTCTTTAAAACCCAAATGGTATATTTTGAATTTCTTTTCTCTACACCACACCCTCCCCGGTATTTGTGGAGAATTAGAGGAAATAAATAATATATTAATGCCACATTGCCACGGCTTGGGAGCAGGGGCAACCAGCATAATGCTCCTTTTAGCCATTACTGAGACAGGAGGAGGTTAGTCCAGGGCTCAGGTGTTTTCCGAGGTAGGTGGAAGAGTGAAAGTTAATGTTAGAACGTCAGAAAGGTGTCCTGTCTCCCTTCTGAGTAAGGGAACAACAGAGTCACATACTGAACGGTTACTTATACGAGGGGTGTATTTCCCACATATTGAAGCTGGTTGGCTCATCTGGGCGTAGGTCATGCACCGTTTTGAAAGGGATGAAGGCAGCGCCCTGGCCCTCTAGGAACTGCAGCCCGCAGCTGCTCTGGGCTGAACAGTGACTGCGGCAGGAATGGGAGCCGGGGGCACTGTCCGCTTTCACATGCCAGCTTTCCAAACTCCCTAGGCAAGCTGAAAACCACAGCACACTCCACTGCGTCATGAGAATGAACTGCTTCAGGCCTCGTGCGAGGAACAATTAACGTGAACGCGAGCACAATCGCACAGGTTAAAGTATCGAGAAGGAGAGGAAGCACAGTAGCCAGGTGTCAGAGACGTGCTCGGAGCGTCCCCCCAGCGCAAGATGCAGGGCAGACAACGAGCTCGAGAGCCGGCGGCCTTGGGCGGTAACCGAGTCAGAGGGGCCCAGAGAGCCAAAGAGGGGCGAATCACGAACCGGGAGGAGGTTTATAAACAGAGAGACACAGAAGCAAGGGCTCTCCAGCTGACCAAGCTCTTTCAAACCGGGGCCTACATCTATCTGCCTGAAACGAAGGGAAAGTGTAAACACGCCATGCCAAGGTGCCGGCTGCAGCTGGCCGCTCACTCCGCACACTCAGCCAGCGCCGTGTAAATCTGTCACAGGACTTGGGCAAATGCATACGGTCCTTCCTTCCAGAGTGAATCTGCACGCTTCCTGCCCTGGGATATTCCTGAGGTTTATGGCTGGACGCTTTGAGAAAAGCACACACAGGAGGTGAACAGAGAAACACCCAAAGTCCCAACACCCTTTCTCCAGGTGACTTGTAACTGTTTTTTTAAGTAGATAATACTAACCAGCCTGGCTTCCACAAAATCCCAGCATTTTAACACAGCCTCGGCAAATCAGCCTGCCTTCATGACACTGAGGACTCACCTCACTCCAATGACCCCTGAAAATAGGTTTTTCTTGGGTTTTTTGGGGGGGCCTCCTTGTGGGCTAGGTAAGGGGCCCGCTGAGGAGCTCAGGCTCGGAAACTATTTAGTGATGCTCTCTGAAGGGTCCATTTCCCTGTTCAATCATCTTCCCCTAATAGAATAACATACCTTGATTTTTCATCAACATTAAGTGTGTTTTTTAATATATGTAATGGTGTTTGGATGACATTTATTTAATAGATTCGAATTGTCCCGGCATGTCTCTGCTATTGATTTGGCGCTCCTCAACGGGACTGAACATACTGTGGGCCTGCCCCGGGTTACTCCGAGGTGGAAAGTTTACACAAAATCTTGCTCCCTGAATCTATACGTATCTCCCCAGGCGGGGGGGTGCGGGGGGAAACACCTAAAGAACACTGGAAATGTTCATCTGCTTCCGTGTGTATCTGGCAGTCACAATTCTAACGTGTATTATTGTCTGCGATTTATTGCTTTCGCTCTTTCATTAATAATTTAATGTTTGCGAAAAAAACAAGCTCTTCAAAGCACAAAAAAATCCATTCAAAGCTATATAAACTTTTTTTTTTTTTTGGGTCAGAGTTAAACGTCTTTGTATGTTGAAATGCCAGTTCTGCCGCACAGACTTAATTAAAGCTACTGGATTTGGAGAAAAGGTAGTTTAGTTGGCGCGCTAACCTCTGCCTGCTCTGTCAGTTTGAACAGAGCTGAAAATTGCCTCCTAATGGCTGAGAATATGTGTGCACAGCGTCATATTTGAACCTAATCGCGCTGTGCTCCCCGCAGACACAGACGTGTTTATTTATATAGATTTAATCAGCGACAAGGGTCCCTCTCCGTGGAGCTTGGTTAGATGGCTTGAAAGCAGTGTTACTGCAGCATTTCTAAACTCACAACTTAGAGCCCAAACTGTCCCAGAACCCCAGGCATTCGGAAATTGCCATTTTGACTTAATTATCAGGCAGTTGCTTTTTGAAGCAAATTATTCAGGATATTGTGATAAACAGATACAAAGCAATTTTCCCTCTGCCAAAGGAACCTACAGCGACGCAAGTCAGAAACTGCCTTCGTTACGGTGGGGCCCCGAAGAGGGTGAGTGCTGAGACCCACGGTCAGCTCGCAGGGACTCACACACCGCCTCCCGCAGCTTCTAGACCCGTGTTGTGGGGAGAATTCACACTTAAAAGGACAGGGCCCCGAGAGAAACAAGAGGCTCTGAAGCTGCACATGAGCTTGGCCGGCCAGGGCACCTGAGCCTTCCTGGCTCCCACCGCCCTGGCCCTACGTGGGAAGGGGGGTCCCCATCCAGTCTGATCCCACCATCTGAACTTGGATGTAGAAGGCCCACTCAAAATTCTGCTCCCAATGACTGGTGTTCTCTTGGGCAAAATCTACATAACCTGCTGTCAAGGACTGTCAAACAAACGTTCGACTTCGTACACCCCATGCTCAAACCCCAGAAGGGAAATAAGAAAAATAAACTGTGCTGGGATGAGAAAGTGCTGAGGAAGGCAAAAATCAGATACTCGTGTGAGCTCGTAGATCCAAAATGCTGAATGTAACCTCCAAGGAATGTCTGAGGTGACTTACCTTGCATTCGCACCGCACCCCCGCCCCAGCCTGGACTTACAGACACAGCTTCTAACTGCTGACTCAGAGAGTGATGGAGAAAGGGAAGAAGTTTGCCTGGCATTTTGAAAACGTATGTTTTGTTTTAGTTGCAGGATTGAGGGTGGGTGTGGAGCCGAGTGAGCAGGAAGGGAGCATGCGGCAGCAGCAAATTCCTTTAAAATTATGCTCTTTGGTAATATACTCTTTGTATGGCAAAACCAATACGGTATTGTAAAGTAAAATAAAGTAAAAATTAAAAAAAATAAAATCATGCTCTTTGGTAATATACTCTTTTATACTATTTTTAAAAACAATTTCAACTGTCATTCTTAGTAGGGGCATTTATTGAAAAAACGAATTTACTGTTTCTCCTTAAGCAATACCCAACTGTAAACCACCCCCACCTTTGCACGTTTGACTGATGACAAAGCAAAGCATGCGCAGCGTCCGCAGTCTGCGCGTGTTCCACAGAGTTCCCTCTTATCCTAATAAAACCGCTTTACACAGGAAACAGCAAATGTGCTTTCTTTGAACTCAAATTATTTAAAACAAGTTCTTATATTGCTTTTTGGAAACTTACACAGGATGAGTTTTTAAATGCCTTTTTTTTTTTTTAATTATTTCCAACGACTCAGTGTTTAAAAATTTAGTTCTGCCATTAGAGTCAAAGATCATTTCATTCTCTTAAAGGTAACGTGCTATTTTGCCTCGTTATAATAAACACCAATGTTTTTACAACCGCAACAGTTCCGCGCACATTAGCATATTTTGGCTGAGGTATTGTTTTACTCTGACCTGTATAATAAGTGTCACATTAGCAAGACAACAAATCAAACGTTTGTTAATTTCCCTCGCTTTCCCACACAGCTGGTGGTGTTATCGTGTCACCAGATTTTAATTAATATGATAAGTAACGCTTGCAAGACAACAGCCGGATTTTTTTCCCCTCTGTGTGCGTGAGGGGCTGTAAGCCTCGTTTGTGTGTGTGTGTGTGCGCGTGTGTGTGTGTGTGTGTGTACGTGTGCGCCTGCACACACGTGTGTGCAGATGGCAGAAAGCAGGAGGAAGCTAAGATATTCACAAGGGCCTTTTGCAACAAATTAATCACCAGAAACATTCACAGCCACACACAAAGCTATTTCCAATCTAACTTTCATAACACTATCTTCTTTTGCTCTTCCGGATCAAAGATCGCCATGCACCAATGCAGAATAAAAATCAGAGAAACAGATAAGAAAATGTGCTAATTTTCATACCTGGGGTAGTTGTGTGTTTAAGGTTTTAGCAGTTAAGAGAGATGCAATACTGCTGTCTTCGGAGAGGTTTAATTTTAGTCTCTCCAGCTTCCACGTGAATAGTAACAAATGCACGTCTGACTTATACAGGGACCGTTGTGTGTGCTCCATGTGCGAAGCGCTGCTCAGCTGTTCTTGGGTTAGGGGAAAGTGCCATCTATTTGCAAAAGCTAGAAATGCAGCTGAGCTCAGAAGGGAGAGATCCTGCCACCGCCAGTCCCAGCCCTGGAGCCTCCGGCACTAACAACAGACCCAAAAGTGGGTCGGTCCAATAGGGGAAGAACAACCTCGGCACAAAAATGCATGAAAGAAAATGCATTCCCGGCACGTGCACCCTGTGAAATATTTTACAAAACTAGTGCTGAGGCTCCATTTAAAACTGTTTCTATACATTTTATAGTAAAAAGAGGAGCAGTATCCAGTTCCAAAAAAAAATGTGTAATATAAAACACCACCTAAGCATGAATGCATTTTACCTTTACATATTTTAAAAATTATTTAATACTTTTTAAGTGACACAGTAGAAATTAATTCTGTAACAAAACACTAACAGTGGAAATCCTTAAATGGTTGCTGGAGGAAAATGCCAGTGAGAAAAGTGGTGTTCAAAATTAGAACTGTCTCTAATGCTTTCTGATTTTGAATTTTCTGAAGAGAAAGGAAACCTCTTCCTCCCGGGAATGGAAGGCAGAAAGCCCGTTTATGGAGCTGAAATTCTTCCAAATCTCCTTATTGTTTATTTAACTTAACATTGTTTCCCTTCTGTCACAAAATACAGGTTTCCCCTGATGAATCCCAAACTCTAATATGTCACCTACACAAGATTAAGCCCCAGAAGCAGGATGGCACCGACATCCCTGAAAAGACGGTTTTCTCTGTAAGTAGGATTAAGCCCAGAGCAATTTCCACACGCGGCGGCGGGGTGTTGAGAGGGAAGGCCGGCAGACCCGATCGCTGGTCCTGCCAGTATCCTGCCCCCACCCGAAGCTGCCCGGCAGAATGGGGGTGCCAGGAAGCCAGCTCGGTTGCCTTCAACCAGGCGTGTAAACACGGGCTCAGATTTGAGGTCAACTCATAATCTCCAGTAACGGTTCTGAAAGGGAACGTGAAAGCGGGCTTCCAGCCTCCTCTGCTGGTCTGCTCAGCAGTCCTGCGGGCCAGCAGGCAGAGGGTCAGAGGAAAACGCCCGCCGGCTCGTCAGAAGCCGACCCTGGGAAAATTCACCTGGGCATTCAGTCAGCGAGAAGAAGGCCCCAAGGGGCTCCCGCTTGGTGGGCGCAGAGCTGCCCGTGCTGGGGGGCAGAGAGCCAGCCCGCCTGTCCCCGCTCCGTCCACACCGCAGGCCTGCAGCCCTCCTCCCGTCCTCTGCCCCGGGGTGGGGGGGCTGCCTTCCTGAGAGGCTCCGGGAGGGCCTCTTTTCTAGGGAGAGGAGCCGGGGAGCTGAAGACAGATGGACCCTGACCGGGCCAGTCCCGGGCCAGTGTGTGCTGTACCACCCAGACGCCCACAGGGCCCACAGCCCTCAGGAGGGCTTGGTCCACCCCCGGCTCAGCGAGGGCGAGACCCCCGGACTCCCCGGGACGCATCCCCCACCCTGGCTTCCTCTCCACCGCGTGAGCAGAACGAGGACCCGGCTCCTTCCTGCCTTCACCTTGCAGCTCAGCCAAGGAAGGGCGCTCAGGGGCAGACGGAGCAGGGAGGGCTTCAGGGCTCAGGTCGTGCTATCCCCCAAGGGAAATACTAGCCAGCGAGCCCCTAAAACAACTGGGGCACGCCCGCGGAGCGAGGACCCTGCAAGCCAGCGCCCTGACCCGAGGGAGACAGGAGCTGGAGCGGGGTGCCTGCAAGACGCTCTCCCGCAACAACCCAGCAGCTCAGGCTTCAAGGGGAAGCAGCTGAGAGCTTGAGTCAGGTTTCCAAATTTAACACCCGGAAGACACCCGTTTTATTCTGACCAAGCAGGGGCAGACAAGAGCTGTTACGGGCAGTGAGTTTAGCTAGAAGCATCGGAGCAGGTGATGTAGGGAAAGAGCGGGGACCGGGGGACCGGGGAGGGAGGGGAGAAGAAAGAGGGGAGAGGGAGGGAGAGAAAGGAGATGAGGGAAGGAGGGGTCTTCCAGAAAAGGATTTGGTGATCAAAGCACGATCCACCTAATAATCACACACACACTGCAGAATAACACTAGCTCCTACAAGATCGGGATCTTGACGTGAGCCTTGGAGATTACAGGTCAGGCTGTCCGGCCCCGTCCCAGGAGCTCGGGGCGAGGCTGGAGCCACAGGAATCAACGTTGTCTCCAGGGACAGGAGACGGCACACCCTAATTTCAGATTAAATGCAGAATTCCGGCAGTCATAAGACACACCTTGAGTACCACCAGGAGGAAAAATGCAGGCAGGCGTCAGGACGCGGGGCTGTGGGTGGTGCGACGCACCAGAGGTAAACCGTCGAGTGCAGGGAATATCCGTCTGGGATAAATGAAGTGTGAGGGAGATGGCCTTGCCCTGCTTCTGACATGTTATGGAGACTGGAGAGAGTTCAAAGAAAAATGCCAAGACCTGTGAGAGTCTATCAGTTCACTTTCTATAGGTTTGGAAGGCAACTGTGTGTGTGTTCAGTCGCTAAGCCATGTCTGAATCTTTGTGACCCTGTGGATGGCAGCAGGCCAGGCTTCCTGTCCTTCACCATCTCCCAGAGTTTGCTCAAACTCATGTCCATTGAGTGGGTGATGCCCTCCAACCATCTCATGCTCTGTCGTCCCCTTCTCCCCCCACCTTCAATCTTTCCCAGCATCAGGGTCTTTTCCAATGAGTCGGTTCTTCGCATCAGGTAAACAGAGTATTGGAACTTCAGCTTCAGCATCAGTCCTTCCAATGAACATTCAGGACTGATTTCCTTTAGAATGGACTGGTTGGATCTCCTTGTTGCCCAAGGGTCTCTCAAGAGTCTTCTCCAGCACCACAATTAGAAAGCAATTACATAAAAAAAAGCTTAATTTGGAAAATCCTCCCATTCCATAAAGCAAATTTCAAAGTTCACTCTAAGATTGCGCTTTGGACCACACAGGCTTCACTGAAGCAGGACCTGGGGGCCGTGGCCGTGGCGGGCCAGGAGGACCGCAGCCCCAGCAGGTCAAGGGCAGTCTCTGCTGGGCCCTCCCTCTCCCTGCCCCACCCAGGTCCCGTCCAGTGTGGAGGGGCATCGGGGAAGATGGGGAGGCTCACAAAGGCCCCTCCCTGACGCCAAAGGAGAGGGGGAACTGGAAGCTGGGGGCTTTCCACGGTCACCCGGAAGGGCTCTTGCCCTGCCCAGTGGGGCGCGTACGCTACTTTGGGAAGACAGTGGTCTCCTCTGCAGACAGACTTGGGGTCGTGCTCATCAAGAGGACGATGAGTCAGGAGACTCATTAGCAAATGATGCAAGAAAATCGTGTTCTTGGCTAGGAGCTGGCTTGCTATTTTTGTTGTTAAATTCCTGCAAATTTGCATTTGTAATGCAACAAACAGAATGTAAGAGGGCACTCTGTCCTTCTCTGGCTGACCCATTTGGCTGCTGCCAACATCAACAAAGAGGGCTTCCCAGGTAGCTCAGCTGGTAAAGAACCCACCTGCAATGCAGGAGACCCTGGTTCAATTCCTGGGTCAGGAAGTTCCCCTGGAGAGGGGATATGCTACCCGCTCCAGTATTCTCGGGTTCACTACCTGGGTTGGTAAGACCCCCTGGAGGAGGACTTGGCAACCCCCTCCAGGATTCTTGCCTGGAGAATCCCATGGACTGAGGAGCCTGGCGGGCTCCAGTCCATGGGGGTCACAAAGACTCAGACACAACTGAGCGACTTAGCGCAGCACAAGTGATTTTGATCATCTGAAGGCAACTGACAGGGACACCGAGCGCAGATGGAGGAGATGCCGAGCCGGTACAGGCGGGCGGGTCACCTCTGCCCCTGCACCAGGCGTCTGAGGCCCAGGAAAGGAGAGGAAGGAGGCCACCTCCCCTTCCGTGTGTTCTGCGGGGGGCGTGGCCGTTCTTATTTTCTAGTGAGAGTTGGATTAAGTCTTCCGATGCTACTCACTCTCCATGGAACACCCGTGAAGCAGCAGAGGAAGCGGGCGGAAGACGAGAAGGGGGTGCAGGGGGCTTACAGTCACCCCCAAGCATCGTCCGCAGGTGTTGGACTGTGATCTGCGGAGACCCCCGGCGCCCTGTTGAATCGTCTCAGTCTCATGAGCAGCCCTGGTGTTACTCAGTCCCCAAACCATTCCGTTCAGCTCCAGGGCGCCGGCCAAAGCGCTTCCCCACTTACTTTCATCAGGCAACTTGCTTCGGCCAGTGTCAGCGATTACACCAGGACGCAGGTCTCATTCACCCCACTCCTTGCGCCTGGGGTATTCAAATGACCAGGAGGCGTGTTGCTGCCCCGGGGCCGGGACGCAGGCCTTCCCCTGGGCCACGCTGCCAGGCCAGGCTGGCCGTGAGCCCACAGCTGCACCGGCCCCAGTCGCTTCCCAACCCTGCCCTCCGCCGAGGCGGCGTGTGGACGCCGGCAGCCTCCTCTGGCTCACACCGTCTGGAAGTTCCATTTTAGACAGACACGCTCATAAATTTCTGTGCTCTTCTGGAAAAATGCCACCGAAAGATACGGAAAGCTATCTCGGGGTCTGGCTACAGATTGGTTCTCAGAGCGTTTTGAAGACATTAAGTGGGTAGATCCCACATGCCATGACTAAGACCTGGCACAGCCAAACAAATACAAATAAATAAATTTTAAAGCCATCTGTAAAAGGAACTGCATTTACCTGTTCACATGTGCATTAAAAACTCAAAATTTTCTGTTGATCAGGGGAAGCTAAGGCAGAGACTGGGAAAAGCCCTCCTCTTAGTAACAAATGTCAGAGAGCAGCCGTTAGCTGCCTTTGTGACTCAAGTTGGACCATTAACGAGAATGAACTGTCATCCCTGAGACCATTAGACAGCCCACAGAGCACCCCAACCAGCCTGCAGAGGTGCCTGGTACCCCCAAAACAGCACCCGTCATGAAGTGCCCCTCACCCTCTCACGCCTCACACTGAAAGTCAGAGTGTGAGTTGCTCGGTCGTGTCCGACCCTTTGTGACCCCATGGACTGCAGCCCACCAGGCTCCTCTGTCCACGGGATTTCCCAGCGAGGATCCTGGAGTGGGTGGCCACTTCCCTCTCCAGGGGATCTTCCTGACCCAGGGATTGACCCCGCGTCTCCCGCACTGGCAGGCAGGTTCTCTCCCGCTGAGCCCTCAGAGAAGCCCCTCACACGAATAACCGAAACATGCAGCTCGATTTTCAGAGGGGAAAGTCTTACTAGAACTTCAGCAACCTGCTCCTCTTGAGGGGCTCTAGGCAGTCCTTCTTCGGGTAAAATTCTCAGCAAACGCCCCCATGACGGATTTGATCTGGGAAGCAGACTGGCCCGTCCAACACAAAGGTCAGGGTCTGTCCTTAGAGGCAGCTCCCGGGTATCCAGTGAAGCCTCTTGAGGAATCACCAGAAATGAGCGCAAACCGACAGGTACTCAGTCACGAGGCTATTTCGTGATGCGAACACTCCCACTCCAGGAAAGAGCGATTCGGGAGAGCAGGCCTGTCTCCGGAGGCCACTGCGTCCCCAGGCGCCCCGCAGCTGCAGGGCTGGGCGGCCCGGCGCAGCAGGCAGACTGCAGCCGGCCTCCTCCACCAGCTCACAGTCCAGCGGCGGGTGGTGTGGACGCGACTGCCGACCAGGCCCTCCAACCCCAGCGGGACACTGGGCGTTTGGCCCCAAGAAGGCGGGACTCGGAAATACTGAGACCTCACAGTCTTGGCAAAACAGAGCTGACCTGGATCTGGCACGGCCAACCAGAGTGAGCGGAGGGAACCAGACAGGGTCCATCCACTAGGGCTGACCTGCCCCGGGAGCCCCGCGGGTCCCCGGATCATGAGAGCCCAGACACGCTTCGGCCTGCAGGCCTGGAGAGCAAGTCAGCAGCGTACGCTGCTTGCTCCCTGCCTCTCAGGAACAAGAGATGCACAACCAGACACGGGGCCCAGAAGCTGGGGATCTCAGCTGAGATCTACCCCCTGATAGGGTCGCCCCTGGCCAGGGCTTGAGGATCCCTTGAATTGGTGAAGGACGAACCAAGAGAAGAGCTCAGAAGGTCTGAGAGTCTTCACCACAGGCAAGGCTAGGGAGTGGGCTCTGATGCCTCCTGGGCTCCCCAGTGGCTCAGGGGTCAAAAACCAGCCTGCTCATGCAGGAGACGCGGGTTCCAACCCTGGGTCGGGAAGATCCCCTGGAGGAGGAGATGGCCACCCACTCCAGGCTTCCCGCCTGGAGAATCCCATGGATGGAGGAGCCTGGTGGGCTACAGTCCATGAGCTCACAGAGTCGGTCATGGCTGGGCGGCTGAGCACAACACAAGAGCCACACCTGACTGCGTCTGAACTCTTCTCTTCGAAGGCCTTCCCAGCCCCAGGCAGCGGGCTCGTGGGAGCCCTGTGACGTGGTCAGAAAGCTGGAATGACCACTGCCGGGGCTCTGGCCACAGCTCCTCTTGAGCCGTGACCCCCGCCCCGATCGGGGGTGGGGAGGAGGGCTGGGGGAGGCCGGGGAGCAGCGGCCGCTCCAGGCTCCGGCTCCCCGCCTCTCAGGAGGCCCCAGCGCCACGCCCTCTGCCTCTCTGGCTTCCGTCTGTCCAGCAGAGAGCTGCCACCTCCTGGATTTTCCTCCTGCTGAGTTGAACAACGAGGGGCTTTTCTCCCATCATATTTCTAATGTTCTTCACAAGCTTGATTTTGAGAAAGGAAAATTCCCCACCATATTTTGGGTCTGATTATCAGAGGATGGTGGACGGCAGATTGGCAAGAGTCACTCAAGGAGACACCAGCTCTTGTGTGAAACAGCCCCTCCAATTATCAGGCAGCGCTGAGCCACTATTGATCCCACTCACACTGGGTGATAACTGAGCATTTTCCACTTCTTTAAAGTGCTGTTAGCTAGAGCCTCCCATCAATGGGAAAGCAGCAGATTTCCTTTAAACACAGCTCAACACAATAAACAGCACACGCTGAAAGTTCAGAGTCCTTTAATCTCAGTGAAACAAATAACCACCCGGCAGAAACACACACACTTGCGAGGCGCTAAATGGTTTATTACAAAACTGGCTCCCGGGGAGGTCATTTAATATGTCACCTTAGCGACCACCCACAGATGTGCTGAAGAAAAGGCACCGCTCTCTCCATTTGCTTTCAAGGGTTTAAAATTAAGGATAGAGAGACGGGGCGGGAGGTGGGAGGTGGCAACCGGAGCGACAGTTGTTAACCGTCAGGGTGGGCTTCTCATAACCGCTGGCAGCATCCCTCCGGCTTTGGGACTGCACGTCTTGCTTTTCGTGGGACGGCAGGATTTGCAGATGAATGCGGGCGGATGGGTAGAACGGGAGTCAAACGAGCATCTCTGTCAGGCTGGGTTGATTGGTGTGGTCCCCAGAGAAGCTCATCGGTGACGGCTGCTCTCCTGGGTATGTGGTTTGGCGAGTGACCACTGGGTGCCTTTGTCCTGATGGACCAGGCCTTTGTTGTGGGTCCCAGGCCAACCCGAGAACATAAAACCGAGAAATTGACGAATAAGGAAATCAGCGCGAAACTGCGAAAATAATCTCTCTGTACCATCAGTAGTTAGCCAAAGGGCTGACCACTGAGGCGCGGGGTCAGGTCAAATGACCTGAGAAGTCAATGAAAAGTGGTTTTCGTTATTTATTTCGCCAGAGTTTCTCCCTTTGTGGATGGGTTCACATTCTATTGTAAGAAAATAAAAGCCTGGAATTTCTCCAAACAAAGGCATCGCCGTCATTCCAGGGCCAGCTCCCCGGCCCGTGGAGCTGCACGCCCTTGGCTCACCCAATCACTGGATGTCAGGTAATGTTTTCAGCATCGACAGAAAGATGCTGTGGTCAGGAGACGGGGCCCCCCAACAACTCCTCGTGAATAAGGGTGTCGTGGTTGTCGGGGCTCTGAAGAGAAAAGAGGGACAGACATTGAGGAAGGAGAGGCTGAGAGCAGAGGCTAAAGTGAATTTAAAGACAAGTCATCACTGGGCTGTCCCAGCCTCTGGGTCTCTCTGTATTAATCTGATGAATATATATCCATCTGTTGGGTCACATAAGGTTCACACCTAGCCCTGTCTTTCGGAGACTCGAGGTAGAGATGTGGGGCTGAATAAGAAGGGTGCGGCAGCGGGCCAGGGTCTGGAGGCAGGCTCCCGCCACCAGGTGGCCCAGGAGGATGGAGACACTTGGGCTGAGCCTGGAGAGGGAGGTGGCAGAGTTGGCCCCAGGCGGGCCGGCCTCTGAGAAAGCCTAGAAGGATGGGTGTGGCCTCTGAGGACCCTCTGGGGACTCAAACAGGTGTGGCAGCAGCATCCACACCGGCCAAATCCAGACAACCCAGCATCTGCCAGCCGGTGACAGATAACCAGTGTGGTCCACCCATGCCGTGAGCACTGCTCAGCCCTGAGGGGAGGGAGGGGGTTCCCTGGCGGTCCCGCGGTTAGGACTCGGCGCCCTCACTGCTGAGGCTCTGGGTTTACTCCCTGGTCAGGCTTCCCAGGTGGCGCTAGTGGGAAAGAACCAGCCTGCCCATGCAGGAGACGCAGAGATGCAGGCTCCACCCCTGGGTGGGGAAGACCCCCTGGAGAAGGAAATGGCAACCGGCTCTAGTATGCCTGCCTAGAGAATCCCCATGGACAGCGGAGCCTGGCGGGCTACAGTCCATGGAGTCAGACACGACTCAAGTGACTTAGCAAGCAGGGAACTAAGATCCTGAAAGCCGTCTGGCGTGACCATTAAAAAGAGAAGGAAGGGAACTGTGCCTCCATCCCACAACGACACGGACGAACCGTGAACACAGTGAGCAGTGAAATAACCCAGTTGCAACAGGAGGGATGTGTCCGATCCCACTCCTGTGAGGGACCCGGAGTCGCCCGCCCACAGAGACGGAGGGGGACGGTGGGCACAGGGCCTGGGTGGGCACCCGATCCCACTCCTGTGAGGGACCCGGAGTCATCCACCCACGAGACAGAGGGGACGGTGGGCACAGGGCCAGGGTGGGCACCCATTTCCACTCCTGTGAGGGACCCGGAGTTACCCGGCCATGAGACGGAGGGGGCCGGTGGGCACAGGGCCTGGGTGGGCACCCAATTCCACTCCTGTGAGGGACCCGGAGTCGCCCGCCCACAGAGACGGAGGGGGACGGTGGGCACAGGGCCTGGGTGGGGCACCCGATCCCACTCCTGTGAGGGACCTGGAGTCGTCCGCCCACAGAGACGGAGGGGGCCAGTGGGCACAGGGACAGGGTAGGGCATCCGATCCCACTCCTGTGAGGGACCCGGAGTCGCCCAGCCCAGAGACAGAGAGGGGACGGTGGGCACAGGGCCTGGGTGGGCATCCGATCCTACTCCTGTGAGGGACCTGGAGTCGCCCGGCCCAGAGACGGAGGGGGACGGTGGGCACAGGGCCTGGGTGGGGATCCGATCCTACTCCTGTGAGGGACCTGGAGTCGCCCGGCCATGAGACAGAGGGGGATGGTGGGCACAGGGCCTGGATGGGCATCTGATTCCACTCCTGTGCAGGACCCGGAGTTATCCGGCCACGAGACGGAGGGGCCGGTGGGCACAGGGCCTGGGTGGGCATCCGATCCCACTCCTGTGCGGGACCCGGAGTCGCCTGCCCACAGAGACAGAGGGGGCCGGCGGGCACAGGGCTGGGGTGGGCATCCGATCCCACTCCTGTCTGGGACCCGGAGTCGCCCGCCCACAGGGACGGAGGGGCCAGTGGGCACAGGGCCGGGGTGGGCATCCAATTCCACTCCTGTGCGGGACCCAGAGTCGCCCGGCCATGAGACGGAGAGGGGCTGGCGGGCACAGGGCCGGGGTGGGCACCCGATCCCACTCCTGTGCGGGACCCGGAGTCGCCCGCCCACAGGGATGGAGAGGGGACGGAGGGGGCCAGCGGGCACAGGGCCTGGGTGGGGCATCTGATCCCACTCCTGTGCAGGACCCGGAGTCGCCCGCCCACAGGGATGGAGGGGGCCGGTGGGCACAGGGCCTGGGTGGGCACCCGATCCCACTCCTGTTAGGGACCCGGAGTCGCCCGCCCACAGAGACGGAAGGGCCGGTGGGCACAGGGCCGGGGTCGGGATGGGCAGTCGGCGTGTCACGGGAGCGAGTGTCCACGGGGGGGGGTGGAGACGTTCCGGCGATGATGGCACCGCTCTGAGAATGCCCTAAATGCAACCGAAATGTACACTGAGAAACGGTTAAGAAACTTTTCCTTAAACTTTCATGTTCTGTGTATTTAGTCAAAGCTACGGTTTTTCTAGTCATGTATGGATGTAAGAGTTGGACCGAAAAGAAGGCTGAGCACCAAAGGATTATGCTAAGTCTTGAGAGTCCTTTGGACATCAAGGAGATGAAAGCAGTTGATCCTTTAGGAAATCAACCCTGAATATTCATTGGAAGGACTGATGCTGAAGCTGACGCTCCAAAACTTTGACCACCTGATATGAAGAGCCAACTCATTAGAAAAGACCCTGATGCTGAGAAAGATAGAAGGCAGGAGGAGAAGGGGATGACAGAGGACGAGATGGTCAGATGGCATCATCAATTCAATAGATATGAACTTCGGCAATCTCTGGGAGATAGTGAAGGACAGGGAGGCCTGGCGTGCTGCAGTCCATGGGGTTGCAAAGAGTCAAGCACGACTTAGCAACTAAAGAACAACAACAAATCATAGGGAAATTAAGTTCTTGGGGCTGGTAAGCCCACACTGAAGACAATTCCAGAACATAAAAACCAGAAATGCAGCAGCATCGCCGGGCTCACGCACAGGACCCAGGCTCAGAGTCTCATGGAGGGAGACACAGCCGCACGAGTTCCCCCACGGGTCTCACGGTGCATCTGAGGCTCCCTGGGCAAACCCGGTCTTCAGCCAGCTTGCAGTTCAGGAGAGGACAGGAGAGCAACTCCAGCCCACACATCGCCAGGGACCAGGCTCCCTCAGAGAAACACGCATTTGCGATTGGCCCTCCACGCGTTACCTGCGGCCTTGAGCAGTTTGGTGCAAATACAGATACTGCTGCTGCTGCTAAGTCGCTTCAGTCGTGTCCGACTCTGTGCGACCCCATAGACAGCAGCCCACCAGGCTCCTCTGTCCCTGGGATTCTCCAGGCAAGAACACTGGAGTGGGCTGCCGTTTCCTTCTCCAATGCATGAAAGTGAAAAGTGAAAGGGAAGTCGCTCGGGTCCTTTCCGACTCTTCGAGACCCCATGGTCTGCAGCCCACCAGGTTCCTCTGTGCATGGGATTCTCCAGGCAAGAGTACTGGAGTGGGGTGCCATTGCGATACTATTAAACAGCAAATTAATGAATGGTGAGCACTTTAAAATTTCAGCGTTTTCTGGAAAACACTATCCACCTCCTGCACTTCCAGAAATTTTCAACTCCTGGGGACCGACTGAAGCAGAAACAAAAAAGAACCTCTCGCCCTAAGTGAGTCTGGGCAAGCGGGATCGTGGCGCGGAGCAGGCAAGTATGAGGCGCCGCTGCCGGAGGGAAGGCGCGGAGGCTGGGGAGTGACGCCTGCCTCTGCGCCCACTGGGCCGAAGCAGGCGGCGCGTTGCCAAGCGCCTCACCCGGCACCGAGGGGAAGGAGGCGGACCGAAAGCCCCACGTCTGCAAAAGCGAGGAGCCTCCCGAAGCGGAGGGACACACAGGTACTTCGTGGGCAGCGGGGCGGCCGCAGGAGACGCGAGCCGGGAAAGTCGGGATTTCTGGGCTGACGCCAACGCCACCGTCTCAGACTCGGAAGATGAAGCAGAGGCCCAGACGGCAGCTTCTCAGCAGAGGCCGAGGAGGTCCAGGCCTGCTTCTTGCTCAGTGGAGCGAGGTTGGCTCATGCATGTGAAGGGCAGGAAGGCGTCGCCGGGTCCGGTCTGCGGCTGCACGGGACCTCAGTGCCTGCCGCCCCCGACGGCGCGCACGCCTGGGGAGGAAGGCGCGCCCGCCTGCTGCTGCTCCGCCGGCAGGGCTGGCTCCTGCCCGTCCCGGAGGGTCTCGGGAGACGCGCTCAGCCTGACCGTTCCCTCCGGCATCGAGGTGGTCAGAAGTCACCACCCAGGCTTTCCTCCCAGGCTGGAAGGAGAGACCCGGCAGGCTTGAGGATGGAGATGGCTCCTCAGAGCCCCAGGAGAGCCTCCCGGGCCCCGGCCTCTGCCTGAGCCCCCGCCGGAGGCCGCGGGGCAGCGTCTCTGAGGCGTTCCTCCTCTGCGGCCCGGGCTCCTCCCACGCAAGGACCACCATGGTGGGTGACACCCCCAGACACGGGGCCCTTCCTCACACCACAGAAGCCCCGGCCGCGCCCTGGAGGACCCAGCTCAGACTCCGCCCCTCCAGCCATCTCTGGCCCCCGCCTTGGAATCCAGTCTAGTCAAGCTCTCATCTCGGGTCTGGATCTCAGAATTCTAGAATGAGAAGCAAAGCAGAAGGCCCGCCACTCACCTCTCATTTCACAGACCGCACACCCTGGCCGTGCCTCCGACGGCAGGTACCTCCTGGAGCCGTCAGAACCCCGGGGGCTCAGTTCCCAGGGGTCAGTAGGGAACCGAGGACCAGAGAGGCTAACCAAGGCGACTCAGCTGAGCTCCCACATCCAGGACATTAGAGAGACACGATTTCAATCCACGGAAGGCTTCTGACTTCAAAAAGAGACCCAGCGTGGCCGTCCAAGCCAAAGTTTAAAATACCAAACTATGCAGCACTTCCCTGCTTAAGAATCCACCTGAGTATAATAAAAAATCAAACTATGACCATTGTTAACTTCTTCAGAAGCGTCACACCATGCCCAGATAATTTTATTTCATTTATATGTTGCTATCTTTCATACTTAGGAGTTTATTAGTACTGTATACAGCACGATTAATGCCTATTTCAATTGAAAATGTCTTAGAATGAAATATCCCTTAGTGGAGGTGCTTTCTCCCTCACTGCCCTGTGGGGATGAGCCCCGCCACTTGCCCCAGGTCCGAGCACTGCTGTTCACGGGTGGTCTCACGGGCATGGTGCAGGGCGGAGCCGGCCATGTCTAACACCATCTGGGCAAACCCAGCCCTTGAACGAGGCTTGTAGGCACTCAACTTGCTGCCTTTAGCATCTTCAGATGACCAGCGACGGGAAGGGATGGGCTAAAAATGTGCAGACCTGATGCCATTCTAGTGGAATGGCATCAGGTCTGCACACTAACCACCTGCTGACATCATGATTTTCTGGGCAAGACAGTCATTCCAGCCCTTCCCAACTTTTAAAATGCCGTAACTCCAAGTTGGCTTCACCGATGGCATTTGCAGGTTGGGAATTTGGTCCTGATCATAATGACCAGGGGGCTTCCCAGGTGGCGCTAGCGGTAAAGAGTCTGCCTGCCAAGCCAGGAGACACGGGACACAGGGGTGTGATCTCTGGGTTGGGAAGGTCTCCTAGAGAAGGAAATGGCAACCCGCTCCAGCATTCTTGTCTGGAAAATCCCACCAACAGAGGAGCCTGGCAAGCTATAGTCCCTCTGGTGGCAAAGAGTCAGACATGACTGGGCACACACACACGTAATAAACGGGCTCAGCATCACCCCACACTGTGAGGACGTGGGATCCTGTGTCTTTTAGGGGCGATGCCATTGTTCGGGGCTGCCTTCTGTGAGCAGCCTTAGGGAGCCCACTTTCTATGGGGTCTGGAGACCCAAGCTGCTGGGTGCTAAGAAGGACTGTGTGGGGCTCGGCCGCTCAGACTGGCATCGCCGGGGCATGAAGCCTGAGTCTGAGTGTGCATGGCCACGGTGTAACCCCACAAGTCTGCCCGGCGGAGACGGCAGACAGAGCAGGACGAGCAGAGGCAGAAAGCTAAGACCGTGGCCTCCGGCCCCATCACTTCATGGCCAGTAGATGGGCCAACGATGCAAACAATAGCAGACTTCATCTTCTTGGCTCCAAAATCACTGTGGACAGTGACTGCAGCCATGAAATTAAAAGACGCGAGCTCCTTGGAAGAAAAGCTGTGGCCAACATAGACAGCATATGAAAAAGCAGAGACATTACTTTGCCAACAAAGACTTTTATCGCCAAAGCTATGGTCTTTCCAGTAATCATGTATGGATGTGAGAGTTGGACCATAACGATGGCTGAGCACCAAGGAATTGATGCCTTTGAACTCTTATCCACATGGACTCATGGTCCAATTCTTTAAAGGGCCACACTCTGTTACTGTATAGTCTCTATAGTTAGAGCTATGGTCTTTCCAAGAGATATATATGGATGTGAAAGCTGAACCATAAAGAAGGCTGAGTGCCAAAGGATTGATGCTTTTGAACTGTGGTGTTGGAGAAGACTCTTGAGAGTCCCTTGGACTGCAAGGAAATCAAATAAGACAATCCTGAAGGATATCAACCCTAAATATTCTTTGAAAAGACTGATGCTGAAGCTGAAACTTCAATACTTTGGCCACCTGATGCAAACAACTGACTCAATGGAAAAGACCCTGATGCTGAGAAAGACTGAGGGCAGGAGGAGAAGGGGACGACAGAGGGTGAGATGGTTGGATGGCATCTCCGACTCAATGGACATGAGTTTGGGCAAGCTCCGGGAATTGGTGACGGACAGGGAGGCCTGGCATGCTGCAGTCCACAGGGTCGCAGAGAGTCGGGCACGACTGAGCAGTAGCAGAGTTGGGATGAGGAAGTGAGAGCACAGCGGCTCCGTCTCCACCGGAGTCAGCGGGTACGGCTGCCCCAGCGCAGCCTGGGGAAGGGCAGTGAGCTGGGATGGACGCTTCTCAACAAGCTTCTCCTAGCAGCCCAGCCCCGCACGGCCACACTGCACCCCTAGAAATGACAAATGAGCAATCTCACAGCACCAGCATAATACTATCGTTTCTATCACAGAGTCAGCAAAATCCAGCCCCCAATAACTCAGCAGACTATTCTCCACCAAGACCGGCCATCAATACGGGTTTATGTGCCCGGTACTAATCACCAGAGTCAGATAATATGCAAGGTTAATGGCTGCAGACAGTCTGGGGAAATATCCAAGATCTGATAAGGACGGACCCGCATTATTGCACTTCTGCGCATCTATACCCCACCAAGAACAAACCCAGGAAGGAAATCGATGTTTAAGGCAGTCGCAATACATCTCCTGTGGTTACATATAAATTGGCCCTTCATTGGCCCATTCACATCTCGGTTAATAAATAGTTCAGACAAGGGCCACCCTGATAGCAAAGGAGGGTGCCCATTGTCAGCCCGTCACCCCCCGGAGATTTATGCCGCCTCAGCACAAGGACCGCCGCGACTTTCCAATTACCCTGCCCGGCTCTCAAAGGAGGCAGAAGCGGTGGGCACTCGGTTCTGATGACGAGTTTAATATCCATATATATCAAGCCCTCAAAACTGCGGGCTGCACTGTCTTCTCCCAGCAAAGCACTTTTATTGAACAGTAAGCAGACAAAGCCCCGCTTGGGGCTCCTTTGTCCCGGTATCGACCGCCAGCCTGACCGTGGGGCCCTCGTGAAGACCGCACTTCCTCTGGTCAAGCCTTGGCAACCCTCGACGGCATCCCCAGCAAGACCTGGAGGACCTTCTGTGGTCTTCAACGTTTAGAGATGGTGTTGCAGTTCCCCCCCATCCGCGAGATGCTCCTACCAACAGCAGCTCCCTATCAACAGCGAGCTGGTTAAATCCAGCACCATCATCTGGAGGAAGACGGACCCGTTTGCAAATACGCCGCACTCGGTCACCCCTGGGGGACTGACCCAGCCTTGGCAGCGTGTCGCTCCTCAGATTTAGTATGCCTTTCTGTGCCCCGGTATAATGACTACAATTTACCTTCCCAAACCGAACCAGAGCGTTCTGGCAACATCTTTGATTTGTAACTAAACTACGAAATGCAAATGTGGAGTTGGCAGCTTGGCTGCCGCCCGTAGCGTCGGGGGGAGTTTATCTCACCCGTGACAGGGAGAGAGACTCTCTCCCAGGACCGTGAGTGCTGACAGTCCTTCCGACGGAAGAAAAATCACCTGGGCCAGCTGCCGGGCTGAGCTCCCGCCGCTTCCCGGGGTGCCAGGCGCCGGATGGCGGCCCGCTGTCCTGGGTCCCAGCCCTCCCGGGGCGGCGGGACCACAGGGACGGGAGCCGTGGCCGCTCCGCTCCATGCTCCACGGCACAGAGACCCCCAGGGCGCCTCTCCTGTGGACCGAGGAAGAGGAGGAGGGGAGGCAGCGACCCCGCCGTCCGGGCCTGGCTGTCCTGCCGGGGACATGACCCACAGGGGCCCTCGTTCTCACTCTCCCGCGGCCGGCAGCCTGGCACGGCGCCACGCCCGGCTCTCCGGCCTCTCTCCTTCCAGGTGCTTGACGGTGTCCGGGGAGACGGAGCAGGTCACAGAGCCTCATGTGAACCACATTCTAGCAAACCCCCAAGGGGCGGAGAAGAAGGCAGAGACTAACGCTGCCCCGTGGTGAGGGAAGGACAGGGAAGGTGGGGGGCTCCCCGAGGAGCCAGGGACCCTCTTGAGAAGCGGCGGTAGGATGAAGGATCAGACCCCATCCGAGCACCGCCAAGACCAGCACCACGCTGCAGTCAAGGTCTGTGAGCGGTTTTATTTTACACTGGAGTGTAGTTTCAGGGGTATAGCCAAGTGATTCAGATATATATAACAGACACGTCTGTTCTTTCTCAAGTTCTTTCCCCATTTGGGTGTTGGAAAGGTTTGAGCAGGATTCCCTGTGCTGTTGGTCATGTTTTAAATAGAGCTGTGTGTACATGTCCATCCCAAGGTTAGGAGAATGGGATCTATGTACTTCTACAGATTAGAACACAATGAACATCTCTAAGATGACATTCTGGCAGAGGGCGCCCAAGTCCCTGTTATACAACCAGCCTCCATCATCAGGAAGCTCGGCGGTTACAGTTTTGCTTTCTCACTGTGCTCGTGGGGAAGATGATCCAGCAGATGGCGGGGCGTGGGGGGGGTGGGTGCTTGCCAAGGAGGCAGGTAAGAGAGGAACCCGTCTGCCCGCTGAAGTGCCCTCGATTCACAGAGACCACTCTTTGTGACCCCATGGACTATACAGTCCATGGAATTCTCCAGGCCAGAATACTGGAGTGGGTTGCCATTTCATTCTCCAGGGGATCCTCCCAACCCAGGGATCGAACCTGGGTCTCCCGCATTGCAGGCGGATTCTTTTTCGTTTGTTTGCTTATTTTCTTGCCACTTCCTTCAGAACTCTGGGATGGATCCCATCTTGCCCTGGAATTGGTCCCACATTGGCAGTGGATCTGCCTAGCACATGCAGGCGGATTCTTCACCAGCTGAGTCACCAGGGAAGTCCAAGAATACTGGAGTGGGTATCCTATCCCTTCTCCAGCAGATCTTCCCAACCCAGGAATCAAACCAAGGTCTCCTGCATTGCAGGCAGATTCTTTACCAGCTGAGCTACAGGGAAGCCCCACACGGAGAGCACTTATCCAGCGAGCCGCCTAGAGACCAGAGCAGGAGAGCAGGCGGGGTCTTCTCCTTTGTTAGAGACCTGGGCTCCCTCGTTTGTGTGTCATTGCACAGGAATCACTGGTCAACCTTCCACTCGGGGACTTGGAGACACCCCCGTCACACCTGCGAGGAGAGGGCACAGCTGTGATCCGCTCAGGGACCACTTACAACCTGCGTGGAGTATCTATCCCACTTTGCTCGGGATGAAACGTCCCCCCCCACACTAACTCACGAATGCAGAGGTCTGGTGCACCCTTCACAGTCACTGACTCCATTCAACCTCGCCACTTCCAGAAAAATGGAAAGTGCGATTTTCCAATGAGGACGAAGGGTAATTCCAACCTCATGAAGGAAGGCCCCACGGCTGCCCACCAGAGGTCCTTGGTAGCGGGAAGCAGGTCTCCCAGAGCATGGTTTCTGAGATTAATACTAAACATGCTTCCTGCACAGAGGGTGTGCAGGCTCCCATGGGTGAGGGCTGGTCCTACAGTGAGCATGCATAGGTGCTGCCCGGCGCCCTCCTGAGCCCCACCCTGCACCCTGAGACGGTGGCATTTCTGGTCCCTCCTGACTCACGTGCATCGGACCAGTGGTTCCGGAGCTTCCAGCACCAGCTGGAGAGCTTGTTGCCGCAGAGCCTGAGCTCCGCCCGCACCCTCTTCAGGTTCAGCGGGTCTAAGTGGAGTCAGTCTGCATTTCCAAGGTCCCAGGTGCCGCTACCCTGCTGGCCTGCAGACCTCACTTGAGGCCCAGCGCCTTGAAGAAGCCACCCGTGTCTCATAGCGGGATGAAGGGGCGGGCGTGAAAGAGCAGAAACACAGAGAGACGAGGGCGCCCTGCCCTCGGACACGTGGAGGCCCGCAAGTGTGGGCACAGAAGGAAGCCTTCTCGGGTGCAGCCCAGACCAGGTGTGGCCTGGGGACACAGGTCCTGCTTCTCCGACGGAATCGCTTACTTAGTGGCTCAGCTGTTGACTGGCACCTGGGCTCTCAGCACCAGACACAACCTTGGAGACGGGCAAGCATCATCTGCAAACAAGACGAAGAACTGAAGCAGGGGGCTGGGAGGCGGAGGGGAGGTGTGTCCCCAGCCCTGAGCGCCCCTGAGCACCCCTGAGAGCCCCGCGCCGCCCCTGGCAGGCAGATGCATCGGGCTCTCGGTCAGCCTCTAGGATCGGTCAGCTCCCCGCTCACCAGAGTCCATCTGCCCCTCCAGCTCCAGGTGCCTCCCTGAAACCAGTCCTGCTTTTAAATACTTGGCTTCTGAGTTCTGAGATGATAGGATCAGAAGCCATCATGATCACCCCCACTTTGGAAAGACGCTGCCGGTATTAACTCTAATATGTCTTTAATTGGTGTCGTTAAGGAAGAGGAATTTTTTTTCCGAGCGCTTCAGGCAATAAGAAAGCTTTCAAGAAACATCCCAGATGTTCATTCCTCAGTTCCTTTCAGGTCTAATTTGTGTTAATTCAATTAAGGGCATGCAATTTGTCTGTCACAGAAATTAAATATAAAGAAAAATGTATATTAATGCAAAGTTCGAGGAGTTGGTGCATAGAATCCAAGAAGCTCCTCATGGTTGTCTTTTTTTCCTACAGCAGGAAGCAAGGAAGAAGGGAAGGAGGGGCATATTACATGTGTGTGACCTTTCTTTTAAATTCACTGTTCTGCAGAAGCTTACACACAGGCTACGCTACAGGACTTGAACAGGCAATCATGCGGCGAGTTTCCCATTTAACTGCTGTGGTGGCAACTAGCGGTGAAGGACCCGCCTGCCCGTGCAGGAGACACAGGATGCGGGGTCAATCCCCGGGTCAGGAGGATCCCTGGAGGAGGGCACGGCAACCCACTCCAGGATTCTGGCCTGGAGAATCCCAGGGACAGAGGAGCCTGGCGGGCTACAGTCCGTGGGGTTGCAGAGTCAGACACGACTGAACCACTTAGCACATTCAGTCACTCAGTCGTGTCCGACTCTCTGTGACCCGATGGACCGTAGCCCGCCAGGCTCCTCTGTCCCTGGGATTCTCCAGGCCAGAATCCTGGAGTGGGTTGCCACGCCCTTCCCCAGGGGACCTACCCCACCGAGGGATCAAGCCCGAGTCTCCCACGCTGGCAGGTGGATTGCTTACCACGGAGCCGCCCGGGAAGCCCTCCCTGTTTAATACACTTGGTTTTCCTGTGCACAGAGACCTCTGTGCCCACCGCCACATCCTGGGCTCCAGCTGGTGTGATGACACCAAGGACAACCTTTCACGTGAAGTTCAAAGGCCTAGGCGGTGGAGGGCTGGGCTGTGGTCACTAAACAAAGTCCCCTGTGGGACCCAAACGAGGACCTGCCCCCAAGACGCGCTCAGATCCTTCTGCTCTGCTCAGAAAGCCTCAGAGCAGGGCCGGCCACTGGGCAGCTCCCTGCGATGCCGCCTTTCCTGGTCAAGCCGCCTCCACAAATGCCAGGCATGCCTGTGCCCCTGGCTGAGCCAGACCCCCCTCCCGCCAGGGTGCCCAGCCCTGAGAATGCGGCTGGCCCGCGGAGGGGCGCACGGGCGAGAGCTGCTGCGCGTGCCGCGTCACTGAATCCTTGCGGGAGTCCCTGACGGCCATCACTGCTCCAGCCCCCTGCTGGGGAGGCTGAGCCCCTCGGAACTGAGGCGGCGGGTCCAGGGCTTGCCACGAGGAACCAGACACGGCTGGTCCCTCCCCAGCCCCAGCCCCGGAGCCGCTGGTCGGGGCTGGCCTAGAAACGGAGGCTCCTGAGCAGAGCTGGGCCCTGAGACCTCGTGGCTGTTGGGTTTTATTGTGTTTTTTTTAGGCAGCGCTGCTTGTGGGATCTCAGTTCCCCCACCAGGGACCGAACCCGGATCCTGAACCCGGCCGATCCAATCAAATCAGCAGACACGTTAGTGGCTCTGCACTCTGCTGCTGCTGAACCCCGCTGTCCTTTAAACCCGAGTCACCCGACGCCAACTCCATGTGCTCGGGAGGGCCCGGCCGACGGAGAGGCGGCCTCAGGGGAGGGTCTGGGGCGGGCGCCCCTTTCCCTGCGGTTCTGCTTGCCGCCCCCCGGCCTGTAACTCTCCCGAGTCTCCTGCCCCCAGGGCGCCACCCATGGTGGACTCAGCGCCTGCTCCACGCCCTCAGCCCCCAGCTGAGCCGACCGCCCTGGGCCTTCACCCCCAACCTGAGCCGGACCTCGCGTCCATCTGTCTTCAGACCCCGTCCCTCCCCAGGGCAGCGGGGCCCCGAGAGCCGCCCAGGCAGCTTGAGAACAAGGCTCTTAAGAAGGCACCTCTTCTCCGTTTCTCTCTCGAGCAGAGGGCGTAGAAGGAGTGAAAATGAAATTCAGAAAACCATTTTGCTGTGATCGTGCATTCACTAATTTCAACACAAAGAAGCCAGGGAATGCAGAAGCGCAGGCTTCCGTCCGCATCATCTCACCCGCATCCCAGGCAGCGCCTCTTAAGCCGTCAGTTTCAACAGCTTCACTTGTAATGAGAAAAACCCCGAGCTGAGAACCAGCGCCTGCCTCAATTCCTAACTCCATTGTTCGCCGGGCTCCAGGCCCCGCGCTCTGTGTGTTTACACGTTTAGAGACAGAAAATACTGCGCTTCGTGAGGATGTCTGCACTGCGTGGGGAGGATGTGATATCAGAGTGAACACCCAGGCACCAGAAACGTAAACCCAGAAACAGGACTATTAGGAGATGAGCGTTCTTTACACAAAAAGAATTATTAATACTGTGCTTCCTTCTGCAAATGACACATTCTCAGAGTTCATTTAAATCACAATGTGATTTACAGAAGGAAGGAAAGGGTAACACAACCCGCTCTCAGGTAAGTCTCCCCAAGTACAGAGCGGGTCCTCAAAAACTCGGCATGAGATTTGGAAAAACGACGGCAGGAAGGCAGTCCCACTGGGGCCCCTCGGCCCGTGCACCCCTTGTCCGACACTCACCCTCCAACCTGGAGCTCCTGCCCTCGCCCTGACGGTGGCCTTCGTGTCCTGGGGCTGGGGCGCTGCGGACACTCGCAAATCCCTCTCTGCACTGGATCCAAAAAACAGGGAAGAAGTGCTGAGTGATGATATGTGGTCCACTCCTCCCAAATTGGGATCCTTGAAGAGTCGGGGGTTTTCCGGAGAACTCAACTAGTAAGGCTTCGCAGGTGGCACAACGGTAAAGAGCCCGCCTGCCTGTGCGGGAGGCATGAGAGATGCAGGTCCCGTCCCTGGGTCAGGAAGATCCCCTCGAGGAGGAAAGGCAGCCCACTAGCTCTCTGGCCTGGAGAATCCCATGGGCAGGGGAGCCTGGCAGCTACAGTCCATGGGGTCGCACAGAGTTGGACGCAACTGAGTGACTGGACAAGCTTCCCTGTTGCGTGTCAGCTGACCTTGCAGAGAGCCTCCAGCGCCGTGAGAAGGCAGGTGGTATCTGATGCGTTGTGACTCAGGAAAAAATACCGCATGACCCCCATTGGGCCCCACCCTACGGGCTGTGCTTGGGCCCTTCGCTCAGCCAGGATGCCAACCACCAGCCGCAGACCCAGGCAGGGGGCCATGCTCCCTGAGACACAGGCCACCCTCAGGCCAGCGGGCTGCACTGGCAGCGGCGGGTGGGGGGCCACAGCAGGAGGTCTGCCTGGGCCTTGGGCAGGGGCCGGGGCACAGGAGCCAGCACTGGGCTGGCACCTGGGGAGGGACAGCCTGGCCCCTGGAAGCCATCAGGAGCAGACCTCAGCCCCGGGCACAGCGAGCTGTCCCGCAGCCGCTGCAGGAGGGGAAGCCGAGACCGTGGGGAGGGCCCGCCACTGCTTCCCCACAGTGGGTGCTGGGCGCGCCAGGCACCAGCTCTGGGCATCAGGGTGGGCAGCTCCACGCCCCCTCCCGTCTCCTATCTGGACGGAACGGGGCGTCTCCCCAAGTTCGCTCTCCTGGACCTGGGCAGCAATGAGCAAGGCCCTGGCCTCAGGAGCTGCCTGACCTGGATGCTAAATGGGCAGCCGGGGATGCCAGGGGCTAGTGGGTCCTCAGGTGCTCCTCAGACCCCACTCAGCCTTTTGTACCCCTGGAGCCTCCCCGCCTCCAGCAGGGGACAAAAGTCATCCCTGCCTCCTCTAAACCCTCCCACATCACCACCTTTTCAGCCAAATCCGACTCTTGGTGATCCCATGGATTGTAACCACCCCCCTCCCCCAGGCTGCCCTGTCCATGGAATTCTCCAGGCAAGAATACTGGAGAGAACTCAAGAGTCAGATTCAGATTTTTAAAAATATATACATGGGGAAATAGATAGATAGATGGGGAGACAATGGAAACAGTGAGAGACTTTATTTTCTTGGGCTCCAAAATCACTGCAGATGGTGACTGCAGCCATGAAATTAAAAGATGCTTGCTCCTTGGAAGAAAAGCTATGACCAACCTAGACAGCATATTAAAAAGCAGAGACATCACTTTCCCGACAAGGTCCGTCTAGTCAAGGCTATGATTTTTTCCAGTCGTAGTCATGTTATGGATGTGAGTGAAAGTTTGACTGTAAGGAAGGCTGAGCACCAAAGAACTGATGCTTCTGAACTGTGACGTTGGAGAAGACTCTTGAGAGTCCCTTGGACTGCAAAGAGATCCAACCAGTCCATCCTAAAGGAGAACAACCCTAAACACTCACTGGAAGGACTGATGCTGAAGCTCCAGTACTTTGGCCACCTGATGTGAAAAGCTGACTCGTTGGCAAAGACCCTGATGCTGGGAAAGACTGAAGGCTGGAGGAGAAAGGGACGACAGAGGATGAGGTGGCTGGATGGCACCACTGACTCGATGGACATGAGTTTGAGCAAGCTCCGGGAGCTGGTGACGGACAGGGAGGCCTGGCGTGTGGCAGTCCAAAGGGTCGCAAAGAGCTGGACATGACTGAGCAACTGAAATGCAGAAAACCTGTCTGGCTGCACCAGGCCTGTTACAGCGCACGGGTCTTTAGCCGGGGCGTGTGTGATCTCGCTCTCTGACCAGGGATGGAACCGCCCCCTGAACTGGGAGCTCAGCGTCCTAGCCACCGGACCCCCAGGGACATCCCTGAGGCAGATCTTAGGTCTTGCATTTTCCTGAAGCTGACCCCATGACTGGTTAGGTGCCAGTATTTATTGTTCCATCTAGGCGCCCCCCTGGGCACCGTTCTTACAGAGTCGCATTTAAGTCTCCTACCACGCTGTCAGATGGGCAATGCTGTCCCCTTGTGACAGAGGCTGTGGCACTTGCCCAGTGTCCCTCGAGTGACGGCAGTGGGGCCCATGGATAACCCCTCCCCCCGCCCAGCAACGCATCGCCGCGCTGCTGAGGGGCCATCCAAGCTGAGGTCACCATGGTAACCTCACAGCAAGCCAAGGTGCTCCACGCCAAGTGTTACGAGAAACACGCAAGACACGCAAGCCCGCCGAGAGTCTAAGTGCCTTAAACGTTCTACAGTAACGTTCAACTGGCTCCAACAAGCCATAAAGTGCGCAGCGTGAGAGTTTAGAAAGTTGTTTCAAGTTTTCAGAAAAGAGCCTAGATTTGTAATAAGCATTTTATGGCACTTAAGTCTCCACGTTGCTCTTGTGCAGTCACTAAGTGGTGAATGACTCTTTGCGACCCCATGGAGTGCAGCACGCCAGGCCTCCCTGTCCCTCACTGTCTCCCGGAGCTTGCTCAAGCCGAAGGCCGTCGAGTCGGTGATGCCATCCAGCCATCTCATCCTCTGTCGTCCCCTTCTCCTCCTGCCCCCAATCCCTCCCAACATCAGGGTCTTTTCCATTGAGTCAGTGATGCCGTCCACCCATCTCATCCTCTGTCGTCCCCCCTCCTCCTGCCTTCAATCTTTCCCAGCATCGGGGTCTTTTCCACTGAGTTGGTGATGCCATCCGCCCATCTCATCTTCCATCACCCCTTCTCCTCCTGCCCCCAATCCCTCCCAGCATCAGGGGCTTTTCCAATGAGTCGGCTGTCCACATCTCCATCCACCCAAAAAACAGCAAAGACATGAGACAGCTGTGTGTGTGAGCATTTGAGTCACACAGATGTGGGCACGGGAAGCCAAGGTCTGGAGCAGGCGGAGGAAGCGGCCCCCTGGACTGAGGACCCGAGATGCTCCTTCATCTGCATCAGCTCAGGCTGAGGCGAATCAACCCCCGGACGTCAGTGCGGGTCACGTGGAATCATCACCTCCCACCCCCCACTCCCCGCCTCTGCCAGCTTCTAACTCGGTGCCTGAAACCCAACCCAACAAGGTCTAAGGGCAACCCGAGAGCATGCCAGCCACAGTCACCTCCGCTGTTCCCAGGTGCGACGGGCGGGCAGAAGAGCCGGCCTGGCGCAGTGGGTGGCCTGCGTCTTAGCAGCTGGCCGTCCACTAAGCCTGCGCTTCTGGGGCTTTTGCTGCCGGCGACCCCCCCCCCCCCCCCCCGGGGGCCCCCCACCCCCGAAGGGC
>SJYT01001141.1:0-76736 GCA_006410635.1 Cephalophus harveyi | reverse complement strand
TCTCTCTCTGTCTCATGTCTCTCTCTGTGTCTCTGTCTCTCTCATCTCTCTCTGTGTCTCTGTCTCTCTCATCTCTCTCTGTGTCTCTGTGTCTCTCTCATCTCTCTCTGTGTCTCTGTCTCATGTCTCTCTCTGTGTCTCTGTCTCTCTCATCTCTCTCTGTGTCTCTCTCTGTCTCATGTCTCTCTCTGTGTCTCTGTCTCTCTCTGTCTCTCTCTGTCTCTCTGTCTCTCTCTCACGCACACCATCTCCTTTCTCTTTAAACATCTGTGAGTTATTTCACCAAAGAACACAGGCAGCAAGCAGAGCGCGCGGGGTGCTTCCCTTCTTCCTGTTCCCTGCCGCTTTCTGCCCACTGCTCCTTGCATGAATGGAGCGTTTTTCCCGCAGTAGAACTCACCGAGCTTGGACATCTTGCTTGTCTGTGGCCTGTTTGTGGCCCTGACAGGAAAATCTGGGTTCCAAAGCCTGCATGGTTTTTACAGTTAGTCACTTACAATGTCCTATAAATAATATGAACCCCAGCAAGTAACATTCACCTCTGTGAACATCTTTGCGAGTGCGTGGCCGCTGGCCTGTGGATTACAGGGGGGTCTTCAGAGGCTGCGGTGGTCCTGCCCCCTCACCCTGCTCCACCTGGAATCCTCTGTGATCCGCCAACTGGCCCTGCCCCCAAGGCTCACTTGGGAGCCTGAGAAAGGGGCCCGAGCTTAGATCAAGGCTGGTTACTCAGCTCTATCCTCTGAGAAAAAAAGTGCCAACCACCTGCACGGACAGGTGCCGACCGATATCGGACCTCCTCCCAAAGGGCGCCCCTGCAGACCACCCCCATGTTCCTCTGCCGCTCACCTGCGGGAGAGCCCAGGCCACGCAGGCCCCTGAGCCGGCAGTGCAGGCAAGCGGCCTCCAATGATCCCGCCATCCGCTGGCCCCGGGACCTTCCCAGGCAAACCCGCGCCCAGGGGGGCATGGCAGCCCGTGCTGGGGTCGGGGGGCAGCTCTGACAGAGTCAGAACCAGGAGGACGGGGCACTCAGGACGCCTTCTTTCCTAACTCCAAGCCCTGAGACTGTGATTCCACAGATACGCAAGGTCAAGTCAAACCCAGGAACCACAGTATTCCCAGTAGCTGTGGTTCAGCAAACGCCCTGGCCTGCACTAAGTCGGAACACTTACATGTGCAAAGCCAGGTCCAGACCAGACTACAAACACCCCACCCTGCAGTAAGTCCAAACACACGTACAAAGGCCGATCCCAGCTCGCTCAGCAAGGCTGCCCTCATCTGCTCCCGAGTCGCCGAGGAGGCACCAGCTGCCGACCTGAGTGTGGAGGGGGGGCTGGGCCTCCACTCGTGGCTCCCACGCACCTCTGGGCCGGACCACGTGCTCCCAGCCGGCTTCCCCAGGAGGATGAAGCCAGACCCCAGGGAAACCCACCGTCCAGGGAGGAGCCGGCCTGCTGAGACGGGCCCAAGAGGACTCAGGTGCCCTCCCCACCAGCCAGGGTCCATCCTCAGGGGGGCCTCTGGGACCCGAGTCCCCTCCCCCTGCTGACGAGAGGCGGTCTCGTCATTGATTCAACATGTGTGTGCTGAGCACCTGTTGTGGTAGTGTGATGGGGAAGGCCCCGGTTCCGCCCTCCTGGGGGTTGTGGTCCTGGGAACCGCAGGCCTTTTACTGAGAACCACCAAAGACACGGCATATGGGGAAACCCAAGAACACATGGCTGTGAATATTGGATTAAGAATGGCAGGTTTGGGGTTGATGCACACACACTGCTGTGTTTTAAACAGGTAACCCACGGGGACCTACTGTGCCCCACAGGGAGCTCTCAATACTCCGTGGTAACCCCAAGGGGAAGAGAATTCGGAAAAGAATAGATACATATATTACATATGATTGAATCACTTTGTTGTATACCTGAAACTAACTTAACACTGTTAATCAACTCTGCTCCAATATAAATTAAAAATTAAACACAAGAATGGTAAGTCACTAGAGAATTCAGGAAATTCCCTATAAAAGAACAGCATTCTGTAAAGTAGGTAAATAACAAGGGCCTACTGTATAGCAGAGGGAACTATACTCATTATCACGTAATAACCTATAAGGGAAAGTAACCTGAAAAGAAAGCATTTATGTGTGTGTATAACTGACCCACCTTGCTGTTCGCTTGAAACTAACCAACCTTGTAAATTGACTGTGCTTCAGCCTAAAAAAATAACAGAACAGCCTTCTACCTAAGCAGTACTTACTGCAGGGGAATTTTATGTGGTCAAGACGGAGTGGTGATTTAAGGCTCTACTTAGCAACCATTAAACCAAGAGATAACCGTGTAATTAACATCAGAGTCCATTAATATTGGCGGCACTGGTGACTCGACTCAGGTAAGCTGCCATCGTCACTGCGTGTAAATGACCCCAAAGGGGCTCATCCAGGTTGTGTAAACGTTACTTCAGAGAAAATAATTGGGGGAAGTCTAACGTATTTCCGTGGCATTATCGTCTCATCTTGTCATCGTTCACAGGAGAGTTTCGAGTTCCCTGGGAGCACGTGAGCACAGGATTAGCGCCGCACGTCGGCGGAGAGCGTTCCTGGCTCTGACTCTGATTTCCGGTCCCTCCTGCTCAGGGGTGTGCTTCTCAGCAGACGGGAGCAGCGCCCAGTTTCCCAGGAAGTTCTCAGCTGTGTTTTCTGGGAGGAGAAAGGAGAGAACCCTGTCTGCCCCCTGAAACCAGGCTCACTGCAGGTAGACAGCAAGTGAGCCGGACACCAACTAAGGGTCAGTCTGCTGACGGTTCTCTCGTGGGCTTAGGAGCCATTCCACTTGGTTCTTTAGCTTATAAAAGCCATCTCGAATGTTGAAGTCACCCACACTCAGACCGCCGCCCCTCAGCCTGATCTAACAGGGTGAGAGAAGATGAAGGCACCTGGGAGCTGACGTGGGGGCCCACCCGGAGGGGTCCCCCGCCTGTGGTGTTGACCCCAGCACAGCCGGTGTCCAGGAGAGGACGGCTCCCTCCCGGGCAATCCCCCACTGCCCTCCTGGAGCTCCATCTGCACACGCTGGGCATTCGTGCAGGTGACCCCATCCAGACTGTGGTCACGGCTGGACGACCTCCCAGCACAAGCCTCACGGACAGACCCACATGTGCCTGTACATTTTGCGTCCTGTCTCACCCTGTTCAGAGGAGTCAGATTTGCGTCCTGTCTCACCCTGTTCAGAGGAGTCAGATGTGACGCTGTTTCCTGCAAGTGGGTCCAAGGACCATCCTTTTCCTCCAGAACCCCCTCCAAGATGCGGCTCACTGGGCAGGCTCTCAGCACCTCCAGTATCACCTGCGGAGGAGGGGACTCTGGAAATGATGAAATGAATACGTCCTTCAAAAGTGACCCGGCCTGGAGATCACAGACACGGTGACAGGGATGGAGAGAAAGAGGGGGACAGAAAAGAGTAGGGGCTACATGGAGGCAAGTCCGGGGCTGCTGTGCGGGGCAGGGGGGCAGGGGGCGAGCAGACAAAGAGGAGAGTCACCACGGACCGCAGAGCAGAGGCCGGTCCCTGCACGCGGTCCCGGCCGCCATTCTCGCGCCAGCAGCCCTCACAGGGACCTCGAGTGAGTCTCCATAAATACTTCATGGGCTGAGATTACCTCCCTGTGGACTCCCACGCATGTGACCACACCTTTCAAACCTTACGTGGGTACATTTCACTCGGAGTTTCAGTATTTAACTACCTGTCTGTCTGACAAGCATGCCTTGTTCCAATAAACGCGGAAGCGTTTGAATGTTTCAGCATCGTGGGCTCTTCCCAGACCCACGTGTCTTTGTATAAGACCCTGCCCCACCATCAGCCACACAGGGGACATGTCAAGCTGATGATGTAGCTAGTTGTACGCAATCTGAGCTTTTATTACAGGTGGAGAAGACGACGAAGGCAAAGTGACATTTCCTAAGCACACGCTCCGCTGAGCGCTGGGCTAGCTAAGAGGCACACACAGTCTCGCTGAGGTTCTGTCTACAGACATTTCTCTACGCACGGTTGGGGGTTTTTTCGGAGAGGACATGGTTTGTTTTTTATTGAAGTTTATCGCTGACAAACAGGGATCCACATGTACATATTTAAAGTGACAACGTGACGAGCTTTCATGCACATACACAACCCTGAAGCCAGCGCTGCCAGGAACCCAGCGCACGCGTCATCCCCCGCAGCGTCCTCCTGCTCCTTCGTAAGCCTTCCCCCGCCTCCCCGCAGCGCCTACGGCCACTTTCTGTGTCTCCGTCACCATAGACCAGCTCACGCTTTCCAGCATCTTATCCGAATGAAACCACAAAGGATTGCCCTTCCGTCCAGCCTTTTGGCGCAGCGTGGCGACTTGGCGATCCCTCCAGGCCTGGCGCGTCAGGAGCCCGTCCCTGTCCTTTGCTGAGCAGTGTCGTGTGGGCAGGCTTAGCCAGCCACCCTCTGAGGGGCGTCTGTGTTACTCCCACTTTGGGGATCATTACAAATGCGGCAAACATTCATATCCAAGGCTTTGGTCATATGATTTTTTAATTTGGAGTAGTTACTGAGACGCCGAATCGACCCGACCACATGGTAAGAATACACACAACCTTTTGAGAAACTACCCATTTTCCATTTGCGCATCTTTAAGAATTCTTTTTGTATCCTGGAGTCGGGTTCTTTATCAGATGTGTGTTTTTATACCAGGGTGTAGCTTGACCTTTCACTGCCTAAAAGGAAATTTTGAAAAACAGAACCTCTACAGATGAAGCCAAGTCATCAGTTCTTCCATTTACATCTGTGTTTTGATGAAGAGCTGACTCATTGGAAAAGACTCTGATGCTGGGAGGGATTGGGGGCAGGAGGAGAAGGGGATGACCGAGGATGAGATGGCTGGATGGTATCACGGACTCGATGGATGTGAGTCTCAGTGAACTCCGAGAGATGGTAATGAACGGGGAGGCCTGGCGTGCTGCGATTCATGGGGTCACAAAGAGTCAGACACGACTGAGCGACTGAACTGAACTGAGGATCTTCACACTCCCATAAATGCAGATTCATGGAGATCATCTTGTCAATTATTACAAAAAAAAAAAAAAGCCTGTTCAAATTTTGATTGGTATCGTATTGAATCCTCAGATCAATTTGGGGAAAACTGACATTTTAGGAATATTGAATCTTCTGACTCACAAACATGGCCCATCTTTCATATTATTTAGGACTTCTTTAATTCCTCTCATCTATATTTTATAATTTTCAGTTGTCAGATTTATCCCTAAGTATTTCATACTATTTTATGCTATTGTAAATAGTATTTGTTTCGATTTCTGTGCTCAAAGAAATTCAGTATATATTTGCATATTGATGTGGTATCCTATCAGCCTGCTACACTCACTGACAGGTTCTAACAGCAGTTTTTATAGATCCCATTAGAATCTCAATGAAAGAAGCCAGACTGAAAGGAGCATATACTGACTGTATTATTCCACTTACATAAAACGCTAGAAAATAAACTAGTCTATAGGCACAGAGCCTGGCGGGGGCAGGGGGTGGGAGGAGTGTTACGAAGGGGACCCGGCAAACTTCGGGAGCCGTGAATGCCTTCGTGCCATTCTTCGTGGTGATGCTTTCCCGTTTATATATCTGTCAAACCTTATCAAAGACCGCAACTTATACAAGTACACTTCATTTTTTATGAGTCAAGCCTCAAAAGAAGTTGCTTTTAAAAAATCCTTTGATAAGTTGGAACTAAATTTCCCAGTGATCCAAACACGTGGAGTTACAGGGAGAGGACGGAGGGGTTGGGAGGGAAGCGAGAGGAGAGGGGCCGTGAGTGCTGCTCAGCCCTGCGCAGCTGCTGGCGGGAAGCCTGGGCTGGGGGTGGGTGAGGAGGTGATCACAGGAGATGGGGTCAATGCCGGGCGGGGATGGGGTGAGGAGGTGAGCACAGGAGATGGGGTCAACGATGGGCAGAGGCTGTCCTCTCAACCTTCCTCTCCTGCCTTGAAGTGATTCAGGTCATGACACAGCAGACGTGTCTGAGAAATTCACAGACAATTCACATCACGACAGCTCGCAGCTCAAGGCCATGATTCAGAATCATCTCACTACACAAGGATGCTATCCCAAAACTAAGGAGTTCTAGTTCATTAGGAACAAACATAAAATACGGATGTTAGGTTTAGAAATCCAGTCTGTAAGTTCGGCCTGGGCGTCAACGTCTTACTTGGTGGTGGTTCTCATCAAATAGGCCTCGTCGGGCTTGCCGACCATCAGTAGAGACTAGGGGAGTTGCGGGAATCCGCGGGCTAAGCTGAGAGAAGCACGGGCTCTGCACCTCGGCTCACACAGCCCTCTCTGCTCTCCCACATCTGGAGCCGGACGCCTGGCCAGGCCCCAGGTTTCAGGAGAAATGTGGGCAAGAGGGAGCCATCCGAAGGTGGGTCACCGTGGAAACCATCCCGGTGTGTTGTATGAACAAGAGTTAAAGGAAACACGCCTCACCGGGAAAGAGGGGGCTTCTTCACACCCGTGTGCTCCTGCGTATGAGAGCAGACTGGGCCCGAGAAGTCAGACCAACAGAACAGCCAGCGCGTGGAGGCGGAGAAGGCAAGGGCTCCGCAGACCACAGGCGCGCTTTGCCGTCAGAGCCTCCGGATCCCCCCTCGCTGGAGGAGCACCGCCCTGGCGGAGAGTGTTTCCACTCTGAGAGCCCAGGGCGTACGGAGCTCAGAGGGAAGGACCACAGGATGCTTTCAAGGGATGCTCGCTCAGGCCGCAGTCTCAGGGCCCATCTCGACAGAACCCCTGCAGCCTCTGCCCACAGACAGCTCCTGCCCGCCATCAGCCTCCCCATGACCGCAAGCGTGCTCCACCAGAGGGATGCAGAGTTCTCGAAGGACCCCCTCACGCCTCCCCAGAGAGACTCGGCCGAAGCCAGGTCTGCGGACATAGCTTCAAACCACGGGCCTCGCCATGTCTGGCAGGCTCTCACGTCCCAAACCAGGGTCCCCCCTGACTCATGGCATCTTAAGAAAGATGTGCTTGGTGACACCCCAGCAGCCTGCCCAGTTCCCTGGTGGCTCAGATGGTGAAGAATCTGCCTGCAGTGCCGGAGACCCAGGTTCGGTTCCTGGGTCGGGAGGATGCCCTGGAGGAGGGCATGGCTGCCCCTCCAGTATTCTTTCCTGGGAAATCCCAGGGACAGAGGAGCCTGGCAGGTTCCAGTCCACGAGGCCGCAAAGGGTTGGCACTGCTGAGTGACTGACACACAGCAGGAAAAGAGACGCTGCTTCTTGCAGACTCTGTTCTAGAACATTCCCTGGGAATCCAGTCCCATGGTCTTCAGGGTCAGAACCCTGCCGTTCTCGGCTTTGGGGCGTCAGGTATCGGCCTTTGGAGAAACCACTGCACATTTTCAAGATTTAACAGGGACAAACTGATTGGCAAGCAGCTCCAGGGCTGTTGAATGCGGAGACACAAAACATTCTGGAATCGATGCCCAGAAAGAACAAAGCCTGAGCGTGGGATGTGGGTTTTTATGCCAGAAAATACGGGATCCAAGCAGCCTCTGGATGCGTTGCTGGGTGTCTGCTGGCAGGACCTTTTTTGTTTCCCATACAACAATGGTAAGCGTCCTCTCTGTTTGCACACGGGTTAGTTAGCGTCTGGGATGGAAGCAGAATGCACAAAAGCTGTCCTCTGTCGTTTCGAGACAAATGACTCGGACATGATGAGATACAGAGAGAAACCTAATTAGTTCTCTGGGCCCTGGAGAGCCGGCCCCTCTCTCAGATTCAGTTCCCAGGTTAGCCCAGAAGGAGGAGAGTGGAGCAGACCCACTCGCACCAACAGGGACCCCCAAGGAACTGGGTGAGGAGGTGATCACAGGAGATGGGGTCAATGCTGGGCAGAGGTGGGTGAGGAGGTGATCACAGGAGATGGGGTCAATGCCGGGCGGGGGTGGGGTGAGGAGGTGATCACAGGAGATGGGGTCAACGATGGGCAGAGGCTGTCCTCTCAACCTTCCTCTCCTGCCTTGAAGTGATTCAGGTCATGACACAGCAGACGTGTCTGAGAAATTCACAGACAATTCACATCACGACAGCTCGCAGCTCAAGGCCATGATTCAGAATCATCTCACTACACAAGGATGCTATCCCAAAACTAAGGAGTTCTAGTTCATTAGGAACAAACATAAAATACGGATGTTAGGTTTAGAAATCCAGTCTGTAAGTTCGGCCTGGGCGTCAACGTCTTACTTGGTGGTGGTTCTCATCAAATAGGCCTCGTCGGGCTTGCCGACCATCAGTAGAGACTAGGGGAGTTGCGGGAATCCGCGGGCTAAGCTGAGAGAAGCACGGGCTCTGCACCTCGGCTCACACAGCCCTCTCTGCTCTCCCACATCTGGAGCCGGACGCCTGGCCAGGCCCCAGGTTTCAGGAGAAATGTGGGCAAGAGGGAGCCATCCGAAGGTGGGTCACCGTGGAAACCATCCCGGTGTGTTGTATGAACAAGAGTTAAAGGAAACACGCCTCACCGGGAAAGAGGGGGCTTCTTCACACCCGTGTGCTCCTGCGTATGAGAGCAGACTGGGCCCGAGAAGTCAGACCAACAGAACAGCCAGCGCGTGGAGGCGGAGAAGGCAAGGGCTCCGCAGACCACAGGCGCGCTTTGCCGTCAGAGCCTCCGGATCCCCCCTCGCTGGAGGAGCACCGCCCTGGCGGAGAGTGTTTCCACTCTGAGAGCCCAGGGCGTACGGAGCTCAGAGGGAAGGACCACAGGATGCTTTCAAGGGATGCTCGCTCAGGCCGCAGTCTCAGGGCCCATCTCGACAGAACCCCTGCAGCCTCTGCCCACAGACAGCTCCTGCCCGCCATCAGCCTCCCCATGACCGCAAGCGTGCTCCACCAGAGGGATGCAGAGTTCTCGAAGGACCCCCTCACGCCTCCCCAGAGAGACTCGGCCGAAGCCAGGTCTGCGGACATAGCTTCAAACCACGGGCCTCGCCATGTCTGGCAGGCTCTCACGTCCCAAACCAGGGTCCCCCCTGACTCATGGCATCTTAAGAAAGATGTGCTTGGTGACACCCCAGCAGCCTGCCCAGTTCCCTGGTGGCTCAGATGGTGAAGAATCTGCCTGCAGTGCCGGAGACCCAGGTTCGGTTCCTGGGTCGGGAGGATGCCCTGGAGGAGGGCATGGCTGCCCCTCCAGTATTCTTTCCTGGGAAATCCCAGGGACAGAGGAGCCTGGCAGGTTCCAGTCCACGAGGCCGCAAAGGGTTGGCACTGCTGAGTGACTGACACACAGCAGGAAAAGAGACGCTGCTTCTTGCAGACTCTGTTCTAGAACATTCCCTGGGAATCCAGTCCCATGGTCTTCAGGGTCAGAACCCTGCCGTTCTCGGCTTTGGGGCGTCAGGTATCGGCCTTTGGAGAAACCACTGCACATTTTCAAGATTTAACAGGGACAAACTGATTGGCAAGCAGCTCCAGGGCTGTTGAATGCGGAGACACAAAACATTCTGGAATCGATGCCCAGAAAGAACAAAGCCTGAGCGTGGGATGTGGGTTTTTATGCCAGAAAATACGGGATCCAAGCAGCCTCTGGATGCGTTGCTGGGTGTCTGCTGGCAGGACCTTTTTTGTTTCCCATACAACAATGGTAAGCGTCCTCTCTGTTTGCACACGGGTTAGTTAGCGTCTGGGATGGAAGCAGAATGCACAAAAGCTGTCCTCTGTCGTTTCGAGACAAATGACTCGGACATGATGAGATACAGAGAGAAACCTAATTAGTTCTCTGGGCCCTGGAGAGCCGGCCCCTCTCTCAGATTCAGTTCCCAGGTTAGCCCAGAAGGAGGAGAGTGGAGCAGACCCACTCGCACCAACAGGGACCCCCAAGGAACAGCCTACCGCCGCCGGGCCGGTCAGACCCCTGACCCGCTGCCAGGTGGCCACACCGCAGGCCCGGCTGCCCACCCGCCCTGCACTGCGTTCGCAGCTTTCTCGGGGTCTGCCCCAGCAGAACTGATAATGGGCCGTTACGGGAGACTTCCTGTCGACGCTGGACGTGGTGTGTGTGGGTGCTGGGGGGTGGTATGTGCATGTATTTGTGTGTGTGCACCTGTGTGTGGGTGCTGGGGTGTGTGTGCATGTATTTATGTGTGTGCACCTGTGTGTGGGTGCTGGGGGGGGTGTGCATGTATTTGTATGTGTGCACCTGTGTGTTTGTGCATGTTTGTGTTGGAAAGCTTCTGTGTATGTATGTATTTTGTGTGTGCCTGAGTGTGTATTTGTATATGTGTATATATGATGCTGGGAGGGATTGGGGGCAGGAGGAGAAGGGGATGACCGAGGATGAGATGGCTGGATGGCATCACTGACTCGATGGATGTGAGTCTGAGTGATCTCCGAGAGATGGCAATGAACAGGGAGGCCTGGCGTGCTGCGATTCATGGGCTCGCAAAGGGTCGGACACGACTGAGCGACTGAACTGAACTGAACTGATATATGCATCTGTGTTTCTGTGTGTCTGTGCCTGAACGTTTCTGTGTGTGGAGTCTGTATTTGCATGTGTGTGTGTGTGCACACACTGGACAGGCACAGAGAGGCACAGACCCCCCTTTTCCTCCTCTGGCCTGGAGACCAGACTCAGGCTGCAGCCTCTGGGCCTGCTCCCTGCAGGGTTTAACCAAGACCTCCAGGCTGAGGACCAGGCTCTCCCAGAGCCTGCACTGCTGACATCGGGGACCAGGTGGTTCTTGGCTGGGCCCATCCTGTGCATCCTGGCAGCAGCCCTGGCCTCCGTATGCTGGGTGCCAATACCATCCCTGATGTGACGGCCTCGAGTGACCCCAGATCCTGCTGTGTCCCTGGGGCAGAGCTGCCCTCACTGAGGACCGCTTCCTAGACCTGCCACGTGGTGGGTGAGAAGAGACGAGGAAGAGAAAACCAGGCTGAGGACGAGAATACCCCTCGCACCCTGAGGTGGAGGAAACAGAGAAGCCACGCCCCTGCTGGTCCCTGTGCCTCTCTGCGGCCCCTGCTGGGTCCCCACGTGGCTGTCTAAGAGGCAGAGGAGAGCAGGGAGGCGTCCTTGAGCTTCACAGGGGATGCGCCTGGGGCCCCCCAGAGCATGGATCCAGCAAAGGGAGACCCATGGATCCCCAGATATTTGAGGAGATCCAGCCACACCGGAGATAAAGTGCCAGACAAGCGCAAAGGAGAAGTGATTAGCGGACACAGCTAATTCAAGAAAAAATAATAGGGCTTGAAAAGTTTCTGTTTTCAAAGTGATTGAGGGTCGGGGAGAGGGAAGTGGATGCTATGAGGAGAGCTCTGAACAGGAGGAAAAAGCCTCTAAAGGTGGAAACGAAAGCAAAAGCTGAAAGCAAACCTTAACACAGAGCATGGAGAAGGCAAGCTTTGGGATTCTTCCAGAAAACAGAACAGTAAGAAAAAGAATCGTAACTCAAAGGCTAAAGAAAAGAGGAGGAGTAACCCATGTTGGACAGACAGATCCAGAAAGGAAGGCGAGAGAGAGGCGTCCAGGGCCTTCCCACGTCTACCGTCCTGCGACTCGACGCCTCCCAATGCAGGGGGCCCAGGCCTGTCCCCTGGTCAGGGAACCAGATCCCACATGCGGCAGCCAAAGAGCTCATGCACAGAAACAAAGATCAGAGATCCCGCGTGACCCAGTGCAGTCCAATAAACAAGCATTCAAGAAAGCAAAAGGAAAACCACCCAAGACATGATATTAACACCAGAAAACATCTCAGGACATTTCAGAAAGCGCATTCCCCCACCAAGCGCCAGCGGAATGAGCGTGAACGGTCAGAGGGTCTAAGACAAAGAGAAGGTCCTGGAAAGAAACTGCGCGGGCTCCCTGCGCTCCTTTCTGCTGCCCGCCTTATTACAGCCACCAGGTATCAGAGAACAACGGAGCCAGCGTTTCTTTCAGGCTAGCGTTGCATATCCAGCTGAGCTGCAGTCACGGGGAAATTTAATGTAAATATAAAGAACTTTACCTCGGATGTCTACTCTTTAAAAAAAAAAAGCCAAGAAGCTGAGAATATGTTCCAGAAAAACAAAGGAGCAAGCCGAGGAACGACTCTGGTTATGCCCATTAATATTTATCTTTCCCCCTCCCCATCCCGAGCATGTTCATCCATGGTTGGATTGGCGTGGGTTTCGGAGAGTGGGTAGTACTTACGAAAGCAAGTCCAGGGGAGAAACGGAAGGAAAAAGGACGTGAAAGTTAGGAATGAGCACAGGAAGCTTTAAATAATTCAAAAGAGATACCGGAGAGGCTGATGGAAGGCAAGTAGATGGAAGTCGAAGGGGCAATTTTTAAAAATTGCTGATGTCTACACAGCCTCAGCATGGATTTGAAAAGTCTGAGTAGGAATTTTGGTTATTTTCAAATAAATTATTTCTTTGGTGGAATGCCTTCCTTTGACCTCAAGTTCTCTATGAGATGAGACCACATGGGTCATGTTTTCAAAGAATTATAAGTTAGCAACAGTCACTCCAGACTCAAAGCGCAGATTACATGATTAAAGGAAGTGAAGTGAAGTCGCCCAGTCGTGTCCGACTCCGGGAGGCACTGTGGCCTGGCAGGCTCCTCCATCCGTTGGATTTTCCAGGCAAGATTACTGGAGTGGGTTTCCATTTCCTTCTCCAGAGGATCTTCCCAACGCAGGGATTGAACAGGGGTCTCCCACATTATAGGCAGACTCCTTAGCGTCTGAGCCACCAGGAATGATTAAAGGAAACATGAGGTCAAAGGTCATGGAAGCGGGGCATGTGATACAGGTGGACTCAAGACAATATTTTATTCTTTTAATCATAAAAAAATACACGCTTACAGGAAGAGTTTTTTAAAAGCTGAAAGGTAAGAATAATTGCAGATATATACATGCTAAACAACAGAAGATAAAAATAAAAGCATTTTTAAAGTAATGGTGAAAAGCATTTAAAACTCATAAAACAAGAATTAGAGAGCTTTTCATCTTGTTCTGTGCTCTGGAATAGCTTATGTAGCATTATCACTGAATGTTTCTTAAAATAGGAGATCTTCTCAGCAAAGTTGATGACTACGCCCTTGAAATCCACTCTTTTAACCAATGCAATGATGCTTGAAATTGAAATACTAAGTATCCATATTAAAAACTGAAAATTATACTATTATTTTCGGATATGACCATGATTATGGGCTCAGTAATTTCAAGAGAATCAACAATAACAGCAACTCCGATAATAAAACTACCTTAACTAACACAGAATTAACAAAACACCCAGACGCAAAACAAGCCTGCCAGAACGGTGAGCGCCCCTAAGGCCGCTCTGCCGCCTGTGGCTCAGGGTTCTTGCTGTCTCTCATTGTCTGTTTTCAATTCTGCTGCACAGTGTTACGGTCATCACCGTGGTGACAATAACCAGGGTTCATCAAGTGCTGACTGTGTTCCGGGAAAATATGTGCTGAGTCATATGGATCATTTATCACATATACTTCTAATAACATTCCATACAGCCTTATCTTTGGCCTGTGGCTTAGAATACTTAAGCTTAGCAAAGCTAAAGCCACACATCCCTCGCCCAGGGGTGTCCCTCTCAGGTCCTCCCTCTCTCCTAGGTGTCTCCCTCTCCGAGGTGTGTGCACAGGTGTGTGTACAGGAAGTGTGTGCACAGGAGGTGTGTGCACAGGGGGTGTGTGCACAGGGGGTGTGTGCACAGGAGGGCGTCTTCCTCGGCGGTGACCTGGGCCTGCCGCCCAGCCTCTTCCTGCTCGACGGCAGGAAGTGTGTCTATGGGAAGGGGCAGCTATGGCAATGTGCAACTCCACGGGCAGACTGGCGCTTGGTCCTGCCCGGCCTGTGACCCCCGTCCTCGGCCGCCACGGTCAGGGTCCGGCGGGGCTGCGGTCTCCCTCTCCGGACACGGACGTCCACACGAGCACCTGCCCGCTGCGCCTTGGTGATCCCCGGCGTCTCCGCGACGCCATCCGCGGTGTCTACCCTCTCTTGTCCTCCGCGGCGGACGCTGCCGGTGACTCGGGTTTGCCTCCCTCGCCGCCCCCCGCGTTAGCAGGCAGGGGCGCTCTGCCCTCCGCGCCCGCGCCAGGCCGGCTCAATGCCGCCGTCGCCCGGCGATGCGAGCGCCCCCGAGGGTCTCCAGGGGCGCCGGGGGCGGGCTGGGGCCGGGGGCCCGGGGGCAGCGCCGGGGAGCAGACCCGCCCGACGAGAAGGGCTGAGGCGAGGCGCGGGCAGGAGGCCCGGGCGGGCCTGCCCGGCCCCAGCTGGGCCAGCCGGAGGCGGCCGCCTGCCTCCGCTCTTCCCCGCTGCCCTGATGGGCGTCCCGGTGAGGCAGAGCGACACTCCGCGGCTTCCCCCAGGGCGACACAGCGGACAAACGCAGACTCGGGGACTCTCGACCAAGTGACTGGCCCGCCCTCTCCAGAAGAATCGACAGAGACAAAGCGTGAAGCGCACTTGCAGATCTGCAGAGACGACTGTGGATGAAGAAAAATGTGTGGGCGGAGGACAGGACTGAGGCAAAGGACGGCATCTGCACGCGTGCTGTCGATGGGCTTAGCTGGCCACAGTTAACTGCGTTGGTTTTGATGACCACATCAAACCCACCCGACTCGCACAGGAGAACGTCAGTGAGAAGACAGCCACAGAGGTGGGCTGATGTTCTTACAAACCGAGAAGCTGGGGGGCCGGGACAGTCTCTGCCGCAGCCCCAGGAGGGACCCATGTGCTGTGTGTGGCACACAAGCAAAGCGGTGTGTTCAGAATTAACGGCGGTGGTTCTAAACTATTTAAATATATAAAAGTGGCCAAGTCATGAAAGCAAGTCAGTCACAGACCCACCTCTCCTGCACCGTATGGCTTCCTCCATAAGGTTAAAAAAAGTGAGAGTTAGACTCAGTCGTGCCTGAGTCTTTGCGACCCCATGGACTGTAGCCCGCCAGGCTCCTCTGTCTGTGGGATTCTCCAGGCAAGAATACTGGGGTGGGTTGCCATTCCCTTCTCCAAGGGGTCTTCCCCACCCAGGGATCGAACCTCCATCTCCTGCATTGGCAGGCAGACTCCTCACCACGGAGCCACCACTGATCTATCCAAGCAACTGCCCAGCCTCTTCAAAGACGTCAGGGTCAGGACGGACCAGAAGCACTGAGGAGCAGTTCCAGACGGAAGGACACCCTCGAGACTTGACCCTCAGCGTCACTCCTGATCAGGATCAGCCTCTGATGGGAAACGAACGCCCGAAAAGGGCACTGCTGAGTCAGTTGGCAGCACGTGACAGTCTGAGAATGAGACCAGCGGCTCCAGGGACTCGCGGTGCCACCCAAATACCCCACCGCTGAGGGCTTTCGGAAGCTTCCTGCCCATCACCTGGATTCCCGACTCAGAGAGTCTGGGCGCGGCGAGGCTGGGAATCTGCATTTCTAACAAGCTCCCAGGAGACACTGTGGCTACAGCTGGCACAGGGACCCCACTTGGAGAACCAGCCAAAAGATTAATGACATTCCAGGGGTCAAGGTTAAACTTCCCAGTGTTGATTATTAAACCATTTGGTTGTGAAACAATGTCTTGTTTTTACTAAATACACTGGAGTGGAAGGACTTGACTTGATTTCAACTTAAATGGTTTGCAAAGGTGTGTGTGTGTGTGTGTGTGTTCATGTGTGGTTATGTGTGTGTGTGAGTATGTAGAGAGAGCAGCTGGTAAAGAGCAGTGCAAAAGGTAAATAATGTCCCCGTCCTTCATCCACGGGCCTGCACTCACGTGCCTTCCGGCGGATGCTCTGCAGACCAGGCTGTTCCGTCATCACTCAGGAGAGAGGGAAGCCGGGGCCTACAGGGTCCCACCGCTCCCGTGACTCCTCCTTCCACAGCCCTGACGAGGTATCGCCAAGCCGCCCAAACCACCCAGCCTGCCTGCAGCCATCTAAAGACCTGCACACACTGGCTGCCCTCCTGCAAGCACCAGGGGGCCGGCAGCACTGAGTGACCGCTCAGCCCGCAGGCTCCAGTCCTGGGACGGGAGCCCACACTCAGAGTGGACGGCTCGGGGTGCGAGCCCTCAGCCTGGAGGGATTTTCACTTTATGCCTCCACCCTGATCGCTACACAACACCATTAATGACCTGTCCTGTTTTTCTGCTGGCAATCAAGAAGAGAAAGCCTGCTGGTTCTCTATGAACTAACCACCCGGCTCCCTCACCCTGTGGGGAAAATCGCACACATTTTTTCTGCTTTTGAGATCAGAGACACCGAGCAGGCTGAAGATTTGTGCAGGAAAAGCGCACGTCCGAGTCCAGACTTAACGCTGGACAGAAAGCAAAGGTGGGCGAAGCCGCAGGCCTGGGCGGAGATGCACGCGGTTCTCTCCCCAGGTCGTGGATTGTACCTGGGGAAACTTGAGGGCTGTGCCGAGACCCCCCACAAGCAGGTGCCCCAGGGATCTCACCTGGCTAAGGCCATGTGCCTCCTCAGACGTGGAGATGTAAGGACACAAAGCGGAACCCGCACGGCCCCGTGCTGAGTCCCAGTGAGAGGACAGGGCACCGTGGACCTGCACCCAGAATCGCCTCTGCAGGCCCTTCGGCCGCAGAGAGCGGGAGGGGTCCCCAGACCACAGGCGTGCCCTGGGGCGCGTTGACCCATGCATCCCCCTCGCGTCCATCTGTGCCTGGAGGGACAGGCCCCCAGAGCCCCCGTGACCCCTCCGGTCAGCTGTGGCATACCAGCTGATCTCTCTGATCTCTCTCCGACTGACATGTGGAGCCGCACGCCCAGCCTGAGAGTGCCCCGAAGCCGAAAACCCTCCCAGCTTTTTCATCCATCCATTCACCCTCCCAGAAGGGCCCCTTGTATCTGTCCCTCGTCAGGTTTCAGACGGGGAGGGTGGAGACAAGCTCAACCACTCCCCTGCTCTCGGGGGTCGGGAAACATGGGCGTCACTGGGAGGCATCCCCACTGCCAGCGCTGGGGGGTCTCAGGCCCTCAGGCAGCTTCTGCCAGAAGATGTCCTGACCTCCCAGCTCACCCCCTTGAGAACAGCACCCTTTTTACACACTCCTCTGAGGCCACACCAGCCTGGCAGCAGAGACCACCTCCCACAGAGGAGGAATCCTGCCCCCAGACCCAGCTCCGCAGGCTCTGCCGCCTCCTCCCCCGCACCACCGTCGTCCTCCAGAGGAAGGCTGCTCCGCACGGTCTGCGCTGGCAGGGACCGGAACGCGGCATGATGGGAAACTCTCCCGAGCGTGCTGCTGCCTTCGGAAGGCTTAGCACCTCCAGCCTTCTGACTCCCTCACCTGTCAAACCAGCCTCCGACAGGAAGGCCCCCAGCGAGAGAGCCGGCGCGCGGAGGAGGAGAGCAGCGCGTGCGGAACCGGCCCTCTCTCCTTCAACCGGTCCTAAGCGTTCTCATCTGCCCTTTCTTACGGAAGGGTGGCAGCCGCTTTCTTTTCCATTTCTAGGTCATGTCCGGAAAGTGAACTCCAGTAGTGTATTCCCTCACTCAAATTATGTTACTGTCGAGGAAATGGAGACTCTGTGGGATGTTTTACTCATTCTGCCATCAGTTCGTTTATGTTGCTCAAGAATTTCATGGTTAGTCCATCCATGGAAAACCCAGAATTGTTCTCGAGGCCTAAAATTGTACATTCTCTTGCTGACGTGGACGAAAAGTGTACATCGCAGGATGAAGGTAATGAACGCCCTTGAAAACTCTTGATGATGCAGAGTCTTTAATAGATAACACTCCCCTCAAAGTGTAGTCACTCAGTAGTACAAACTAGCGCCCGCTCTTTCCAGACCTAACACCCAATCATGGCTGCGGCCCATTTTTCTCCCTCAGCTCATCTCTTCTCTTTAAAATCGCTAGCCACATATGTCCTGAATGCTTACTGCTTTCCTCGGAAAGCAATGAGCAAGAATGCAGGCCGGCAAATAGTTATCAGCACCAGCTGTGAGGAGGGCGCTGTGCTCAACGCAGGGGCAGATGGCAATCCATTCCAAATGCTGGCGTCCGTCTAATCACTGGCTTCTGCTTTTGAAGGGCATTTCCAAACACTGACGCAAGCCTGTTGTTCATGGTAGCGGTTTAAGAATTTGTTGCTAATGGTGATGATTTGCATGGAACAAAAGACGATGCTGCAAAGCTGACTGACCGAAAGCCCCTCGAGACACGTGGTTTGAAGTGGAGGTCTGCGCTGACCACATTCTGCTCTCCTGTCCTGCAGCGGGGTCAACTTGAGCGAGCTCACGAGCACCCCAGCCCTACCTTCTGTGTCTGCACCCCAAGGAAATCAAAACCTGCCTCCTGGGGCATTCCTCATGTCCCAGGGTCCCTGCCACGGAATCCAAGACATAATGAGAAATCCTGAGCTTTATATACATCAGTGGACGTCACGGGGAGCCTTTGCCAAATGAAGCCGGAGTCCAGGGGACAGCCATGTCCTGGGGAGAGCGTACGAGGACGGCGGCCACACTCACCAGGGCCAGGCCCCTCGCTGGTGCCCCCGATGCAGGGAGCAGTCCCCAGGGGGAGCAGAGGGCCTCACCATGAGGGGGCAGGGAGAGGGCAGGATACCCCCAGCGCCCAGGATGACCGTTACACGGCTACGAAGCTTACAATTCCACACGCCAGCAACACCACCAAGACACAACACGAAGACTCACAGCCCGACTCGCTTCTCCCGAGCTCAGGCACTGGCTCTGACCGCCAGCTCCAGGCCCTGATCCCTTCTGGACGCACAGAGGCCCAAGGCGGCCTCATCAGCACACCGTCTGGGGCTCCCCGCCTCCTCCCTGAGGGTCCTCACCAGGACCGGCCGGTGGGGGCTGGAGGAGAAGGGGGGGTGCCCGGATCCGTGGAGCAGGTGTGACAGGCAGGGAGCACCGCCGCCAGCATCCTAAAGGTCTCCGAGGCCTCAGTGGTCTTCAGGCACAGCACCAGGGGTCTCGGGCACACTGTGCTCTCTCCAGACTATACGGCGGGAACCCTGGGCAGAGCCTGCCTGGCAAGGCCAGGGAGCGCTGGGGACGTCTGATTGCCCACGTCCAGGGGATCGGCCAGTGGATGACCTGCTCCAACAGTCAGTAGCCACATGTTTTAGCTTTTGCATCTGTTCACTGTGACCTCACTTTCCCCTGAGGCAAAAGCAGGTGTTCTTGGAAAGATGACGTACTTGCCACGCAAACCTGCATGTGACAAGCATGGTGGGCCATATGGAAGGAGTGAGGCTCTCGGTGTGAGTCACAGGGCGAGGATGTTTCCTTTCTGAATATGGGCTTCCCAGGTGGCGCTAGTGGTAACGAACCCGCCTGCCAGTGCAGGAGATGTAAAAGACGCGGGTTTGATCCCTGGGTCGGGAAGATCCCCTGGAGGAGGAAATGGCAACCCACTCCAGCCTTCTTGCCTGAGAATCCCACAGACAGAGGAAGCCGGCAGGCTACAGTTCACAGAGTCACAGAGTGAGGCCGACTGAGCGCGCACGTGGCCAGGAGGGCCCCTCCGTCGGAACACCTGGCCGCACGGCTCAGCGTGTTTCGAAGCAGGACAGGTAGGGAGGGGCAGCAGACACAGGGCAGATCTGTGCTCTCAGGAAATCCAGGCCCAAAGAGAACCAGACAGAAGATCTGCTGATTCACAGTCTGATGAGCTGGATGCTTTTTTTAAATTTTCTCATATGAAAGCAAAGAGATTTCAGGTCAAAAAAAAAAAAAAAGAGAGAGACTATAAGGATCTCATCAGATATCAAGATCAATTGCTTTTGGGTGATTTTTATTATTTTTTGAGCATTTTAAAATTTGCATTAACAAGCTTGTATTACCTTTATAAACAAAGTAGCCTTTTGAAAGTTAAAGATTACAGGGTAAATTTTATATGACAATAAAAGGGTTTAATGGCACATCAGGGCCCCCATGGACCACCTGGCAGGCAGGGAGAGGGCTGAGGAGGAGACGGCCCCACGCCCTCCAGGCGACCTTCCCAACACCCAGAGGTTGAACGCCACCCCGTGAAGACCGCCCCCACCCGAGAGGACCCGCCCCCACTTCATAGATGTGTATAAGAGACAGCCCCCACCCCGTGGGGACCCCTCCCGTAGCCTGGCCAGCATCCTCGGCCGCGGAGTCCTGCCCAGAATCCCAAGGCGGCGCCACGCTCCCTCCTCACGGCACAGACCATTTTTTGGAGCATCCTTGGTCACAGAACCCGGCTCCCTGGAAGAAGGAACCAGGCTCCCTGATGAGGCCAGGGCGGCAGGAGCGGACCCCAGACAAGCGCGGTCAGCCTCTCTGGAGGGAGGAGGAGGGCCCGCACGTCCCGAGAGCCCGGCCGTGCAGGGGCTGAGCGCCTGGGCCAGGGCCGCCCGAGGCTGCGGACGGCACAGCGCCCCAAGGAAGCCGACGGCTGGGGCTGCCCTGGGCTCCGGCCTGGGCCTCACGCGTCTGGAGGCGGATTAGGACGAGAGGCGTTCTGCAAATGTAATGGGAAAGACGGTAGTTGTGAGACAACATTTGGTTTGGATTTGACGCTGGATCCTGAGTAGAGCTGATCTCCTTCCAAGGGAAGGGTGAGAGATTTCAAGTCAATTATCTCCTTTTTGTAAAGACTGTGCCCAGAATACGAGACAAAATGTTTTGTCCCTTTCAAAATGCAGCAATTTGTGTCTCTCTGAACATCCAGCGTTCTGGGGGTGATTATGAGGCTTTATTGCTTCAAGATGCTGCGTGTCCCACATCTTAGTCTGAGAGATTTGACCAACATCAACCGCAGCAGACTCGATGTGGTTCCTCCTTCCTGAGCATCTCCAGGAGAAGGATTCTAGGAGATGGATTGTCATCAGTAATTAATCCAGATATCCCTCCCTCCTCAGAAAGTCAACAAGTCGCAGATAACTCCCTAATTATTGAAGAGTCGATCTGATTGATCACCATGACCCACCAAATCAGAGGTGCTAACACTAAGGAAGCTCACGTGAGAAGCCGGGGTGCAGCAGTGAGTCAGCGCAGACTGAGAGCGCTTCACGTGTTCCGGGAACTCCCAGCACCATGGTGTTAGCTCATTGCGTCCTCAGGACGGCCCGAGCGGGTGGGTCTCCTTGTCCGATCATCCCGGATGGGAGAGCCAGGCTTGAGGAGGCGAGGGTGGCCAATGCCTGCTGCATCCAGGCAGAGGGACCCCTGAGCCTCACCTCTGTCATCCCGCCTCCCCTGAAGGTACGCCCACCCTCCGAGGCAGATGGGCCTAAATTCCGGTTTTAATTAAAGCTCGTGCATGCGGAGTTGCTGTAGTTGTGTCTGACTCTGTGACCCTGTGGCCTGTAGCCCGCCCAGGCTCCTCTATCCTTGGGATTCTCCAGGCGAGAATGCTGGAGAGGGTTGCCATGCCCTCCTCCGGGGGAGCTTCGCAACCCGGGGATCAAACCCGCTTCTCTTGTGTCTCCTGCATTGGCAGGCGAGTTCTTTACTATGAGCGCCACCTGGGAAGCCCCACTAAGATTCAGTGAAGTCCAGCTGTTGGCTGACTTGGATTAAACTCCATTGTTAAGAGCAATAGCCCTCGCTGACGGCAGTACTTGCCAGGAGTTGAGTAAATATTGACACATCCTAATATTTGGGCTCCACTGGCCCCCAGAGATGCAGCCTCCACACCCTGACCCGTGTCCTGGGAACGGCACAGCAGGGGCCACTGAGTCCTCCATCCTTGGACCAGGGCTGGAGGGCGCCTGCCTGAGCCCTTTCACCTCACAGGTCCTTGCGCGAGCCGCCCCCCAGGCAATCCCACCCCAGTGGACGGTCACCAGGGGACAGGCCCACTGGATCGGCCCACACCCCCCACCAGGGGCTAAGACCTCGGAGTCTTGCATGAAGAGGGATGTGAGCCTCAGCCTGGGCCTGCGTGGGCCACTTCCCCAACTGGCCTTCCCCAGGTGGGAGCGGCAGTGACTTGTGGGGTGCGGATTGGCGGGTCCATGGGGCAGGAGTGGGGTGCATGGCCGTGGCTCTGGAGCCAACTTACCTGAACCCACCAGGTCCCTTGCCAGGCCCCCGAAGCTGAGACTTCTACGTGCAAACCAGGCCTTCAGTGATCCTTAGAGCATTTTCTCAAGGAGGAGGCAGGGCCCACGTTTGGTGGCTTGATTTATAGCTGAAACACGGAGACACGGCCCGGGGCTGCCTTGCCTCTCTCGCTCTGGCCCCATCAATACTCGGAATGGGGAGCCCGCCCCGCCGGCTCTGGGGCCTAGCTGTATGCCTGTTGGGTGCTCAACCCTGGGAATCAAGGATGGTGTGGTGGTGGCTTAAGTCGTATCCAACTCTTTGTGACCCCATGGACTGTAGCCCGCCAGGCTCCTCTGTCCATGGGATTCTCCAGGCAAGAATACTGGAGTGGGATGCCATTCCCTTCTCCAGGGGATCTTCCCGACCCAGGGATCGAGCCCTTGCATTGACAGACAGGGTCTTTACTTCTGAGCCACAAGGGAACCCCAGAAAAAAGGGATGTAAGGATTTAAATGACCCCAGGAACAAGGAACTCCTTTATTTTCAACTGAAGGATATAAGGCCCAGAAAAGTAGCCAGGGTCAGGAATGGCAGCGGTGGGTGGATTCAAATAATCCACAAATCCAAGAGGAGGAAAAGCAGATGGGTTTATGCAAAGGTAATCATCCATTTCTAAGCACAGCGTGACCTGGGTAACTGCCCGACGCACGGTCTTTACTTGACACCCAGAGATGTGATGGGGCCACTGCCAGGCCTCCCTCAGTTCCTTTTCCTGTAAAGTTACGTCTTCAAAATCTGTGCTTTAAACCCAAGAATAACAGCAAAACCATTGTCCAGCAGAACTCAACTACAATTATTTAAGACCGACTGTATAGATGATTCACGTTATGAAACACACTTTATACATTTTCTTTAGGATTAAAGATAACTTCATTATAAAGTAATACTGAGAAAAGAATTAAAACTAACTCTAAAATTCCAATTGTTATCTCCAGAAATAAGCAAACTCGTAAGTCCTCAAACATCGTCTAAAGGACATCAAAACCGCAATGTAGGAAAGACATGTTCTCTGTGTTGGAAACACACAGGATGCTTCTAGAATGCTAAGACCCCCACCAACTGAATGCTTTCTCCCAGGGCCAGGAGTTCTGATGTAATAATCATTCTTTATATGTTATATTTTACTATTGGTCAGTTGCTAAGCTGTGCCTGACTGTTTCCACTCCATGGACTGCATGCACCAGGCTCCTCTGTCCTCCACTATCTCCTGGAGTTTGCTCAAATTCATGTCCGTTGAGTCAATGATGCTATCAACCATCTCATCTTCTGTGACCCCCTTTTCCTCTTGCCCTCAATCTTTCCCAGCATTGGGGTCTTTTCCAATGAGTTGGCTCTTCCCATCAGGTGGCCAAAGGATTAGAGCTTCAGCATCAGTCCTTCCAATGAATATTCAGGGTTGATTTCCTTTAGGGATTCACTGGTTGGATCTCCTTGCAGTCCAAGGGACTCTCAAGAGGCTTCTCCAGTATCATAATTCAAAACCATCGGTTCTTCGGTGCTCAACCTTCTTGACGGTCCAACTCTCACATCCCTACTTGACTACTGGAAAAACCATAGCTTTGACTATATGGACCTTTGGGGGCAAACTAATGTCTCTGCTTTTTAATATACTGTCTAGGTTATTATATTTTACATTATATTTTAATTTTTCAAAAAGAAGAAAAATGATATTTTGAGAATTTATCCAACACTTTCCAAAGAATGCTAGGAACATTTCTTCACTGTCAAGATAAAGTATCTCAGATACCTGGCAGATGGCCTTCTGGATAATACTAAGGAAAAACTAAAACCGAGGTAAAATATAAAATTGCATGTTTTCAGGTTTATCTTTCAGTACTATGAAGTTTTTCAGAACTAGCTGGAGGAAGATTTGGGCATTAGGTTTCTGAGATGTGTGCTCAGGGTAAGAATACAGTATAAGTAGGACCTGAAAACACTGCATGTCTGCCGTGAACAAGAAACAACTATCTGCAAGCAATCTCTTAATTTTCCACAGCAGAAGACGAAGGGGATGTCCCAGGCCATGACGGCCTCATCCCAGACCAGTGAGCTTGGAAAGGTGGTTGCATTCATAGGTAGAAAAGCATTTCACCCAATGTTCTAGAGAGAGGAGGGTCGTGTAGCACAGATTAAAACAGGAGAAAAAAAAAAAAATGCTAAGACCCCCACCAACTTAATGCTTTCTCCCAGGGCCAGGAGTTCTGATGTAATAATTATTTTTATATTTTATATTATGTTCCATTGTTGTTGTTCAGTTGCTAAGAAAGAAACCCTCGAGATGCAATTCTTGACAGATAATTGTCTGCATGATGCCCTTTGAAACGGCTGACAGTGGTCGCCAGCACTAAAAAGAAAACTGCCTGTTTTTTCAGCCAACTCTCAGTCGTCTCTTTTTCTAAGATCGAAACTCATCTGTTTGCATCTACGTTCTGATTCCCTGAAAAATAAAAACTATACATTCAAACATCCCTATTATGGATGAATATATACTCTTTGCTTTGTGGAAAGCCTAGTATGGCCGAGGTGACCGCAAGTCACTTGACAGTCCAGAATTAAAAGGCTGACACGATGCCGACATTCGCCCCGGTGTAAATGCGGGCTGTCTGCCTCCTCGCTTACAGCAGCCTGTGTTAGGTCACGTGTGTGGGCAAGACAGTCATGCGGGACACTGACCTTCCGCGGTGGGCATCCCCCCTCCTTCATTCCCCCTTCTCCACCTTCATATTCAACCTACAGTTTTTAAAACACCATCAGAGGAAACGGACTCATCTTACGCCTGGCGGAAACCACGTGATGGGGCCAGGCCGTGGGGTCTCCCAGCCCAGAGTCCAGCCATCTGCCCAGAGTGACGCGGGGTCGTCCAAGGTGAGCAGCCACCTGGGTTCCGGATGAGCTCCCATGGGGGTGGGGTGCCGGCCTCCCTGTCTCCATGGAAACCAAGGAAGCTGGTGAGGAGGCAGCCCCAGCGAGGCGGGGCCTTGAGGCTGAGATGGACACTTGACCCTGGTGGTTCTCCCGATGGGAGACGGAAGACTCCATGTCACCATGCGAGGCAGGATGGAGGCGTCGCGGCCGTGATGCGGGAGCTGGAGCAGCTCCTGGGGAGGAGCTGGCGGGTCTCCAGCTGGGCCCCTGCCGCCGCTGGGACAGGCGTGGGGCCTGACCTGCACGAGCTCCGCAAGAAGGGCTCTGGCCAGCCCCCCGCACCCCTCAGCCGCTCAGCACCCCCCACCCCGAAGGCCCGAGTCCTCAGAAGGAAGTGAAGGGCGCTCAGCCTGCAGCTCAAGGCTGCCCCGGGGTCACGGGGCAGGTGACTCTGTAGCCTGAGGCGAAGCCAGAGCCCAGAGCGCAGGAGCGGCCTGACCCCGGTGACCCCATCTGGGCGGGGAGGGCGCCTTCACCCTGCTGTGTCTTAGGGGGCGCAGAGGATGCCTGGCGCCCACCCCTCCTGGGACACCTGGTCTCCACCTCCTGCCAAAGGCCCTCTCGGGCCAAAGATCCATCAGGCTCCGTCTTGGTGCCCTGGGCAGGGGAGGGGCTGGGTGCCAGCCATGCCCGGGGGCGTCACCCGTGACCCGCAGGCCTGACAGCGTCCCTAGAGGGGCACGGAGGAGACACACTGGCCGCAGAGGCGGCGGGCGAGACAGACCACTCACTTTTCTCAGTTTTAAGTAACTGGAGAGAAACCTAGCTCAAGGCCAGGGTCCAGATGCCCACCCGCTGGGTGGCCAGGCCCCTGCCCTGCATCAGACACCCCTCACCCCTCCCTACTCTCAGCGGGCGCCTCTCAGGTGGAGAGAGCAAAGCCGCGGGTTACAACAGGAATCACAGAGAACTTTCCATCAAGGCCACCAAATAGTTAAAATGCACATTTTCAGGCTGAAAATGTGCTGTGATACGTGATCAATAGTTTCCATCATGAATAAAATCTCTTTCTTCACCATGTCTCCCACAGTGGAAATACTCCATGAGCTTTTCCTTATCATTTCCTTTGCATGAAGTCGAAAGCCAGTTCTTTGCCAATTAGCAATCTTTTCTTTTGCATCAATTTAAGTTTAGCATTAAGAATAAAGCCCCACTCGACGCGGCTGTCAGTGGGAGAAAGTAAGAAGGAACTTGTCAGGGTTTCTCTGACGAAGTAGATAATAAAAGCCAGAGGAACCCTGGTGTTTTCCCCCCAAAATGCGTGTGAAAGAGATTTTAAAAATCAGAATTTACTTAGCTGCTCATGATATTGAAAAGCACAGTACACTAACCACAGCAGAATAAAATACATACAATTAGAATCCTCATTTTGAAAGACTTCAAAGAAAAGTAATATTTGTTAGAGCTGAAAACACATCGAGGTGTGTTAAGTAAAGCACCAAAGCATACGTCCCTGTAAACTAATTGGATAATGACATATATTATCCCAACTGTCAACTTCCACTGTGCCTTTAAAAGTTCCTTTCGTTGAGCACACAATTTCCTCATTAAAATACCAAAACAAGGCAAAAATACCGGTTAGCCAGCCCTGAGCCTAGCACACACCGCTGCCTTATCTCAGAGATGGTGACACCCCACGCTGCTCGCGTTTTCTGTTCGTTTCTGTGAGGCAGGCTCAGGGTTTATTGATTCTGTTTCCCCAAAACTCAAAGTTTAGTAGTTTAAAATCACACACCACGGTCTCATTTCAATGTCTCCCTTCTGGAGTCTGCAGAGCCCGCAAGCAAGCCAAAAGATCCTCATTATTCGGCGGGATCCTCGCCCCCAAATAAAGGTAACCCAGAGTAAGGCTGCCACCGTCCACCACACAGTCAAAACCCAGCGGGAAGGACTTTATTCCAACCAGGGCAGACGCTGCCCGCACCGCCCTGCACGCTTCCAGCACCCAGGGGGCTTTCCTTTCTTCCGCTGTTTGTCCTGGGCACTATACTCAGAGCCAGACGCTGGAACTTCAAAAGCAGCCAGGCACGGTTCCCCGGGCGCAGCCAGGGCGTTCTGTCAGAAGGGACGTGCTTACAGTCCCTGGGAAAGGGGGCAGAAAGCGACCTCCAGGGAACATCTCCGCCCCTGGCTGGCCCAGCGCGCCCCCACACCAGCCTGGATCCGGGAGCCCGAGGGCTCTCTCCACAAACACAGCAGACACCGAGGGTGGGGCTGGCACACGTTTCTGCAGTCCCCAGAACAGAACTTTTCACCAACTTGAGACAGACAGCTCAAGTCCCGGCTGCCCCAGCGGCAACAGTGATGTGAGCGGCGATCCAGCGGCAGGTCCCTCCTGCCCACGAGGGTCAGCCCTTCTGCCCCCGCTCACACCGTGCCCTGGCGGACCCCAGCTCGGCCCGGTGGCCAGCACACCCGGCCCGGCTCCCTCCACGCCGGATCCAGGGCAGAGCTGCTGTGGCCCCCGGGACCCCCCCCCGACCCAGCGGCGGCCACTGTAGTTCAGACGACCGGCCCCTCTGTGTCCCGCCCCAGCGCTCAGCAGAAGAGGCCCGGCCCGCGGGGCCCCCACCCCCCAGGACACCCGCTGCTGCGGGGGGACCAGCGCCTACCTCCCGCGCGGACGTCCAGCTGCTGTCTGGTCCGGTCCGATCCTCGTGGGGCCGTGAGGCGGCTCGGAGCAGCTCGGGCGCCGGGGGCGGCAGGCAGGGTCTCCCGGCTGCCGCAGCCGTGGTGGCGACGGGCACAGCTGGAGCCCGGCCACGAGGAGCCAGATGCTGCGCAGCAGCAACAAACGACCAAGCAAACGGAGCGGAGGGCCGCTTCTGGAGGCTTCCGGGCGCCGGGCGCCGCTCCTGCGGCTGCTTTTACTGTACCATAATGCACTAGGCCTGGCTTTTACCCTATTGAAAGAACATGAATATATTATTATCCACACAAAAGAGCAGGTTATTGTTTATGAATTACCAGCCTTCCCAGCAACAAAGGCTATTTTCATAAGAAAACTCAATTTCATTTCAGCTCCAATTTGATTACCAGCTGAAGAAAAGACGCTCCGCTCCTAACCCTCAAAGGATTTTTATTCATACCATTGAATGGGCTTTATTGCTTCCTTTTCAAAACTGACGTAGAAAGCTTTTAGAGTAAAACATTGACAAAAAATTATTGCGCTGCTATTTTGTGCAACCACGGAGCTGAAGAGGGCAATGATTTCTCAGCCATCCTTCACTGTACTTCAGAATAGCAGAGGCTGGAATTAATGACAGACCAGAGAGAGGAGGCGAGCCCAGGTCTCACAATGCACGTCAAATCTAAATGATCACCATACATTGAAAAGCCCCCAAAAAGGCCACAGCTGATTGATTCACGGCTTTCACAAGAAAGACAGGCTTGAAGAGTTTATTGCACCACAATTTACTTGGAATTATCATAAAAACGAGTGCAGAGGCTGAATGTCACCCCAGCCTGCTCCAAAAACACACGCCCAGGGACAGAGTTCAGGCAGACGCTGTCACCTCTCGGGCTGGAGCGCAGGGCGGCCGGGGGTCCAGGGAAGAGGCTCCGTGTGCTCTTAGCATGTAGAGCCACGGTTCAGGCCCCAGGGGGTAGAATGCTCACCCACATACACACTGAATATTTGTCCATCTTCATCATTTAAAATGGAAAGGACTTTGAGCTGGGAACAATGGCCCAGTGTCCCGGAGGCTGGACACCTGCTCCGAGAGGCGTCGTCCACCCTGGGGCTGCCCTGGAGGGCGCTTGTCTGTGGGCTTGTTGCTTCCATTCCCCGGGGAGACGGGAAGTTTGCAAGGGCTCAGTGGCTCACAAGAGTGGTTTGGAGGCAAAAGTTTAAATAACACAGGTTGTTGTCGCTAAAATGTCTCTCTCCACATGCACAGCACTCCTCTTTTCATTAAAATCTGAGTAATAACGGCTAAGCTGGCAGGGCTGCCAAAGAAACCTGCATTTGACATTATGCAAACAGTCTGTGGCGTGGTAACCTGGCTCTGGAGGCGCTGGGGCCCCGCCGGCCCACGTGGACGGCTCAGGTGGGACTGGACCAACGAAAGCCGAGCAGATGCCGGAGAACTCTGCTGGCCAGCCAGCCGGTCAGCCCCTCCCCTTGGCTGTCTACCTGGCACCATCCGGTTTACAGGTGAAGAACGTGTCACGCTCAATGTTCTACTGGAAACCAGTATTGATATTTTACAACAGACTAATAGAAAGTAACACGACCCCCCGTTAGTCATCACACTTTCAAAGACTGTTGACCTCAGACTCGGAATACAAGGGTTCTCTCTCTTCTCTCCGAGTCAGGCTTCCGAGCCTCACTGTCCAGTAGGGGCGAGGGTTTCCACTTGTAATGTCTTTTTCCATGACCTTCCTGTCATCACCGGGTCTGATCGCCAACACCAGAGGCTGATGATGCCAAAGCTAATAATTAAAACGCCAAGCTTCCGCCAAGCACTCACGTGCTTACAGACACCTGAGCGTTCGGAACTCCACTGACAACAAAAGTCCAAATAACTATGCCGGCCGCACCTTCCTCAGGGTTTCCCGACTTCAAGACCTCAGGCCAAACGTTCACAGTAACTGTGTCCTGTACAGTCTCCGTGAGCTCTGAATTAGCGAATGCCGACCACAGCTCCTGGGACGGACAGGGAGGCTCCGGCCACAACACGTCCACCAACCCATCAGCACGTGACCTTCTTTTCTGTTTCGACACTCTCCTGTGTCACCTCACAGGATGCGCACCGATGCTCCACTCACATGGAGCCTGCAGCCAGCAGCCTGTGACCCCGGCCTGCGGGAGTCTCCTCTAGTGGGCGTATTGCCCCCGGGAGGCTGGGCAAGGCCTCTCAGACTTCGCAACACCGCGCTCACTCCAGCACGGTGCCTGGGGGCCATTTATGACAGCAAACACCTCCCAAACCTGGACCATGTGGCTCTAAGGGCACGAAAAGGCCACGTGGACACAGTGAGAAAACCACCGCCTCATCCGGCCTGAGCTGCGGACACGTACGTCGATTGATACATATTTTTTGCCACGCTGCACACGTCCGTCCACGAGAGCCCTCAAAACGACCATGCGTATGGCTCTGAGGCTACAAATAAATGTGAGCCAACAGGCAAATTCACAGACAGAGAGTCACGGAGGAGAATCAGCTTCACTATTTCTTTCTGGATCTAAGGCCGTTTGCAGTTGTGTCCAGAAAGCTAAGGACTGAACTTTTCCCCCCAAAATGCAAGTGTTGACGCTCCAACCCTGATGTGACTGTATTCGGACATGGACCTGTTATGTGAGGCCAGAAGGGCTTCTCTGGTGGCTCAGACAGTAAGGAATCTGCCTGCAATGCCGGAGACGAGGGTTCAATCCCTGGGTCAGGAAGATCCCCTGGGGAAGGGAATGGCAACCCTGTCCAGTATGCCTGCCCGCTGAATTCCATGGACAGAGGAGCCTGGTGGGTGATGTCAGAAGGATGGGACCCAGCTCTCTAGGACTGGGGGCCTCCTAAGAAGAGGAGGAGAGAGCTCTCTCTGTCTCTCGGCGCACAAGCTAAGGGAGGGCCTGGGAGGACGCGGCCCGCGGGCGGCCGCTGCAAGCCGGAGAGAGGCCCCCGGAGGAGCCAGCCCCGGCGCCTGCGGCCTCAAGAGCTGGGGGGACTCCGTACCTGCGTTTCGGCGGCCCGGCCGCGCGCTCGGTCAGGACGGCCGGAGCGGACGAAGGCACGTGAGAAGCGGGGCCGAGCCGTCAGCCTGCAGCCCACCGAGATCCGCAAGGGAGCGTCCGCCGCTCACCGGCTCCAGGCGCGGACTGTGGGGCTTCAGAGAGACCCCGCGGGGACGGAGCGGCAGCCTGCAGACAGCCGGCCTGCAGCAGCCCCGGGGCCGCCCGGGGCCCGCCGCCCAGGGGCCAGCTCCTCACAGCGGGGGCCTGGGAGCCGTGACATCACGACCACCGTCGCGCCGCCGAGCGCCCAGGAGCGGGAGGCTGGGGTCCGGCTCTTGCAGGCCCCGGGAGCCTGCGCCCTGCCTCTCCCGCCCAGGTGAGCCCCATCCTCATCAGGTCAGAAAAACGCCGCGATCAGGCAGCCGCTGGGAGAAGGACTGAAGGAGCCAGCGCGCCGGGCGGGGCCTCGGGGCGAGCCCCGAGCAGCCGCAGCTCTGCCACCTGGGTGTGACAGGCCCAGGCCGTCTGCACACCCGCGTGCGACGCCACGCGCGCCCCCGAAGCCGGCCCTCGGGTACACTTGCCGAGGCTTAACCAGGAAAAGCGTTCCTGGACCTTGAACAAGTCTCAGCTTCGAGGAACAAAGGAACCCACAGAATGGACAGAAATGATGTTCTCTTCAAAAGTAAACACAGAGATGGCATTTAATATTACTGCTAACAGACCAGAAAGTTTGTTATCTTATGATTAAAAAAAAAAAATTGAATGAGGCTTGAAACTTCTAATCCAATTCTGAGAGTATAAAGAAATACCATGTTGTGAAAAAATAATAATAATAAGGAAACTGACATGTGATTGGCATTAACTGAAGCACAGATTTTGTTCAAATTTCACAAAATTTTATGCTCGTGTCCACTATTTGTTTTCACACCTTAGTCAAGATTCCACACGGCCTTCAGCTGCACTGAGCAGCCTGGGCTGCATACAACAAACTCTGGTCAATTCTCTCTTCATTTTTATTCTGTTATAAATATGTTCTAATTTTCCTCGTTTATGGCTTCTTAGATGCACCCATCATTTAAAAGTGGACACTTACTTTCCAAATACATGGGGTTTTTAAGTAACGAGAGAAAAGTGAACAGAGGGAAGGTCGGCAGTGAAGCTTTTTCCCCGGCTGTGGCAGCGTCCAGAAAGCCAGTGAAGGTCCACTCTGGCGTCAGGCAGACCTGCCCCTTGCTCGCGAGCCAGTTTCTCAGTCTCTCCAATAACCTCCAAGGTCCTCCAAGATGAGCAGGGCCGCTCACCTGTCCTGGCTTCACGCAGCTGCACACAGTGGGAGCTTGAGTAAGTATTAGCGTAAGACGCCATGAACATTACGACCCACTGGAGAGTCAGCAGGGCCGGGACTCCAGGGCCTCATCACATGTCAGCCAAGGTCACATGCTGGGAACCCACGTCAGCCGGAGAGCGAGGATGGATTCAGGGCTCCGAGCTCGTTCACCAGAGACAACGGCACCTTTAGAACGCAGTCCACCCACCTTTGCACACAATTTAGAACATCTTTCAGCCACACTGGGAGGCTTCCCTGGAGGCTCAGACAGTAAAGAATCTGCCTACAATGCAGAAGACCCGGTGCAATTCCTGGGTCAGGAAGATCCCCTGGAGAAGGAAAGGGCATCCCACTCCAGTATTCCCACCTGGAAAATCCCATGCACAGAGGAGCCTGGCAGGTATAGTCCACGGGGTCACAGAGTCAGACACGACTGAGATTCTGACACTTTCTCTTCACTTTCAGCCGCACTGAGTCCGTTTCCTGCCTCTCTCGTCATCATCCGGACATGCGAGATCCCGCTCGACTGAAGACTCCCCGCCAACTGCTGGGGTCCAGCCGCAAACATGCAAGAGCCATGCCCAGCGAGACAGCGCCTCCCCTGTGATCAGGCCTGCAAGCGTCTGAAATCGGCGACGGTGTGGTCCCAGCTCCAGGAAGGCTCCTCAGGCCTCCCGGGCCCCAAATGACCCGTGACACCTTGTCCTCAGGCTTCGTCCTTGAAGCCAAGGCCAGTCCCCCGAGAAGCAGAGCTCTGGACCAGAGTCTAAGTCAGGAGGCCACGGAAGCCGAAAAACCGCACTGTTCAAGCAGGACAGGTTCCCCCTGAACTCAGCCCTGGGGGGCCGGCAGGCACGCCGTTGGTGGAGCCTGACGCAGAGAGCTCCGGTTTTCTCCACGCCTCTGCGACCTCGTGAAGGTGTGTCCCCAAAGTCCGATGGTGTCAGAGCAGACTCTCTGTTGTCCCTGGACATTTAGGGAGCAGAGTTAACTTGATGGCCATCCACTGCTCAAGAAGATAATCTAAACATTGCATAGTCATTCAGTTGTGGCTGACTCTGTGCAACCCCGTGGACTGTAGCCCACTGGGCTCCTCTGTCCATGGGATTCTCCAGGCAAGAATGCTGGAGTGGGCTGCCATTTCCTTCTCAGGGATCTTCCCAACCCAGGGATCAGTTATCTCCTGTGTCCCCTGCCTTGCAGGCAGATTCTTTACCCGCTGAGCCACACCAGGATAAAAATCACTTTCCATTTTTTATCACTGTCCAGTTTTTATCTTGTTCTGCTTCATGTTTGAAAATTACCATCCAGACGCTCTCAGTTTCCTCCCCCATCTACGCTCCTCTTTTTTCCCCTCTTCTGATTATCAAAAAATAGAGACTGGCCTCATGTGCTTGGCTCACAAGTTCTTACAATCAATGCACATCTAAAAATTAGAATCCAGATGGGTATGAGCCATTTCAGCCTCTATTTCCATATATAAAACAGCAAAAAAACAAGCCAGACTCAACCCAGAGGACAAATTCCCTCACGAAGGAAAACTTAAGTTAAAATCCTTCTGGACTTTGACGCATTTATCTTCTGAACTTGATCAGAAGTGTTGCTCCAGGGATGCGCCTCATGGCCTCCTCCTCAGGTCGTGCTGGACCACGGCCAGCAGCAAGTTCAAAGGCCAGCTGCACCCTTTCTCCCCAAAGGGAGCCCCACGCCCCCAAATTCTCCAGTATTCCTGCCTGGAGAATCCCGTGGACAGAGGAGCCTGGAGCTACAGTCCAGTTCCGTTCAGTCACTCAGCCCTGCCCAACGCTTTGCAACCCCCATGGACTGCAGCACGCCAGGCTTCCCTGTCCATCACCAACTCCCAGAGTTCACCCAAACTCATGTCCATCGAGTCAGTGAGGCCATCCAACCATCTCATCCTCTGTCGTCCCCTTCTCCTCCCACCTTCAATCTTTCCCAGCATCAGGGTCTTTTCCAGTGAGTCAGCTCTTCACATCAGGTGGCCAAAGTATTGGAGCTTCAGCTTCAGCATCAGTCCTTCCAATGAACGTTCAGGACTGACCTCCTTTAGGAAGGACTGGCTGGATCTCCGTGCAGTGACAGGGACGCTCAAGGGTACAGCCCATAGTGTCACAGAGTCAGACACGACTGAAGGGACTTAGCGCACACGCAGGGTCTCAAGGCTTCCTGTGGCCTCGCTTGGGCCGCAGATGGTGGGCGGCCCCTGCCCGGGTGGCCAGGCCGGCCGGGGTGGGGGCAGCCAGGCACAGCAGGAGGAGAGGGCCACGGGTCCAGAGCGGGGGGAGGCCGTGCTGGCCGAGGGGCAGGGGAGAGGAGGTCCAGTTGAGGTCAGGTCAAGCTGCCCAGAGGGGCCCACAGGCTTCAGGGAGAGGAGGGAGGGGTCAGCGTCTGACCGTGGGGTCTGGTTTGGTGTGAGGACAGGGCCCCGGGTGTGGGCGCAGCGAGTGGTCCGTCCGGGAGCAGGGCTGGGAGCGGCGGCCTCAGCAGACACAGCTGCCTTGAGCCTGGCCCTGCGGCCCGGGCACACCCCCAGCCAGGCCTCCTCCACGGGGAAAGGGTCCCCGTGCCCCTCGAGGCGCGTCGCGGGGCCCTGCTCCAGGGCAGCCCCGGGCATGTCAGGTGGCACGTGCGTTTCCTCAGTTGTTTCACCCAGAGGGACTTGAGCACAGACGCGCCCCCCACGAGCCTCCCTCCTGGGAGAGGCAGGGTGTGGCCCAGATTGTCACGAGGCCTCACCTCCTCCAGGAAGCCCCCTCGTCTTGGACATGCGCGGTCCTGCAGGTCACACCTGGGTCTGAATCTCCTTGTGTCTGAATCTACGTCCCCTCTGAAAATGACCAGCTGGCGCATCAAGAGCAGCTACAGGCGTTTTCTTTCACCAAGAAAAACAAGAAAAACCTAGATAAGATGCAAAGCCCGGGGAAGCGGTGACAATGTGGAAAGAAGAGACGAGAGGCAAGGGTCCGATACAAGGAGACACGGGCGAGGACAGGAGGCGACACTGTTCAGGACTGACCTCCTTTAGGAAGGACTGGCTGGATCTCCGTGCAGTGACAGGGACGCTCAAGGGTACAGCCCATAGTGTCACAGAGTCAGACACGACTGAAGGGACTTAGCGCACACGCAGGGTCTCAAGGCTTCCTGTGGCCTCGCTTGGGCCGCAGATGGTGGGCGGCCCCTGCCCGGGTGGCCAGGCCGGCCGGGGTGGGGGCAGCCAGGCACAGCAGGAGGAGAGGGCCACGGGTCCAGAGCGGGGGGAGGCCGTGCTGGCCGAGGGGCAGGGGAGAGGAGGTCCAGTTGAGGTCAGGTCAAGCTGCCCAGAGGGGCCCACAGGCTTCAGGGAGAGGAGGGAGGGGTCAGCGTCTGACCGTGGGGTCTGGTTTGGTGTGAGGACAGGGCCCCGGGTGTGGGCGCAGCGAGTGGTCCGTCCGGGAGCAGGGCTGGGAGCGGCGGCCTCAGCAGACACAGCTGCCTTGAGCCTGGCCCTGCGGCCCGGGCACACCCCCAGCCAGGCCTCCTCCACGGGGAAAGGGTCCCCGTGCCCCTCGAGGCGCGTCGCGGGGCCCTGCTCCAGGGCAGCCCCGGGCATGTCAGGTGGCACGTGCGTTTCCTCAGTTGTTTCACCCAGAGGGACTTGAGCACAGACGCGCCCCCCACGAGCCTCCCTCCTGGGAGAGGCAGGGTGTGGCCCAGATTGTCACGAGGCCTCACCTCCTCCAGGAAGCCCCCTCGTCTTGGACATGCGCGGTCCTGCAGGTCACACCTGGGTCTGAATCTCCTTGTGTCTGAATCTACGTCCCCTCTGAAAATGACCAGCTGGCGCATCAAGAGCAGCTACAGGCGTTTTCTTTCACCAAGAAAAACAAGAAAAACCTAGATAAGATGCAAAGCCCGGGGAAGCGGTGACAATGTGGAAAGAAGAGACGAGAGGCAAGGGTCCGATACAAGGAGACACGGGCGAGGACAGGAGGCGACACAGACAGGTGAGAGGTGACAGGCTGGGGAGGCCGGGGAGCTGCTGGGGACCTGCGATGGAGGGCGGCCCCGGGGGGAGGAGGACGCGGCGACAATCTCGGGGGGCCGGGGGAGGCAGCACTCCAAAACAGAAGCATCTTTCCTCCTGCAGAAATCAGAGTGTTACCCCCAAAAGTCAAAGTCATCCTTGTAAGCTGGGCTTACAGCAAGCAAACCATGAGATGATGGTTAGCTGGTGGGGAACCAGCAGGAATGGAATATGGATGCAAATTCACTTATGCACACATGCACACTCACACACACGCACGCTCACACACATGCACGCTCACACAAATGCACACACACACGCTCACACACGCACGTTCTCACACATGCATGTTCACACACATGCATGCTCACACACATGCACACTCACACACACGCTCACACACGCGCACGCTCACACACGCATGCTCACACACGTGCACGCTCACACACACGCACGCTCACACACACGCACGCTCACACACATGCACACTCACACACATGCACACACACACCAGGGTTAGAATGGGCCAGGCTTGCTCCTGTGTGTCCAAATCCAAGCAAGGAGTAAGCACGGCTGAAGGCAGAGAGGGTGGGAAGCGTGGCGAGAGCCCCGCGCTGCTTCACGACATGGAGAAAGGGGAACGACCTGGGGAAACCAGGACGAAAAGCAACGCGAGGACGGCTCACAGCCGCCGCGGAAAGACAGCGCCCGCGGGCGCCGAGCGAGCGGAAGGGGCCTTGAGAAAACACAGGGAGAGCCACCTCCACGCAGGCCTCAGGGTCAGGAGGACTGGGCGGAGCCTGGCCACCACCGGCTCCAAGACCCTCCGGGCACAATGGTGCTGGAGGGCCAGGAGCCCAGTGAAAGTGAGCAGGACAGTCCAGGGCTTTAGACAGATTCCGCCTGCTGGCTCATCACCATCAGCGGGCCCGCCTCATCGCCCGCGTCCCCGTGAGGGCAGGAGGTTCTCCGTCCGCAGGGAGCCCCGCGCCCGAGGTCTGGGGACAGAGGCGTCGCCCCCGCTCACGTGGGGAAGCAAGGCCTGGAGCCAAGCACGACTCCAGCTCCAAGCCCCAGGCTCCGGGGAACACACGAGAAGCCTGCCTCCACCCCCGTGCCCCACCCGTGTGAGGGGCTTCCTTCAGCGCGGGGAGCCCTGTCCTTCGTCTCATATGTGGGCTACTTCTGGGCTCAGGAGGTGTGGGGACGCCCCCAGGCCAGAGCAGGGGGCCGGCCCAGCAGGACCCCGCCAGCCGCCTTGCACACAGCACCCACTCACACTCGCCAGTGACCATCAAGACACTCAACAGCTATCCAGCGGAGGGCCAGCCGGTCCACCAGGGGCGGCATCGTAGAAAAAGAGGGGCCTGGGAGCCCCGACCTGCTGGCCGTGACCCCCTCACTGATGGCCATGGGGACCAGGGTCTGGTGGCAGAGGAGGGGATTCAGGGACCTGAGGGAACGTCTGTCACTGACCACTGTAGGAACCCTTCCGTGTGCTGACCACGGCCCTCACGCAGGGGTAGCACTGCACACAACTTGTGACCATCAGCTCGGCTCAGTTCAGTCGCTCAGTCGTGTCCGACTCTTTGCGACCCCATGAATCGCAGCACACCAGCCCTCCCTGTCCATCACCATCTCCCAGAGTTCACTCAGACTCGTGTCATTCGAGTCAGTGATGCCATCCAGCCATCTCATCCTCTGTCGTCCCCTTCTCCTCCTGCCCCCAGTCCCTCCCAGCATCAGAGTCTTTTCCAATGAGTCAACTCTTCGCATGAGGCGGCCAAAGTACTGGAGTTTCAGCTTTAGCATCATTCCATCCAAAGAAATTCCAGGGCTGATCTCCTTCAGAGTGGACTGGTTGGATCTCCTTGCAGTCCAAGGGACTCTCAAGAGTCTTCTCCAACACCACAGTTCAAAAGCATCAATTCTTCGGCGCTCAGCCTTCTTCACAGTTCAACTCTCACATCCATACATGACCACAGGAAAAACCATAGCCTTGACTAGACGGATCTTTGTTGGCAAAGCAATGTCTCTGCTTTTGAAAATGCTGTCTAGGTTGGTCATAACTTTCCTTCCAAGGAGTAAGCNGAGTCTTCTCCAACAGCACAGTTCAAAAGCATCAATTCTTCAGTGCTCAGCCTTCTTCACAGTCCAACTCTCACATCCATACATGACCACAGGAAAAACCATAGCCTTGACTAGATGGACCTTAGTCGGCAAAGTAATGTCTCTGCTTTTGAAAATACTATCTAGGTTGGTCATAACTTTTCTTCCAAGGAGTAAGCGTCTTTTAATTTCATGGCTGCAGTCACCATCTGCAGTGATTTTGGAGCCCCCCCAAAATAAAGTCTGACACTGTTTCCACTGTTTCCCCATCTATTTCCCATGAAGTGATGGGACCGGATGCCATGATCTTCGTTTTCTGAATGTTGAGCTTGAAGCCAACTTTTTCACTCTCCTCTTTCACTTTCATCAAGAGGCTTTTGAGTTCCTCTTCACTTTCTGTCATAAGGGTGGTGTCATCTGCATATCTGAGGTTATTGATCTCCTGGCAATTCCACGGCAAATAGATGGGGAAAATTTGGAAGTAGTGACATATTTTCTTTCTTTGGGCTCCAAAATCACTGCTGATGGTGACTGCAGCCACAGAACTAAAAGACTCTTGCTCCTTGGAAGGAAAGCTCTGACAAACCTAGACAGCATATTAAAAAATTGAGATACCACTTTGCCAACAGAGATCCATATAATCAAAGCTATGGTTTTTCCAGTAGTCATGTATGGATGTGAGAGCTGGACCATAAAAAAGACTGAGAGCCAAAGAATTGATGCTTTCAAACTGTGGTGCTGAAGAAGACCCTTGAGAGTCCCCTGGACAAAAAGGAGATCAAACCAGTCAATCGTAACTGAAATCAACTCTGAATATTCATTGGAAGGACTGATGCTGAAGCTCCAATATTTTGGCCACCTGATGTGAAGAACCTACTCACCAGAAAAGATTTTGACTATTTAGGAACATTTTCCAGAATTCTTCTATTGCCTTTTAATCCACTCCAATCATGCCTCTTTTAATTGCATTGATCATAAACTTATTATGATTCAAAGCGATTTAGAGACTAATTGTTTTTGGCACATGAACACTTGACACATTTATATTAAACCTCATTGGCACTTACTCGATGTTTCTTGGCAACTGCTCTGTTAGTTATTATCAACTGGCAATCAGATTTTAATCAAAGTTTTAATCTTAACTGTGTCCTGAAAATTTACATGTGGTCCATGCCAGCCAATTTAGGGGAAAAGAAGTCCAAGTGGTTCTTTGAATTTTGGCTAAGTGATCGTCAATGCTGACACGCATGTGATTCTAATTCAATGCTACACAGACTGATCCAATATGATATATGAAAGAAAAGGGGGTTGTTTGAAGAATAAGGTGTTTAAAATATTTATCATTTAAAAATATAATTTTATGAGATGAAAATTATAATTTAGAAATACAAGTAAGATAATAACTGTCTTTTAGAATCTAGCAAAAACGTGTGTAAATCCTACTAGGGTTTATGCCCATTTGTACACTTGGTGTTCATAATGGCTGGCTGGTGTCAAACAATGGTCAAGCATGTGGACTCTGGAGTAATATTCCCTGAGTTCAAGCTCAGTTCCAACATTTACAAGTTGTGAGCCTCGGGTCCACTTTAAAACTCTCAGCCTTAGTTTTGTCATGTGTTAAATGAGGATCAGAGTCACATTTCCAAGGCAATGTTGTGGTGAGGATCAGATGAATTACTTAAAGAAAAGAACCATTTGCCACAGTTCCAGGTTTCTCACATACCCCCTAAAGAAGTTGGAGACTGTAATTATACCATGGTATCCACTCAAATAACTGTGAGACAAAATGATAAAGTGCTATAAGAAAGGTACAGATAAAACTCTCTAGCTACATTGTCTTTCAAATTACTTTTTAGTGGAAAAGTTATAAACCAGAGAAGGAAGAAAATGATGCTGGCCAGTATCCCTGTAATAAAAAAGAGCAAACACAGAGAAAGAAAATCAATGGAGGATTTAAAATGTTCTTTTTGCTGTGACACCTAACCTCCTGCTTCCAAATTTTTCCAATATAATAGTATAACGTCTTTTAATGAAGAGCTGATACCACATAGCTGATAATCCATATGACCCAAGTGGTTCACAAAGCAGGGGTTAATGGTGTCAGTATTTCTGACAAATACTTTAATTGAATCTCAGCAAGCAGCCAGATGTCCAGAGTGGGTGGAGCATTGCAATATAGAATGTAAGAGATGGAAAATGCATAGTCTCTGAAGGAGCTCCTAAGTGGCTGGGAGCATTTCAAATGCTACTTTGCTGGGGCTATAAGAAGATACAAAGTATATGGCCCAGAAATCAATAGTAAACAAACACCGAGCACTTTAGAGTAAGGGTCAGGAAGGCTGGACTGAGCTACTGAGCACACATGAAATGTGGAACTGCTGGCTCCACGGGAAAGAACCTGCCTGCTGATGCAAGAGATGCAGGTTTGATCCCTGGTCAGAAAGACCCCCTGGAGAAGGACATGGCAACCCCCTTCAGTATTCTTGCCTGGGAAATCCTTGAGGAGCCTGGTGGGCTACAGACCATGGTGTTGCAAAGAGTCACAACTTAAGAGACTAAATGACAACAATAGTAGTATAGAATAAAGGCTTACAGCCTGGATACTCCAATTTTGATATGCATTTGGATTATCTGAGGATCTTATTAAGAATTGCAGATTCAAGTTCAGTAGTTCCAGGGTGGGCCTGAGAGTCAGTATTTTCACAGCGCTGCCACTGCTGCTGCTGCTGCTGCTCTGAGGTTTCTCCTTTTGAGCAGCCAGGAGGTAGAGCACAGACCCTGCTTGGGTTTGGGTTGTGGCCCATTCTCTTACCAGCTACCTGACCTTGGCCAAATCAGTTAACCTATCTTTGAGTCTTTTTTTTTTTAATCTGTAAGAGGAGGATAAGATCAGTATCTAACTAAAATGGCCAATGTGAGGGCTAAATTAATTAATGAAGGTAAAGCATTAAAAACAGCACCCAGTACTGAGCAAGCACTTAATAAATGTAATTTACGAATAAGTAAGGATTTCTCATTATAAACATTTAGCCAGTCAACAGAGATGAACATCCCACAAATTTTAATTGAGTTTAATTCACCACAATAATTTATTTTAAGCCATTAATGTCAGCAATCACATTAATCTCCATATCCGAACCTTGGCATGTTATAATTTTTCAAGTCAATGAACTCAAAAAAGAAGCTAATTAACAATTCTCTTGGTGGTAACCATACTCAGAGGCATGAACTTGTCATTATATAAGACAAACTTCTTAATCTACTATTTTCATGAAGAATGCAACACAAATAAGAACTAAAATATTTACAAATAACCAAAATGTATCATGCCAGTAGCCCCACAGCATTATAAACATTGTTTTTTTTTCTTGTATAAATCTGTTTTTACAACTAGAATTACTGTATTTGTTTATGGCCTGTCTCCCTCATCATGAATTTAAGCTCCTTAAGAGACAATCATTATCTCAGCATATAGCTTATATAGCATATAGCTTGCTGCTTGATATTAGACATACTATTAATAAACAAATGTTTGCAAAAATATGAAATAAATTGCTGAAGATATGTCTCCATTGCACATTTCACTCACTTTTTAAGAATACATTGAGTGTGATTTTTTTTTTTCTGATCATTGTTCTAGGTGCTAATGTTAAGTTGCTTCAGTTGTGTCCGATTCTTTGTGACCCTATGGACTATGGCTTCCCAGGCACCTCTGTCTATGGGGATTCTCCAGGCAAGAAAACTGGAGTGGTTTGCCATTTCCTCCACCAGCCTAGGTGCTAAGGATGTAGAAACACATAAGCTATAGTCTGTACGTTCAAGGAGTTTGTGGTCTAGTTGGGAACAGAGTATGTAAACAAATAATTGAAAATAAGATCAATCCCAGATGGGTAGGGGATAGACAAGGAGAATGTTCATAGACTAGAGGTATGAGTGGGATAGAAAACTTCAGTTAAAGGAAGAACTCATGCAATTTTACAAAAGTCTGAAATAGACAAACAGAAACCTTAGATAGAACGAGTGTTTTTGTTAAGTCCCTAAATTGTATCTAACTCTTTTGTTACCCCTTGGACTATAGCCTGCCAGGCTCCTCTGTCCATGGGATTTCCCAAGCAAGAATACTAGAGTGGGTTGCCATTTCCTTCTCCAGTGCATCTTCCTGACCCAGGGATCGAACGGACATCTTCTGTTTGGCAGGTGGAACCTTTACCACTGAGCTACTAGGAAATCCAGATAGAATGGGTATCAAGAAGCATGAATAGTCCTAGAAGTTAATAGTAGAGACAAAGGCAAGGTCCGTATCACAGGCAACAGCAAGGTGCCTTCTATTCTATAACAAGTATGAGCTATGATGGAAGGATAACTTAAAAGATAAACACTAAAAGAAAAAACTCTTCTGATAAGGAACACTAATATACAGAATGACTGTAACAGAGCATGCTGCTTGTGACTATCTATTCTCTTCTCCTTATAAACTGTCACCACAATAAAAAATTAAATACCCTAACTTCTTTCAGCTAGGTATATAGTCCATGACTATTTTTAGTCAATGAATGAGTTGACTCTTGTGTGTAATTTCTGGAAGTGTCCTTAAAAATAGGGAACACATCCTTCTTAATGTTCCTTGCTGCTGCCTGAAATATGATGTAATGGTTGGAACTATAGCAGCCATTTGAACCATGAGGCAATCAAGAAACAGGGATTCTTGTGCTAAAATTCTGGAAAAGGTTAAGACAGAATGAATCCAGGTATCTTAAAGCCATGTTGATTATGAGTTGTTTAGCTTCCAATTTCATTTATATGAGAGATTTTTTTCCCCCACTAATTTCTCTGCTCTTATTTTGGGATTTGTATGCCATTTATTCTAATTCTCTGGAGAAGGAAATGGCAACCCACTCCAGTATTCTTGCCTGGAGAATCCCATAGATGGAGGAGCCTGGTGGGCTACAGTCCACGGGGTCGCACAGAGTCGGACACGACTGACCAAGCGACTTAACTAAACTAAACTATTCCAATTCTCAGTGTTACACATATAGAAATATGGAAGGGTTTCATTAAAGATATAAAATAGTTACTGAAGGAAAGGAGGGAGATTACTAGGAGAAAGAGCATCAAAGAAGGACCAACATGTGCATGAAAATCATCAAGAACACAGTGCGTTCAAGAAACTGAGAGAACTTCTGGGTTATATTGTGGGAAAGAAGGTAGGAAGAACTGGGAAGGGAAGACAGGCACCAGGAAAAAGGCTTAAATATCATAGTAAAATGTTTAGATTTTATGAGGCAATTAAGGGCCATGAAAGGTTTTTAGATAGTTAAATGATGGGACCATAACTGGTTCTTACAACTCAGAGAGCTATGTGGACTTAGAAGGAAAAGCAAGAAACAGCCAAGTTCGGAGTCAACTGCAGGAATCTGAGAGAGCAAAGATGCCCGGACTAAGGGCCTTACCAATGAAGAATACGCAACAGAAAGAAAAAAAATATTAAGCAAACATACTATGCAAGAATTAGTAACCACATAAGGGCAGGTTTATAAAGCAAAAGGAAGTTAGGACGACCTCTGGAAATGTAAAATGTTTAGGTCAGTTCAGTTAAAGGTGATGTTATTCCCCAAGACAGGGAATGAAGGAGCAAGCAAGAGAAATAAAAAATGAAAATGAAAGTCAGACTTTGGGGACTAGGTAGAGAAAGAAAAAAGAAAAGAAAAACAGGAATACTGAAAATATAGCTGTCTTTTTTCCTGTATTTAGGTTGCAATTTAAATGGCATTTCCTCCAAGAAGTCTTCTCCAAATTCTCTTTCTAAAGAAGCCACTGCCCTCTCCAATCCCACTCTTACATCACTTTATTTTCTTCACAGCACTATTATTTTATAACTTCCTTTTTGTTTATTGTATACTTCGATTAGACTATAAGTTCCAAGACACTGAAAATTTGCTTGATCCTAATGATGGAATTCAAGTGTCCCTGACATATTAGGAGGCACTCAAAATTTTTGTTATTTGACTATATCACAGCACCTAAGTGCAGAGTGGAATGCTGAGATCATAAACAAAAATTAAAATATAAAGGGACTACAGCCATCCCATAGATAAGCTCCCTCATCTGACAGATGACAAGGAACATGGGCTCCAGCACTGCCTATAAAAACTTGCCCCCAATGATACAACAATTAGGTGGGAAGAGGCAGAAGACCCAAGTTCAAGTCCAATTGCCATTTACTAATGACACAAGAGTCATGAGAACTGCATGACCTCATTTGTTTCATGAGGTTTAAAAAATATTGCTTCCTTCACATATGTTTTGACAATTAAATAAACTACAATACATATAAGCTTGTTCTTCAGGATTCTCACCCAATCTGCCCCAAATCATTCATTCTCAATTCTTACTTATTTATTATACGCAATGACATTATTAGTACTACTTCTAGGGTCTCTTTCCAGCTTGTTTAAATTTTCATAAGACATATTTTATATATTTGTAAATTTCCTGTTTACCACACTGTGGAACAATTTTCCTCTCTTTGTAGCTCTTTGACCTTTTATTAATGAGGTGTAAAACTACACTCTGTTTGACCTTCGCTGCTTTCTCAGTCTCTTAAGTGAGTAACTCAGCAAATTAAATTTTATTACAACTACTGACAGGCAGGGAGCATAACGCAGTTTTCTTACTGCAGGCCCCTCACTACATGCTGTGTGACCTTGGACAAGTTAAAAACCTCTTTGGCCTAAGATTCCTCACCTGTAAAGTAGAGATGACAATACACTTTACAAGGTTATTATGAAGATTGCATAGATCAACATATAAAAAATTAAACTGTTCCCAGTATATGTTTCAAAAAGTATCAATGTTTATTTTTCTTCCTATTTATTACACCATGTATGAAATTGCTCAGATAATTCTCTTACCAGTGCAGTGAAATTATTTCCAATTTTCCCCATTTTACAAAATACAATATGTAGGCTCTGAGTTTAAGTAACTTCCTCAAGATGACAAAGCTAGTGAAGAGGCAGTGTTAATCAAATTCAAGAGCCAATTCTGTTGAAAGACAAATCTATGCTCTTGGCCATGTCAATATAAGGCTCCATTTTAAAGGAGTCAGATCACTTCCCCATCAAAGCAGACATTTGATTGGGATCTCATATACACCCATGGTGGATTCATGTCAATGTATGGCAAAACCAATACGGTATTGTAAAGTAAAATAAAGAAAACCCCATGGGAAAAAAAAAATAAATAAACCAAGTTGCCATCAAATGCACTTGAATTAAATAAATTTTTAAGCAATGTATTTCTTAAAGTAAGAGCAACAGGCATCAAGATAAGGGGGAAAGCTTGGTGAGATGGGTTGTCAGTGATATGAGAAGCTTCTGGAGGTCTTGGGAAGAGCTTAGACATTTGACTGTTTCTAATTACATTAAGCCCCAGGTTATTACAATGACCTACTTAAAGGTCAACCCCAAACCAGCAGTAATCTGGTCTACAAATTTCTTTTCTCAGTTATGCTGGGGGCCCTTAGGCCAAAATGCTTAACTACAGGCTATGTCTCTCTTTTTCATTAACTGAATTACAACTCATAAATGGTGATATGTGTCAGAAGAACAACTCTTAAAGGGGCATCTCCTTAACATGGTTGCATCTGAACCTAGGGGCCTGTACCTTGCAAGGACAGCTTTGTTAGCTGTGGTTGTGTCTTGTTAGCAAGTTTACAGGGGGAGGCTCACTTTATTTCCTATAATGAGCTCACTCAACTAACAATTTCTACTGGAAAGCCTTTCCAGAATAAGAATGGTTAGACAGACTAGATGCTTTAAACTTCTGGAAGATTTGTGACACAGTCCACCCTGTGGTTACTGTTTTTTTCTCTTCAAAATAGCAAGTAGTGTTAAGTGCTGGCATCTAATTTTATCAACATAGGTCAGTGCTCTCTGTTTTTTTTTTTGGTATCTTCTTTTACTTTTTATTTTATATTGGGGTACCACGTCATGTTAGTTTCAGGTGTGTAACAAAGTGGTTCAGTTACACATGTACATATATTCATTTCTTTCAGATTCTTTTCCCATATAGATTATTACAGAATATTGAGTTGAGTTCCCTGTACTATACAGTAGATCCTTGATTATTTTATATATAGTAGTGTGTATATGTTAATGCTAAACTCCTGATTTATCCATCCCCCATATTTCCCCTATTGTAACCATAACTTTGTTTTCAAGCTTTGTGAATGTGTTTCTGTTTTATAAATCAATTCATTTGTATCATCTGGATAGAATTCACATATTAATGTGACTATATATTTGTCTTTCGTTTACTTCACTTAGTATAGTATACACTTAGTATGATAATCTCTGGGTCAATTCATGTTGCTGCAAATGGCACTATTTTATTCTATAATATGGATGTTATATTCTATTATATATTCTAATATACATCTATAATCCATTAAATATATATATACATATGCTGCATTCAAAAAACTCAGCAGTGGCCACAGAACTGGAAAAGGTCAGTTTTCACTCCAATCCCAAAGAAAGGCAATGCCAAAGAATGCTCAAACTACAGCACAATTGCACTCATCTCACATGCTAGTAAAATAATGTTCAAAATTCTCCAAGCCAGGCTTCAGCAATATGTGAACTGTGAACTTCCAGATGTTCAGGCTGGTTTTAGAAAAGGCAGAGGAACCAGAGATCAAATTGCCAACATCCGCTGGATCATGGAAAAAGCAAGAGAGTTCCAGAAAAACATCTATTTCTGCTTTATTGACTCTGCCAAAGCCTTTGACTGTGTGGATCACAATCAACTGTGGAAATTTCTGAAAGAGATGGGAATACCAAACCACCTGATCTGCCTCTTGAGAAACCTATATGCAGGTCAGGAAGCAACAGTTAGAACTGGACATGGAACAACAGACTGGTTCCAAATAGGAAAAGGAGTATGTCAAGGCTGTATATTGTCATCCTGCTTATTTAATTACTGTGCAGAGTCCATCATGAGAAATGCTATGCTGGAAGAAGCAGAAGCTGGAATCAAGATTGCTGGGAGAAATATCAATAACCTCAGGTATGCAGATGACACCACCCTTATGGCAGAAAGTGAAGAGGAACTAAAAAGCCTCTTAACGAAAGTGAAAGAGGAAAGTGAAAAAGTTGGCTTAAAGCTCAACATTCAGAAAACTAAGATCATGACATCTGGTCCTATCACTTCATGGGAAATAGATGGGGAAACAGTGGAAACAGTGTCAGACTTTATTTTAGGGGGGCTCCAAAATCACTGCAGATGGTGACTGCAGCCATGAAATTAAAAGACGCTTACTCCTTGGAAGGAAAGTTACGACCAACATAGATACCATATTCAAAAGCAGAGACATTACTTTGCCAACAAAGATTCGTCTAGTCAAGGCTATGGTTTTTCCAGTAGTCATGTATGGATGTGAGAGTTGGACTGTGAAGAAAGCTGAGTGCCGAAGGATTGATGCTTTTGAACTGTGGTGTTGGAGAAGACCCTTGAGAGTCCCTTGGACTGCAAGGAGATCCAACCAGTCCATCCTAAAGGAGATCAGTCCTGGGTGTTCATTGGAAGGACTGATTCTGAGGCTGAAACTCCAATACTTTGGCCATCTCATGAGAGGAGTTAACTCATTGGAAAGACCCCTGATGCTGGGAGGGATTGGGGGCAGGAGGAGAAGGGGACAACAGAGGATGACATGGCTAGATCGTATCACCAACTCAATGGACGTGAGTTTGAACTCCGGGAGTTGGTGATGGACAGGGAGGCCTGACGTGCTGCAATTCATGGGATTGCAAAGAGTCGGACATGACTGAGCAACTGAACTGAACTGACGTAGATATATGCATATATATTTATGGGTAAATTATATATATATATATAATATAAAGAACATATATTTAATGGATAAGATCTTTATCCATTCAATTGTTGGTGGATTTACTTGCTTTCATGTCTTGGCTATTGTAAATAGTGTTGCACGGAACACTGGGGAGCATGTATCTTTCTGAATCATGGTTTTCTTCAGATATATGCCCATGAGTGGGATGACTGGATCATATGGTAGCTCTATTTTTAGTTTTGTAAGGAATCTCCATACATTTCTCCATAGTGATTGTGCCTATTTACATTCCTACCAACTGTGTAAGAGAGATCCCTTTTCTCCTCATGCTCCAGCATTTATTATTTATATGCTTTTTGATGAAGGCCATACTGACTGGTGTGGGGTGATACCTCATTTTACTTTTAGTTTACCTTTCTCCATTAGTAATGTTGAGTATCTTTTCAAGTGCCTTTTAGCCATCTATATGTCTTCTTTGGAGAAAAGTCTATTTAGATCTTTTGCTCATTTTTTGATTGGGTTGTTTTTTTGATATTGAGTTGCATGAGCAGTTTGTATATTTTGGAGGTTAATGCCTTTTTTATTGCTTCATGGTCTCCTGTGCCATGTAAAAGCTTTTAAGTTTAATTAGATCCCACTTGTTTATATTCTTTAGGAGGCAGGTTGAAAAAGATCTTGCTGTGATTGATGTCAGAGTATTCTGCCTATGTTTTCCTTTAAGAATTGTATAGTATCCAATAGTACATTTAGGTCTTTAGTCTATATTGAGTTTATTTTTGTCTATGATGTTAGAGAATGTTCTAATTTCATTCTTTTACATGTAGCTTTCCAGTATTCCCAGCACCACTTACTGAAGAAACTATCTTCCCCCTTGTACACTCCTGCCATCTTTATCATAGATTAATTGACCACAGGTGTGTGGGTTTATATCTATCTGTTCCATTGACCTATATTTCTGTTTTTGTGCAAGTGCCATACTTTTTTGATTACTGTAGCTTTGAAGGGTAGCCTGAAGTCAGGGAGCTTGATTCCTCCAGCACTGTTTTCCTTCCTCAGGATTACTTTGACTTTTCAAGGTGTTTTGTATTTCTACAAAAATTAAAACATTTTTTTGTTCTAGTAAAATGCCATTGGTAATTCAATAGGGATTGCATTTGACCAGTTGATTGCCTTGGGTGGTATAGTTATTTTGACAATATTGATTTTTCCAATTTAAGAACATGATGTATCTTTCTGTCTGTTTGTGTCATCTTTGATTTCTTTCATTGTGTCTTAGTTTGCAGAGTCGAGGTCTTTTGCCTCCTTTGCTGCTGCTGATGTTTAGTTGCTAAGTTGTGTCTGATTCTTTGGTGACCCCATGGGCTGTAGCCCGCTGGGCTCCTCTGTCCATGGGATCTCCCAGGCAAGAATACTGGACAGGGTTGCCATTTTCTTCTTCAGGAGATCTTCCCAACCCAGGGATTGAATCCGTATCTCCTACATTGGCAGGCAGTTTCTTTACCACTAAGTCACACAAAGTCCACATTTGACTCTTTAGGTAGGTTTATTTCTAGTTATTTCATTCTTTTGGATGTGTTTATAAATAAGATTATTTACTTAATTTTTCTTTCTGATCTTTCATTGTTAGTGTATGTGAATGCAAGACATTTCTGTGTATTAATTTTGTATCCTGAAACTTCCCTGAATTCACTGATGAACTCTAGTATTTTTCTGGTAAGGACTTTTTACGTATAGTATCATGTCATCTACAAACAGTGACAGTTTTACTTTTTCCTTTCCAATTTGGATTCCCTTTTGTTTTTTTCATCTCTCTGATTACCATAGCTAGGATTTCCAAAACTATGTTGAAAAAAAAAAAATAGTGAGAGTGGAATGCCTTTTCTTGTTCTTGACCTTAGAGGAAATGATTTTAGCTTTTCACTATTGAGTATGATGTTTACGGAGGATGTGCCATATATGGCCTTTCTTATGTTGAGGTAGGTTACCTCTATGCCCACTTTCTGGAGAGTCTTTTTTTTTTTTTTTTTTTACCATAAATGAGTGTTAAATTATGTCAAAAGCTTTCTCTGTATCTATTGAGATATCGCTTTCATTATCCAGTTTGTTGATGTGGTATATCACTGATTTGTCAATGTTGAAATATCCCTGCATCCCTGGGAGACTCCCATTTGATTAGGTTGTATGATGTTCTTAATGTGTTGTTGGATTTGATTTGCTAGTATTTGTTGAAGATTTTTGTGTCTATGTTCATCTGTGGTACTGGGCTCTATTTTTCTTGTTTTTGTGGTATCTTTGTCTGGTTTTGCTATCAGGGAAATGATGACCTCATAGAATGAGTCTGGTAGTGTTCCTTCCTCTGTAATTTTTTGAAATAGTTCCATAAGGATAGGTGATAACTCTTTGTTAAATGTTTGATAAATTCCCCTAGGAAGCCATTTAGTTCTGGACTGTTGTTGTTGGAATTTTTTAAATCACAGTTTCAACATCAGTACTTGTGAGTGGTTTGTTCATATTTTCTATTTATTCCTGTTTCAGTCTTAGAAGATTGTATCTGTATAAGTATTTGTCCATTTTTATTATGTTGTCCATTTTATTGGCATATAGTTGCTTGTTGTAGTTTCTTATGATACTTTGCATTTCTGTGGTGTTCATTGTAACTAACCTCTCCTTTTTCATTTTTAATTTTATTGATTTGGGGTTGTTCCCTATTTTCCTTGAAGATTCTGGTTGTCAATTTCATTTATCTTTTCATACAACCTGCTTTTAGTTTCACTGATTTTTTTCTATTGCTTCTCTATCTCTATTTTATTTATTTATGCTGTGATCTTTATGATTTCTTTCCTTCTACTAACTTTGAGTTTCATTAGTTCTTCTTTCTCTGGTTGTTTTAGGTATAAGATTAGGTTGTTTATTTGAGATTTTTCTTGTTTCCTGAGGTAATACTGTATTGCTATAAACGTTCCCCTTAGAACTGCTTTTGCTGGGTCCCATAGGTTTTGGATCATGTTTTCATAATGATCAAGTATTTTATGTCCTCTCATTTCTTCAGTGATTTGTCTGTTGATTAATAGCATACTGTTTAGCTTCTGTAGATTTTTTTTTAACACATTTTCTTCTTTTAATTGATTTTTAATCTCACAGCAAATGTGGTCAGAAAAAAATGCTTGATATGATCTGAATTTGCTTAACTATACTGAGGTTTACTTTGTGGCCCGGCATGTGATTTATCCTGGAAAATGTTCCATGTGCACTTGGAACGAATGCGTATTCTTCTGGTTTTGGCATGTCCTATAAATGTCAGTTAAGCCCATCAGGTCGAATGCATCATTTAACGCCTATGTTTCCTTACTGATTTTCCGTCTGAATGATCTGTTGATGAGAGTGGAATGTTAAGGTATCTCACTATTATTATGTTACTGTTGACTTCTCTTTTTATGACTGTTAGCATTGGCTTATATACTGAGGTGCTCCTATATTGGGTACATATATAATTACAATTGTTATATCTTCCTGTTGGATTGATCCCTCGATATGTAGTTCCCTTCTTTGTCTCTTGTAACAGTCTTTATTTTAAAGCCTTTTTTGTCTGACATAAGTATTGTTTCCTTCTGATTCCCATTTGCATGGAATATCTTTTTCCATTACTCACTTTCAGTCTGTATGTGTCCCTAGGTCTGAACTGGATATTTACACAAGCTTTTTCTTCTTTCTCTTCCACAGCAGTGATTTCCACCGATCTATCTGCCAGCTCAGTCTTTTGTTCCCCTGCTTCACTTATTCTTCTACTGATTCCTTCTAGTGTATTTTCCACTTAATTAACTGTATTGTTCATTTCTGTTTATTCCTTAAATCTTCTCTTTGTTAAACATTTCTTATATCTTCTTAGTCTGTGCCTCCATTCTTTTTCTGAGATTTGGATCATCTTTACTATCATTATTCTGAATTCTTTTTCAAGCAGACTGCCTAACTCCACCTCACTTAGTTGTTCTTCTGGGGTTTTATCTTGAAACATATTTCTCTGCCATCTCAGTTTTGTCTAAATTTCTGCATTTGTCATTTTCACTTCTCAGGCTCCAGGTTTCTAGTTCTTTTGCTTCTGCTGTTTACCCCCTGGTGGTAGAGGATGGTTCAGGAACTTGTGTAGGCTTCTTGGTGGTAGGGACTAATACTAGTCCACTGGTGGGTGGAGCTGGGTCTTATCCCTCTATTCAGTTCAGTCACTCAGTCACATCCAACTCTTTGCAATCCCATGAACTGCAGCATACAAGGCCTCCCTGTCCATCACCAACTCCCGGAGTCCACCCAAATCCATGTCCATTGTGTCGGTGATACCATCCAACCATCTCATCCTCTGTTGTCCCCTTCTCCTCCAGCCCTCAGTCTTTCCCAGCATCAGGGTCTTTTCAAATGAGTCAGCTCTTCACATCAGGTGGCCAAAGTATTGGAGTTTCAGCTTCAACATCAGTCCTTCCAATGAACATTCAGGACTGATCTCCTTCAGAATGGACTGGTTGGATCTCCTTGCAGTCCAAGGGACTCTCAAGAGTCTTCTCCAACACCACAGTTCAAAAGCATTAATTCTTTGGCACTCAGCTTTCTTCACAGTCCAACTCTCACATCCATACATGACTACTGGAAAAACCATAGCCTTGACTAGACAGACCTTCATTGGCCAAGTAATGTCTCTGCTTTTTAATATGATATCTAGGTTGGTCATAACTTGCCTTCCAAGATGTAAGCATCTTTTAATTTCATGGCTGCAATCACCATCCACAGTGATTTTGAAGCCCAGAAAAATAAAGTCTGACACTGTTTCCACATCTATTTCCCATGAAGTGATGGGACCAGATACCATGATCTTCATTTTCTGAATGTTGAGCTTTAAGCCAACTTTTTCACTCTCCATTTTCACTTTCATCAAGAGGCTTTTTAGTTCCTCTTCCCTTTCTGCCATAAGGGTGGTGTCATCTGTATATCACTCTATTGGGTAGAGTCATGTAAAGAGGTGTGTTTAGAGAAGGCAGTGCACTCAGGATGACTTTAAGCAGCCTATCTGATGATGGACTGCAGCACACCAGGCCTCTCTGTCCCTCACCATCTCCTGCAGTTTGCCCAAGTTCATGTCCACTGAATAAGTGATGTCATCCAACCATCTCATCATCTGTTGCCTCCTTCTCTTGCTGCCCTCAATATTTGCTAGCATCAAGGTCTTTACCAATGAGTCAGCTCTTCACATCAGGTGGCCAAAGTATTGGAATTTCAGCTTCAGCTTCAATGTCAGTACTTCCAATGAGTATTCAGTGTTGATTTCCTTTATGATTCAGTTCAGTTGCTCAGTCATGTCCGACTCTTTTGAGACCCTATGGACAGTAGCATGCCAGGCTTCCCTGTCTATCACCAACTCCTGGAGCTTGCTCAAACTCATGTCCATCAAGTCGGTGATGCTATCCAACTATTTCATTCTCTGTTGTCCTCTTTTCCTCCTGTCTTCAATCTTTCCCAGCATCAGGGACTTTTCCAATGAGTCAGTTCTTCACATCAGGTGGCCAGCGTATTGGAGTTTCAGCCTCAGCATCAGTCCTTCCTGTGAATATTCAGGACTAATTTCCTTTAGGATTGACTGGTTGCATCTCCTTGCAGTCCAAGGGACTCTCAAGAGTCTTCTCCAACACCCCAGTTCAAAAACATCAATTTTTTGGCTCTCAGCTTTCTTTACAGTCCAACTCTAACATCCATACATGACTATTGGAAAAACCATAGCTTTGACTAGCTGAACCTTTGTCAGCAAAGTAATGTCTTTGCTTTTTAATATGCTGTCTAGGTTTGTCATAAATTTTCTTCCAAGGAGCAAGCATCTTTTAATTTCATGGCTGCAGTCACCATCTGCAGTGATTTTGGAACCCCCCAAAATAAAATCTGTCACTGTTTCCATTGTTTCTCCATCTATTTGCCATACAGTGATTGGACAGGATGCCACGTTCTTAGTTTTTTGAATGTTGAGTTTTAAGCCAGCTTTTTCACTCTCCTCTTTCACTTTCATGAAGAGGCTCTTTAGTTTTTCTTTACTTTCTGCCATAAGGATGGTGTCATCTGCATATATGAAGTTACTGATATTTCTCACGGCAATCTTGATTCCAGCTTGTGTTTCATCCAGTCCAGCATTTCTCATGATGTACTCTGCATATAACTTAAATAACCAGGGTAGCAATATACAGCTTTGACGTACTCCTTTTCCAATTTGGAACCAGTCCATAGTTCCATGTCTGTTTCTAGCTGTTGCTTCTTGACCTGCATACAGATTTCTTAGGAGGCAGGTCAGGTGGTCTAGTATTCCCATCTGCTTCAGAATTTTCCAAAGTTTGTTGTGATCCACACAGTCAAAGGTTTTGGCATAGTCAGTAAAGCAGAACTAGATGTTTTTCCAGAAATCTCTTGTTTTTTTTTTTTTTTTTGATGATCCAACAGATGTTGGTGATTTGATCTCTGGTTTCTCTGCCTTTTCTAAATCCACCTTGAACAGCTGGAAGTTTATGGTTCATGTACTTCTGAAGCCTGGCTTGGAGAATTTTGAGCATTAACTATGCTAGTATGTGAGATAAGTGCAATTGTGTGGTAGCTTGAACTTTCTTTGGGATTGGAATAAAAAAAAACTGACCTTTTCCAGTCCTGTGGCCACTGCTGAGTTTTCCAAATTTGCTGGCATATTGAGAGCAGCACTTTCACAACATAATCTTTTAGGATTTGAAATAGCTCAACTGGAATTCCATCGCCTCCACTAGCTTTATTCATAGTGATACTTCCTAAGGCCACTTGACTTCATGTTCCAGGATATCTGCCTGTAGGTGAGTGATCACACCATCGTGGTTGTCGGGGTCATGAAGATCTTTTTTACATAGTTCTTCTGTGTATTCTTGCCACTTCTTCTTAATATATCCTTTGCTTTTCTTAGGTCCATACCATTTCTGTTTTTTATTGTGCCCATCTTTGCATGAAATGTTCCCTTGGTGTCTCGAATTTTCTTGAAGAGATCTCTGCTCTTTCCAATTCTATTGTTTTCCTCTATTTCTTTGCACTGATCACTGAGGAAGGCATTCTGATCTCTCCTTGCTATTCTTTGGAACTCTGCACTCTCTTTTCTCCTTTGCCTTTAGCCTCTCTTCTTTTCTTAGCTATTTGTAAAGCCTCCTGAGACAACCATTTTGCCTTTTTGCATTTCTTTTTCTTGGGGATGGTATTCATCACTACCTCCTGTAAAATGTCATGACTGGTTTAATCTCATTGCTGTCCATGGGACTCTAAGGGTCTTTCCTAGCACCACAGTTCAAAACCATCAACCCTTCAGGCTGTTGGATGGGGCCAAATCTTGGTGCCAAAATGGCAACCTCTAGCAGGGCACAGGGTAGTGAATATAGGCTGGGGCCTTTGCTACCACTGTTCTTCTCACAGTGAGTCACGGCAGAACCCCACCTTCCCAGGAGACTTCCAAGATCCCCAGGTAGGTCTGGCCCATACTTTACGAGGGTCACTGCTTTGCCCTAGGTCCCAGTGCTCAGGAAACATTGTGTATGTTCTCTAAGAGTGTAGTCTCTGTTTTCTCTAGACCTGTTTAGCTCCTGCACTCAAGTCCCATTGGCCTCCAAAATCAAATGCTCTGGGGTCTCCTCCTCCTGATGACAGACCCCAGGCTGGGGAGCCTGACACAGGGCTCAGAACTTTCAGTCCTGTGGGAGAACCTCTGTGGTATAATTATTTTCCACTTTGTGGTTTGCCACCTAGCAGGTATGGGATTTGATTATATTGTAAAAGTGACCACCCTACTGTCTTATTGGATGCACAATATCTTTGGATATAGAATCTGTGGATGCAGAATATCTTTTTTGGATGTTTCAGTCTTTTTTTGCTGATGGTTGTTCAGCAGTTAGTTGTGATTCTGATGTTTCCATGAGCAGAGCTGAGCTCAAGTCCTTCTACCCTACCATCTTGCATCTTGTCTCCTCCCTCCTCCAGTGCTCACATTTGACAACTCTGTCAGGGGTTCTCAACCTGGGCTGCACACAGGAATCACGTGGAAAGGTTTTCAATATTCCAGTGTTGATGCCCAGGTTACAGTCAGGCCCAATAAGGACTCTCTGTTACTGGAATTCAGGCATCAGTATATTTAAAGCACACAAAGGGATAAAATGTCCAGTTAAAATTCAGAACCACTGCTTCAGGGGATCAGGAAAAGTATTAGCAATTTGTGTAAAAGCAACAAACAATAAAAATTCCCTGAAATTGTCTTTAAAGAGATACTGATTATGATGGGCTATTGTTTATCTGCTCCTCTCAGCACACTGCTTGACCTATCTGGCTTTTTTATCTCCCGACTATATTTCCTTCATGTAAAACCTCATTAGACTGCTATTCTTTGAGTTCGATGCTCCTGAGTGTTCAAAATAAAATGCCTCTGGGCAAAACATCATTTGGATCACTTGATGGAAATCAGAATAATCAAAACATATTGCTATTAAAGCTGCTTGTGAAGCAGCAACTATGCTTTTTCACCAAGGAAAAAGCTCAGGAAAGTTGGCCTTGCTAATCAAATATTCAAACAAATCTGGAACGCCTAAGCGACCATTGAGAAGAAATAATTTAGGCTGAGATATACACTGAGGAAAGAGAAGACACATGGGGAAGTCAGCCATTGAAAGCCGTGTAGGAGAAGGCTTCTGGCGAGTATCCACGTGTGACAAAGCCACTTTGCCTTAGATCCTGTGGTTATAGACATAGGAAACTGAATCAGCTGCATCTTTTAAAAACCAAGTTTTCAAAAAAGGATTTGGCTTAAAATGTTATTTACTTTAAAGATGGATTTCTGCTACAAAAAAATCATAGATCAGAGGTAACTGACTACCCTGTGCTAGGTTCAGTATTAAGTGCTTCATATTCATTACTTCATTTAATGAAAGAACCTATGAGGCAGGTGATGTTATCCCATTTTATAGATGAGGCAACTAAGGTGCAGAACTTTTATGTAACTTACCCAGTGTTATAGGACTAGCAGGTAAGTCCAAGAAAGACACGAGTTTATACCTGCCAGAAAAGACAAAGCAATCTCCACTGACAGTATTATAGAGTTCTCAGAAAAACAACTAGCTACTAAGAAAAAGACTTTTTTTTTTTAATAAAAAGGGATGAACCAAAGATAGATAGACATCAACAGAAAGAAGATCTGCAAAAATTCAAATAATAGTATAAAGATTTTAATCCATTTCTCTTTATTACTCTGATATCATGTCCTTTAGTGATTTTGCTTTTTAATCAACCATCATTCGTCTTTTCTCTTTCTTCTATTTGAGCTCTCCCAACTAACTGTGATCTCCTTTATCATATATGACTGCCTCTATTTTTATTTCAAAACTGCACATAAAGAAAAAAAGTATTTTAAAAGCATTTACTTTGAAAGTGGTTTTTATGAACAAGCATGTTAAACTTTTGCAAATTAAGCTGATAAATTGGGCACCCCACTCTTAGATGGCAGCAAGCATCTCAATCCACATGGTCATGTGGTTCAAATTAAAGCACATATATTTTCCTGGCAAGTTATTTTTTTAGATTAAAAAATGTATTCTCTATCAAAACATCTAAATTTGAATAATATAGCTGAATACAACAGTGACAAATTCAACTTTAATTGAAATCCTACTGTATGCATGGACTTGAGTTTAGATAGTCCCTGGAATTTAAAGATAAGCTAAATATTTTGGATAATATTGAATGATGATTATTAAACAAGGAAGAATGTTGTAAATAGTATTTTGCACAATAACAATGGTCATCACTTGTTGAATATTTATTATGAGCAGGCAATATCTAACTGTTGTTTCTAATGCTTCCAACCAGTGATTGCTATAGTTTTTTTTATTGAGTTTTTCTGTCACTAAAATGTGTGTGAGCATGCATTTTATATGCACTAGAGTATATATCTGCATTTGTTGAATATTTATTATGAGCAGGCAATATCTAACTGTTGTTTCTAATGCTTCCAACCAGTGATTGCTATAGTTTTTTTTATTGAGTTTTTCTGTCACTAAAATGTGTGTGAGCATGCATTTTATATGCACTAGAGTATATATCTGCACAAATGTGATAGAACATATTTATTATAAAGTGTATTCAAATGTTGATATTAGAAATGAGAAAATATAAAGAAAAAGCATCTGGTACTTTATAGATCATCTTTAGCATTTCCTGGGAGAAAGCTCTCATACTGGAAAAGATAACTAATTATGCTGTGTGGCAGAGACCATTGGTAGCCCCAAATATTTAGTGTCCTTTCCTTCCATAGGGTGGGATCTTCAATTTTTATCTGGGCCCATGTCAGCTCAGAATGAAGATTATATACATTTGGCCATCTATTGCAGCTAGGTGTGGCTTTATGCCTAAGTTCTAATCCTTGAGCTAGAATGGGAAATTGTATTTCCAGCTTCTCAGAGGTGCTTTCAAAGGGAGGAGCCCACCTGCTTCTTGCTATGTCATCATGGAGTCTACATGCACAAAGGCAACATGCAAGGATGGCAGGGCAAGTAGATAAGGTGCTTAGGTCCACTTAAGACCTTGTAGAGCAATTCAGATTTTCCAGTTCTGGAAACTCACTCATGGACTATTATAGGTGGGAAAAATACATTTCTGCCTTGCAAGAGTACTGTTATTTTGGTCTCTGCAAAATGTATATGAAAATATATACTAAATAATATACCATGCAAGACAGTTACTCCTCCTTCTACTTGAGGGAAAAGATGAGGGAAAAGTATCAGAGAAGTCAGTTGTCCAAGGTTAGCCAGTTAATGTGTGGTAGGATCAAAAGAGCCCAGTGTCCATCCTCTTTCCACTAAAGGAGGCAACCTCCTGTGAGAAAACACTATAAAATCAAGGAGGAAGAAGACATTAATTGTGCCTAGAAGGACTGATGAGGGCTTCCTGACAGAAGTGATAATTTAATGGGATCTTAATATATGGACATGGAGGATAAGGCTTTCTAGGCTAATGGAACAAAGCCAACAACAGCAGGGTGATAGGAAGCATAGAAAAGGCTCAGGAAAAGCTCGTGATTCATTTTTCGTAAGTAATCACTATTGCTTCTTGGCTTTATTTATTCAATATATATTTCAGAGTACCAACCACAAAAGTAGGCACAGAGCAAGAGGTACAGCAGTGAAAAAAAGATATCTACAAATTCTCAAGCACATGCAAAGATGATACTACTGGACCACAGAAAGGTCTAAATCTCATATCAATCAAACAAGGTCTTCTTAATCAGACTCAGCCTTACCCTTCCAGCCTCATGCTACACTGCTGCTCTAAGCTTCAGCCACACAGAAGTCAGGACATAGGAGTTTCCAGATGTATGCTCTTTGCCCATACTGTTTCCTCTCCCTAAAATGTATTTACTCTTCAGAGAGCCAGCTAAAATTCTACCTTTCCCTGACTTCCTCAAATGAGATGGCTCTTTATAGCATATTCCCTTAAAAAAGTTTCCAAACATCTTGGTTCATTCATTTATTCAGCCAGCCAATCGAGCAAAAATATGCCAGTTTATAGAGGTACAATGGTGGGAAAGATGAAGTAAATTTTCCCTATGTGCTTGAGGTGTTTATATTCTCGGAAGAAGTATCAGTCATTAGAGAACAGTTATAAGGTGTGTGTATGTGTGTATGCACGCACACGATTAGCCACTCAGTTATGTCTGTTATAAGGTAGCATGAGAAATTCGGGGGCTTCCCAGGTGGTGCTAGTGGTAAAGAACCCACCTACCAATGTAGAAGACCTAACAGACATGGGTTCCACCCCTGGGTTGGGAAGATCCCCATGCAGGAGGGCATAGCAACCCACTCCAGTATTCTTGTCTAGAGAATCCCATGGACAGAGGAGCCTGGCAGGCTACAGCCCACAGGGCCACAAAGATTTGGATACAACTGAAGTGACTTAACACAAACACATGATAAATTCTATGAAGCGAAAGCAGAATCTGAAGTAGAAGCATCTACAGGGGATACTATGCCTAACCTTAGCTTCTCTGAAGAAGCATTAGTTAAAGCTGAATCCTTTTGGATGAGTTAGAATGAACCACGCTGTCACTATGCATTATCTGCTAGATTCCTTCCAATAGACCATGAGAGACCCTGCTTTTTAAAAGCATCCTGTATGATTAAAGAAACAACACGAGGACTAAATGCTGGCTCAGATTAATTCTAAGTGTGTTACACTGTACTGTAGTGAGTATCTATAGCTTTACATCATGCTCCTTGTATGCAGTATTTCCTCCCCTACCCTTCACCCCTTCAGTCTATCATGCAGACACTTCTTCAGGTGCCTGCTAGCATCTCTCAAATTTTAGGGTGCATAAGAATCACCTGGGATGCTTGTAAAAACATGTAGACTCCTTGGCCCTTACCTCAGAGATTCTGATTCTTTAGGTCCAGGGTGGGGCTGGAGATTCTGCAATTCTAGTAATCTGCCTGGGAAAATCTGAGGCTACCAGTTCAGAGACTGCCATTTGAGTAGCAATGTCATAGAGAAACTACACAAATCCTTCCCGGGACTTTCTATGTTGCTCTTAACCTGCTCTGCCAGGCCGAGCTCCTTGGAGCAACAGGGGCTTCTCTGCCTCGGTATGTGCGGCGTGTACCTTCAGAGTGACTCACATCCATCCTCACATTCTTCTCTTGGCCAACTGTCACTTTCTCTCCATTTCCCACCTTAGGTCTGATATGACAAGCCCACGTGCAGGGAGTGAGGGGTATGTTGATGAACAGTTCTGAGTAGAGTGGCCAGCAAAGTGCCCTCTCTAAGGGAACCACAAGGAAAAAAGATTGAAGTCGATTTCTGAACAGGTAAGTAGATCAGCTGTCTTCTACCTATTTCTTGATTTTTTTAAAAAAGGAATTATTCCAGCTTATATGGGGAGTATTACAATTTCACGGAAAGAAAATTATAGGAGAATCAGTGAACTTTTAAGAAAACTTTCAGTATTGCTTGCATTTACCTCCATGTTGTCATGTAAAAGAAACTTCAAATTTAACAAACATTTAAGGGACATGAGGACAGGGACCATGTGTTCCACGTGAACATACCCCACAATTTCCTAGGAGAGCGATGATTATTTAGATGATTTAAAAATACTTAAGACTAAGAAGATGGAAATGAAGCCAACTCATAAAAGTTAGGAGAGTAATTATATCATTAATTAGATAATATATATAAAACACCTAGAATAAAGTATCCCTTCAATAAATATTAGTTTCTTCATCTCTATTTCTTTCTTAATATCTAGAAGAGCTCTGTCCGATAGAACTTTCTGGAATGATGACTATATTCTATATCCACACTGTTGAATATGGTACTCACCATGTTGGCTACTGAGCACTTCAAATGTGGCTAGTAGACTGAGGAACTTAATTTTAAATTTTATATTATGTTAATAAATTTAAATAACCACATGAGGCTTATGGCTACTGTCTTGGAGAGAACAGGTCTAGAAGCTTGGCCCCTAATATGTCTCTATCCGTTGAACTGATTCTTTTCCTATAGATACATTTCCTATGCATATGTTTAAGGTGAACAAGTGAAAAGGGCAGTTGCCCCAAGTCCAGACCAAAAGGTGTGGGGAAAGAACAAAGACAGCTGGATCCAAATCAAAAAAGGAATTTCTGCCATACTGACTAGCTTTTCAAACTTTAATATGCATATCAATCACTGGAGTTCTTCTTGAAAACACAGATTTAATAAGTCTTCAGTGGGAACTTAAGATTCTGTGCTCATAAGCTTCCAGCTAATAATGATGCTGCTAGTCAATGGGTCTCATTTCAAATAGCAAAGATCTAGATGGAGGTAGGCCATGGACCTACCTAACTGCTATTGGCCCTGCCGGTGAACCAGCTATTTCTTGTCTCAGGAGCTCCAGATTAAGTCAAAGGCATGCTCTGTTTTATCAAAGGGACCCGTCCACCCAGTCGTACAATGAACAATTATTAAGCATCTTCTATATCCTAGGAAGAAAGGACCAGATGTCATGATCTTCGTTTTCTGAATGTTGAGCTTTAAGCCAACTTTTTAGCTCTCCTCTTTCACTTTCATCAAGAGGCTTTTTAGCTCCTCTTCACTTTCTGCCATAAGGGTGGTGTCATCGGCATATCTGAGGTGATTGATATTTCTCCCGGCAATCTTGATTCCAGCTTGTGTTTCTTCCAGTCCAGAGTTTCTCATGATGTACTCTGCATAGAAGTTAAATAAGCAGGGTGACAATATACAGCCTTGATGCACTCCTTTTCCTATTTGGAACCAGTCTGTTGTTCCATGTCCAGTTCTAACTGTTGCTTCCTGACCTGCATATAGGTTTCTCAAGAGGCAGGTCAGGTGGTCTGGTATTCCCATCTCTTTCAGAATTTTCCACAGTTTATTGTGATCCACACAGTCAAAGGCTTTGGCATAGTCAATAAAGCAGAAATAGATGTTTTCCTGGAACTCTCTTGCCTTTTCCATGATCCAGCGGATGTTGGCAAGGCACATATTATTATTCTAATTTAACAATAATAAAAGAGTGGTTTTGATGGATAATTTGATTTAACCAAAACTTAGGCAAGTACTAACTAGCAGACAGAGGTGGGCTTAGAACCCAGTTGCTTCTGAATTCAAAGCCTAGTCTCTCTCATTAGACTCATTACACAAAGTGTGATGCAAAGTATGATGCACAATTGAACATCAGCTTCACCTGGAAGCTTATTAGAAATGAAGACTCTCAGGCTCCATTTCCAAACCTACTAAATCAGTATCTGCTTTTTACAATCTCTAGAAGGTTTTTACCTACATTAATATTTGAGAAATACTATGATATTCCATCTTTTGCCTTTTAGAGCAAAATAACAAATGGAAAGGGATCGGCTGAGTGTAGCATTTGAGAAATGGATTTAGATTGGCTAGATTGGATGGTGGACCAAATATTGATAGCTTTGCGTCTATTGCTAAATTCCTCTTGCCTGATGGGCATAGTTAAGCCAGTATGAAGCTGTTTTCTGGCAGATAAAGATTTTTCATTTCTAGATAATATTACAAATCCAGCAGATAAAAATATCAACAACACAGTTTTAAGTGTTCATGGGAAAAACCACAAAAAGAAACAAACTTGGTTGCTGAAAACTAAAAATACTAAAACGGACTTCCCAGGTGGCTCAGCAGTAAAGAATCTGCCTGCCAATTCAGGAGATGTGGGTTTGATCCCTGTGTCGGGAAGATCCCCTAGAGAAGGAATTAGCAACCTACTCCAATATTCTTGTCTGCAAGAGGAGACTGGTGGGTCGCAAAAGAGTCAAACCCAACTCAGCAAATGCACTAAAATCATCAAATTCTTCCAAACTATTTCACCACTAGAATAGTTCAAAGAAACAAACAATTCTGCTTTCTCTCCATTCATGGATAATTCTGAAAAACCATCCAATTAAAAGTGAACAGTAGGCTAAATCACAAGAGTCTATTATTGTACAAAGTGACTCAAATAAATTCATGCCTAACTGGCCAGTTCTATGACTAAGCGTTTGGTCATCCCATCTCCACAATACAGCAACTTCCTCCTCAGAAGGCTCTTATTCTAGGTTTCCTGCCCCTGGGATCAATCAGAAATGCCATTTATTAACCTCGCTCAATAACACCTCCTAGTCTCCAGCCCATTCTTTGCCTCCCAACTGAACCTAACCGCTAATTTGATTGCTTCTCTATGTCCCTGAGTCCACATTATCTTTTCTCTCATTCCCTTCTCTTCTCACCAACCTGCACTCACACTGCCAGCCTTTCTCTCGTCTGTTTTATCACCATTAAACTCCTCTATTGTCCTCCGCCCCAGAGTTATAGCTCTATCTGCACCCAGTGACCTTCCACATTTAAAGTGCTCTATAAAAATCTCACTGGGAATATTATAAGAATATTATGATGGTTTTTAAATAGCTTTTATATAAATGATCTTCTTGGAAGTCAATATCAATATGATGGATGAAACTACTAAGGACTCTCAACATTTTTGTAACCTCTTTCCTCTCCTTCTCTCTCTCCCTCACTTTCCTGGAAGGGAAGACACAGTTCTGAAATTTCTAGAACAAATTTCCTTGTCTCCAAGATTATTTCTATCTCTGGAAACAAAGTTTCAGACAACAAAGTGTCTCACAGGGAAGTAAAATCATCATACTGCCAATACTTCCTGGATGTTCCTTTTATTTTTCTATATCTTTCCTTAAACATCCTCAATAATGTAGACAACCATTCCCTGTGTCAGTTGAATCAGGTCCCTTTGACATTTTAATCGTTTATTCCTCCTAATAATTTTAAAGACCAAGATTCCTTGTTTTTTAACTTTTTTTTTTTTTTTTACAATGGGTCATATATACATTCTTAGCAATTTTTTTTAAAGTTTTGGTGAAATTAAACAAGAAGTTAGTTTCCTGTTCAGCAAATATTCACTCTTTCCTCCACTTTGAACCTAGCAATATGACTTGCTTTAGCCACTACGGTGTTAGTGGATATGATGTGAGCAGAGGCTATATCTGGCTTGTGTCTTGGGTGTGTCCTCTTTCATCACAGTGAAAATAACATACTTTGGGTAGTAATGTCCCACCCCCTGGGCCCCAGAATCAAATATGTGAAGCATTAATACCCCAGCCAACCTGGCAATCTTCAGCCTGAGGCAGCTAGCTCAGCCAACCAGCAAACTCTTATGGAAGAAATAAATACTTACTGTTATACATCATTGGTTTTGTGGTTGCTGGTTACACACCAAAAACTGACTGTTACGTGGAGTAACAGTAAATGCTAGACCAAACTCTACCATTTTCTAGTTGAGCTAGAATAACTATATCTGTAAGATGAGAGGTTTGCATCCATTGAAATCCAAGTTACTTAACAAGATTCAAAACTCATGATTTTTGAGTTTACCACTTCCCACGGTATATTTCCAGAAAACAGGTCTAAATATAACCACTATGAAATGAACACTAAAGAGAAATGGAGGAAAACAACATTCTAGCATCTCTCTAAATTTATTTTCCTAAAGCAAGAAGAAGGGTATTTGTTTGGATGGTGTTGATCATAGAACTCAGAGGAGTCTGAATTAAGGGAAGGAAAGAAGCATGATTATAGTTAGGAGACGAGGTTTCCATGCCAACTGGCTACAGAATACAGAGAGAACATGCTACCTTTCCACCAAGTCAACCTCCGGGACCTGGACTTACAGGTAACACACAGGCGCTACTCACTCTGAACCTCTAAAAACAGAGCATTTTTCATACCTGTCATAAGACAAAATTCGGTATATAATGTGTGATGTGCTCAGTCAGTCGTATCTGACTATTTTCAACCCCATGGACTGTAGCCCTCCAGGCTCCCCTGGCTATGGAATTCTCCAGGCAAGAATACTGGAGTGGGTTGCCAAGCCCTCCTTCAAGGGGATCTTCCCAACCCAGGAATCAAACCCATCTGTTACATCTTCTGCATTGGCAGGTGGGTTATTTACCACTGAACCACCTGGGGAGCCCTCAATATATAACGGGGAAGCATAAAATGATGGAGTGAAACATGGAAACTACACAGTGTTGAAATGGGATTTTCGCTTCTTGCTTTTCTCTCACTGATTTCAACTTTCATATAGGGGATTCCTGTTTATCTGCTCAGTTCAGTTCAGTTGCTCAGTCATGTATGACTCCTTACGACCCCATAAAACGCAGCACGCCAGGCCTCCCTATCCATCACCAACTCCCGGAGTTCACTCAGACCCGCATCCAGTTATGCCATCCTGCCATCTCATCCTCGGTCGTCCCATTCTCCTTCTGCCCCCAATCCCTCCCAGCATCAGAGTCTTCTCCAATGAGTCAGCTCTTCACATTAGGTGGCCAAAGTACTGTTTTACTAGCATGTGAGATGAGTGCAATTGTGCGGTAATTGGAGCATTCTTTTGCATTGCCTTTCTTTGGAATTGGAATGAAAACTGACCTTTTCCAGTCCTGTGGCCACTGCTGAGTTTTCCAAATTTGCTGGCAGATTGAGTGCAGCACTTTCACAGCATCATCTTTCAGGATTTGAAACAGCTCAACTGGAATTCCATCACCTCCACTAGCTTTGTTCGTAGTGATGCTTTCTAAGGCCCACTTGACTTCACATTCCAAGATGTCTGGCTCTAGGTTAGTGATCACATCATCATGATTATCTGGGTCATGAAGATCTTTTTTGTACAGTTCTTGTGTGCATTCTTGCCACCTCTTCTTAATATCTTCTGCTTCTGTTAGGTCCATACCATTTCTGTCCTTTATCGAGCCCATCTTTGCATGAAATGTTCCCTTGGTATCTCTAATTTTCTTGAAGAGATCTCTAGTCTTTCCCATTCTGTTGTTTTCCTCTATTTCTTTGCATTGATTGCTGAAGAAGGCTTTCTTATCTCTTCTTGCTATTCTTTTGAACTCTACATTCAGATTTTTATATCTTTCCTTTTCTCCTTTGTCTGTACTATGCTTGTCTGTACTATGTCTCATTTAAGGTTCTAAACTACCATGACTTCATACAACAATGAGTTTATCTGAGACATTCATGCATAAGAACTTCAGTGACCCCTTCACCAGTGGCTTCATTAATGTAAAACCACTTACAGAGTTTTAAGATCCTTTAATTTAGTTTCCTTAAAATAAAAAAAACGCTGAATTTCCTTTGAATATCTTTTGTACCTTTACTAGACGGTTGCTTAAAACTTTTCTTTGACCTCAGATTTCCTCCTGTTGTTTGACTGCTATTTGCATGTATGCCAGGGAGTCATTTCTGCAAGAATCATATATTTCTAAAACCAAATTTGCTAACTGGCAAAATTAATACACTAACTTATAATGAAATTATTTTTGAGGAGGACTTAGTTAAAATGTCATGTAGGTAATATTTTAAAGAAAGAAATATTCTTATGCAACATGACTGAAATGCTCTAGGGAACTCTGAAATTGTTTCTTCATTAAAAATGACTGAAATTATGTGAACAACTAAAACGTGAGACAGAAAAGAGGAAAACAAAGCATATAACACCAGGGAATGAGAAAATAGACCACAAAAGGAACAGTGATTTAAGGTCACTCAGTGAATCAGGAACAAAGAGGAGGGTTAGACCTATGTCAATCTCAATGTCTACTCAATCTTCCATTTTTCAATACACAATATATTTATAGTTGAGACTTGGGGGAAGATATTAATATTTAATGTTCTCTTGGAGTCTAGCATGTTACTTTATAAGTGTTTACTGAATAAAATAATAATAAACCCTCATTAAGTAGAAGTTAACAAAGCATAATTTCACATACATAACCTCATTAAGATCCTCACCAACACCTCGGGGGTTGATATTGCAATTCCTATCTTATTGATCAATTTAGGTCCAGAAAGAGTAAATGAATAGCTCAACAACACATTGCCATGAGAACTGGGATAGTTTAACCATATTTAGCAAACTTCCCTAAAGATCCTACTCTTAAGGAAGCTCAAGGAGGGCTTGGATTATGTACAAAAATGTTGAAGATAATTTTTAAAAATCTCTTTGAGGAATTCAAAATCAGATATTAAAATTGATATTTAGAGTATGCATCTTGTGATGACTTGGTCAGGTGGGATGGGAGGGGGGAGAGAGGCTCCCAAAGGAGAAGATATATCTATTTATTTATTTATATATCTACATATATATCAATAACCTTAGATATGCAGATGGCACCACCCTAATGACAGAAAGCAAAAAGGAATTAAAGAACCTCTTGATGAAGGTGAAAGAGGAGAGTAAAAAAGCTGGCTTAAGACTCAACATTCAAAGCACTAAGATCATGGCATCCAGTCCTATCACTTCATGGCAAATAGATGGGGAAAAAAGTGCAAACAGTGACAGACTTTATTTTCTGGACTCCAAAATCACTGCTGATGGTGACTACAACCATGAAATTAAAAGACACTTGCTCCTTGGAACAAAAGCTATGACAAACCTAGACAGTGTATTACAAAGCAGAGACATAGCTGACAAAGGTCTGTATAAACAATGCTATGACTTTTCCAGCAGTAATAGACATTACTTTGCCGACTAAGGTCCGTCTAGTCAAGGCTATGGTTTTTCCTGTGGTCATGTATGGATGTGAGAGTTGGACTGTGAAGAAGGCTGAGCGCTGAAGAATTGATGCTTTTGAACTGTGGTGTTGGAGACGACTCTTGAGAGTCCCTTGGACTGCAAGAGATCCAACCAGTCCATTCTGAAGGATATCAACCCTAGGATTTCTTTGGAAGGAATGATGCTAAAGCTGAAAGTCTGGTACTTTGGCCACCTCATGAGAAGAGTTGACTCATTGGAAAAGACTCTGATACTGGCAGGGATTGGGGACAGGAGGAGAAGGGGATGACCGAGGATGAGATGGCTGGATGGCATCACTGACTCGATGGATGTGAGTCTGAGTGAACTCCGAGAGATGGTGATGAGCAGGGAGGCCTGGCGTGCTGCGATTCATGGGGTTGCAAAGAGTCGGACACGACTGAGCGACTGAATTGGACTGAACTGAATGTATGGATGTGAGAGTTGGATTATAAAAAAAGACTAAGTGTTGAATAATTGATGCTTTGAACTGTGGTGCTGGAGGAGACTCCTGAGAGTCCCTTAGAGAGTATGGCAATCAAACCAGTCAATTCTAGAGGAAATCAACTCTGAATCCTCATTGGAAGGACTGACGCTGAAGCTGAAGCTCCGATACTTTGGCCACCTGATGCAAAGAGCTGACTCACTGGAAAAGACCGTAATGCTTGGAAAGATTGAGGGCAGGAGGAGACAGGAGCAACATAGGATGAGATGATTGGATGGCATCATCAACTCAATGAACACAAGTTTAAGCAAACTCTGGGAGATAGTGAAGGACAGGAAAGCCTGTGTGCTGCAGTCCATGGGGTCATGGAGTTGGACATGACTGAGCAACTGAACAACAACAATATAGAACCTAAAGGGATAAGGTGGGGAGGGAGGTGGGAGGGGGATTCAGGATGGGGGGGCTACACTTGTATACCTATGGCCAATTCATGCTGATATATGGCCAGAAATTACAATATTGTAACTATCCTCCAGTTAAAATAAATTAATATTAAAAGTACTCTTAAAACCAAAAAAAAAAAAATCCAACAATAATATATATAACTGACCCACACTATTGTATGGCAGAAAACAGCACACTAATGCAATTATCTTCCAATTAAGAAATACATTTTTAAAATATCAAAGAATTGATATTTAAGAGAACAAGAATACTTCAATTAATTTGTTATATTTGGCCGATTTTACTAGCTAATTAGTTGGGAAACCAATCCAGCATGTCTGTTCAAAACTCTTAGATTCTTATTGGCAAATTATTTGTACATGAAGGCATCTGGAAGTGAGTCATGAGAACCCTAAAGAAGATCCCTCTCCCAAGGGTATTGAAGCCTCTGTGACAGATTGTCTTCCATCCAAAACTGCATGTTGCCAAGGGCTAAGTGAGAAAACTTTGTTCTTAGGCTGAGAGGTAGAAAAGAAGGGAGGGAAGGTGGAAACAAGTGGTCACAAGATCAGAGTTAAGTAAGGCCTCACACTCTACAGCCAGGACACCCAGGTTCCTTCTTTGCTCGGCTTCTTCCTGTGCAATTCTGAGACAGTTACTTAATCTCTTTATTACTCAGTTTTCTCATCTGTAAAATGGAGAAATCCATAGTACCTGTCTCATAAGGTTGTTATGAGGATTAATTGAGTTAATATTTGTTAAGCACTTAAAACAATGTCAGGTATACAGTAATCCAGATAATTGTTGTTGTTTAGTCATTAAGTCATGTTCAACTCTTTTGTGACCCCATGGACTGGAGCCCACCAGGCACCTCTATTCTGGAATTTTCCAGGCAAGAATATTGGAATGGGCTGTCATTGCCTTCTCCAGGGGATCTTCCCGACCAAAGGACTGAACCCACATCGCTTGCATTGGTAGGCAGATTCCTAACCACTGAGCCAGCAGGAAAGTCCAATCCAGATACAAATCTTTGATGAATAAAGGAAAGCAGAAAGAGTGACAGAGAGGATAGGAACATTATGTGTCTTTAATAATTGCTTTGCTTCCTTCCAACAGAGTCCTTTACTTTCCACAACTGAGGCCACTTGATTCCTACCAGTAAGCTTAACCCCATTTCCAGCATGACCCCAAATGACTCTTGTTCAGAGAGATTTAAGAAGCCCTAGTTCAGTAGTTCAGGTGATTCAGCATTAAGTCAAGCTTGCTGTTATTCTTGTCCTGACCCTGTGTCCCAGTTTTAACCACTTGTCCCTGTAACCAAGTCCCAACCTTGTACTCCAGTTCTGGCTCCCCGCTCTCCTGAGGCCCAGTCTGGCTTGCAGAATCTACTCAGGACTTTCAGTTCCTCCAAGGCAGGTGTCTCCTGAAGGACAGCCTTTAGACTAGACATGCTTTGGTTGGTACACATAGAGTTTGGACTTCTGCTGAGAGTTAGTTGCCTGCAAAACTGCATAAAAAAATTCAAATTTCTGACTTCTCTTCAAAAATGGAATGATCTGGGAACTCTTGATCCCATTTCCCTTTGGGACCCACCCAGTGGAGCCAAGTTGCTGCTGCATCCCCCCACCTTTGGAAAGTCATGGGCTTTCTATTCCCTACACTCCCCCTGCTTCCTGATCCATCTGTTTCTGTGAGTTGCTTGGTCCTTGTGGGCATTAGAGGTTAGGGTCTAAGACTGAGAATAGCTAGTACTTACCAAGTACTTTGTACTCATTTAATCAAAGACTAGGTTGTATTTGTTCTTGTCCATTATGCCTGCCACCCTTCTCATTGCCTCAAACCTTTTGTCAGTAGGTATCTCAATCTGCCCCATCTTCCTAAATTACTCTGCTCTACCATATCAGTGAGGGCCACTCACGAAGCTCTGTTAGACCTCCATAAGTCAACCACTCACCCACACTGTGCTTTGCACCACTTTCCAGTCACTCCCACCCAGCCAGACTCTGTCGTTGAGAATTTTGGTCATCATCGTGGTTATATTTCAGAATAAGAACCTGGGGCTTTACTGACCTGCCTGTTCCTATTATCTCATGCTCCATGTTTCTATAAAACCATACATCTTATTGTATATTATATATAGATAGATATAGGTAGACTTTCCCTTCACAAAGTTTTGCTCCAATTCATATCAGCAGCTTAGCAAAATCCATCAAACATTTATTGATCATATATTATATCCAGATTACCCAGATTCTATCATAGAAATTGATTTGGGTATACCTTTACCAAGAAACCTGAAAAGTTTGTTTATCTTTTGACAGACAATTCAATCTCTTTTCAGTGAACACCTAAGAAACTAATATTATTTGATCATAATCAGCTTGTTTTTTTCTCATGATAGACCCTTGTGTTTTATAAAACAATGGATGAAAGAGGAAAATAATCAGCATGCCTAAGCTGTGAGTTAGCAAATTTCAAAAGAAAATACACAAAACTCATTCTATACTTCATTTCATGAGATTATCTGGATTGGTTGAAACTGAATATGTACTGTACTTTAAATTCTGTCGATTAAGTTCTACCAGTTTTTAAAGACAGTCTTAATAAAAATGTTACTTACATAAGGAATCGTGTCCAAAGTGTCCGTGTTGACAATTATAGGAGCAGGGCTGGCCTAAAAAAGAGAAGTAGAAAAAAATTTTAAATAACAAGTAGTCTATTCTGAGATAGGATCTGTTAACTTATTTAACCAAGAGCTCAACAATATTTCTTGAGAACCTGCATAGGTACTATGTCAGGTGCTAGGGGGATAAATGAAAGGACTGAGTTCCCTTTACCCTCCTTCCTTCAAATATTTGTTTGCTACATTGACCACATAATAAAATGAAGTAAGCACAGAACTGAAAAGGGAGGTTCCAGTCACTCCCACCCAGCCAGACTCTGTCGTTGAGAATTTTGGTCATCATCGTGGTTATATTTCAGAATAAGAACCTGGGGCTTTACTGACCTGCCTGTTCCTATTATCTCATGCTCCATGTTTCTATAAAACCATACATCTTATTGTATATTATATATAGATAGATATAGGTAGACTTTCCCTTCACAAAGTTTTGCTCCAATTCATATCAGCAGCTTAGCAAAATCCATCAAACATTTATTGATCATATATTATATCCAGATTACCCAGATTCTATCATAGAAATTGATTTGGGTATACCTTTACCAAGAAACCTGAAAAGTTTGTTTATCTTTTGACAGACAATTCAATCTCTTTTCAGTGAACACCTAAGAAACTAATATTATTTGATCATAATCAGCTTGTTTTTTTCTCATGATAGACCCTTGTGTTTTATAAAACAATGGATGAAAGAGGAAAATAATCAGCATGCCTAAGCTGTGAGTTAGCAAATTTCAAAAGAAAATACACAAAACTCATTCTATACTTCATTTCATGAGATTATCTGGATTGGTTGAAACTGAATATGTACTGTACTTTAAATTCTGTCGATTAAGTTCTACCAGTTTTTAAAGACAGTCTTAATAAAAATGTTACTTACATAAGGAATCGTGTCCAAAGTGTCCGTGTTGACAATTATAGGAGCAGGGCTGGCCTAAAAAAGAGAAGTAGAAAAAAATTTTAAATAACAAGTAGTCTATTCTGAGATAGGATCTGTTAACTTATTTAACCAAGAGCTCAACAATATTTCTTGAGAACCTGCATAGGTACTATGTCAGGTGCTAGGGGGATAAATGAAAGGACTGAGTTCCCTTTACCCTCCTTCCTTCAAATATTTGTTTGCTACATTGACCACATAATAAAATGAAGTAAGCACAGAACTGAAAAGGGAGGATGTGAGGATTTGTGCAGTGTAAGAGGCAATGACTTCTAATAACTTTGGCAAGGAGTTAAACATTTCTTTATGAAATGGCTGTGCTAAAGGATTTTGATTTTTCTCTATGGAAGCAAAATTAAACCTAACACTATAACTCTTTTATTTAAACTGGCTTTTGTGAGGACATTGTATACAATGCAAAATAGAAGCATTCACTTTTTGACATTTTACATATATTCACCTATTTTGCATGCTGTGTCAAATTTTTTTCTTTATCATTTATGTACCTTTGAAAACCTGCTTTAGAAACCCTTAGGTAGAAAATTAAAAATTAGTCAAACATGGCAGAAAATCGTATTAGATATGCTAAAGTTCTTGGAAAAAAAAAAAAACTACAAAATGCAGCCATTCCTTTTAAAGACGAGTAGGAATCTGTATAAAACTGATGTAGGAGTGCTACAAGCCAAGTCATTAGAAAATAAGAGATTGCAATCTATTTGCATCAGCCAATCTGACTTCATGAATATTGAGCAGATCTATTTTCTAGTTTCTAGACTTTTCACAGCAACTTTTCCTTCATCCCCCAAAGGATCTTTAATCTTCCCAAATTGCAGATTTCATTTAGATAGAGGAAATGGTCTCACCATGATTAATCGGGAGCTGTCCTATACGACACGGTAGTTTGCGCAAGTGCTCAACTTTGGGGACATTTCATTAACTGTGCCCTCTGGAGTTAACAAGAGTTAACAGCTTTCTAATGTCAATCTATGCCTATGGGATCCTAATCGAAAGACAAAACAAATGGCAATCCAGCAGATTTTATATAGAACAGGGTTCCAAGTTTTAACTAAAAGCATTGGTCGTTGAAAACACGACCCTGCTACACATGTCTACATACTGGGTCAACTAAACATTCATGGTTTATTTGTTAACTCCTAATAACAAGTACTTTGTGGGTAAACATAGGCTTTGGAAAAAGTTTCCACTGGAACCTACCCCCAAACTGTTAAGAAGCCTGTAGCATAGGGAGATGAACATGAGGTTTGGAGTCAGAAGACCTGGGCTTGGGTTTAGTTTAACAACTTCCTGATTATATGATTTGGGGGCTCAGCAACTTCTTGGTAATCTGATCTGGGGGCAAGGCCACTCACTAACTCTCTTTGCCTCATTTTCCTTCTCTGTAGAATGGAAATAGAAATAATCACTTTCTAAAAAGGTTGTCTGAAGAATAAATGAGGTGATATATTTGAATGGGCTTTGTAAATGTAAATTTCACAATCAATATTAAATATTGTTACTAGCTAATGCCCTTAAGATGGGCTATCATAAGGATACAATATTACTGGATGGTTTGTGCATTGTTTCTGCCCCTGTAATCTCAATACTCTGCTAGTGGCACAGTTGCACTAAAGAGAACTGATTAGGTCGTGAAAATTATCATTTATTAAATACATATTACTTGCCCATTTATAATAATATGCATATATATCCTCATATAATCTCCACAAAACCATACTGATGAGGCATTATTAATATCCCTATGATACAGATGAGAAAACTGAGGTTCAGAGGAAATGAGAGCTGAGCTTTCACGGTAGCCTTTTGGACCTCAAAGTCCATTTTTGCACACTAAGCTGTTCTATGAGTCCATTACCTAGGAGTCTCTACCATTGGAGTTCTACAGTTATTTGAGCTCTCTAACTAGGCCAGCCAGTAAGACCCAGGCAAATTAAAGACCACCTTGAAGGTAGAAAATGCTGTAGGGTCTTGAACAGTAGGTATTGAAAGCCACCAGGTAATTCCTTGATGGTTTCTGGTTTTTCGTTTTGATGATATTTCTTCTATGCTTTCTAATTGGCTTCTGGGGCTGCAAAAGATTTGCATCTTGTCTCCTTGACTAGACTACTGAAAACTTTCTGAGTATCATACCCAGTACTTGTATTTCTCCTTGTTATCTACTATACTTTGATCAAAAAATATGCTTTCGCTTGATTTGGGAGTTTCAACTCATTTTACCCTCTTATAAATTGCATTCATGTGGTCTGGAAATAAATTTTATACATAGATCCATTCCCTATACAGCACCATTTATCACTTTTTATGTTTCTGTTGCTATTTTCCATTTCATGTATGTAAATTTGGTCTTTCCAGTTAGACACTTGCAACCACAAGGATTATTTATTTTCCTAGAATTTTTCACAGCACCTAGGTACACAGAAAGAGCTCAGTAAATACTTAGGAAATATCGACTAAGTGAAGCTATAAAGTATAGTACATAGGAAATATCTCTTTGTAAGATTTGGAAAGCATTTCTGAGATAATCTTATGTTACCAACAAAACTGTGATGACTTTCTAATATCTACTATCATCTTCTTTTTTTAACCAGTCATTAAAACTGAATTATCCAGTTTTTTGAAATAATAATTAGTTCATAAATGCAGGATGTAAAGTCTGTGAACCTTGAAGTACAATCTGTATAATGTGAAAAGCTCATTGTTCGTTCTTGGTGCTAAAAAGATCTAGAAGTGCAGTTAATTCCTACATCTATGACAGTCACTAAAAATGCATGAACAAATGTTTGTGGGTTGTGTGAGCACACACATACATCACATATCGCTGACACTGGCAACTCCCTGATGTGAGTGCCAAGGAGACGCCAGGGTGGGCTGTTCTGAATAGCACAATACCCGCACTGAGCTGCTACATGAGGCTTTCTGAAAATCCCATTGCTCTGCTGCAGAACCCTCAGAGCCCTCCCCAGACCATTCTCTCAGAAGCTTCTTATAATCTGCCGGGTGCTCAACGGCGCACAGTAGCAGAGAATAAGTGCCCAAGTGGGAGCAGAACAGAGTCCAGGAGAATTCTAGGTATGGTCCACGAATGTGCTTCTCTCACCAGATGTTGCGTTGGTTTGTCCTGCTGCCTGTTTCTTTTCTCACCTTCGAGACCATGTGAGTCTGTGCCTAGTTTGGTTTCTGCATGTGAAAACCAGGTCCCCAGGTACTTTGATAGCTAAAGTACTAAGCGTCATCTCCACACTACCTTGCCATACACATCTTCTCTCTCCATACTGCATATCCTCTTTAGTGAAACCCCTAAATCAAATGAATGATTTAGCAGATGTCAGCATTTCCCTTCAAGTTGTTGATTCCATTAACTGGAGAGAGTTATCAGTATCCAATATGATAAAGGAAGACCTTTAAATCAGAAGCTTAAAGGCTTGTCTGAATGTAAACATAACGCTTAAGAAAATGAATCTCATTTCAGTTCAGTTCAGTCGCTCAGTCATGTCTCTTTGTGACCCCATGAATCGCAGCACACCAGGCCTCCCTGTCCATCACCAACTCCCGGAGTTCACTCAGACTCGCGTCCATCGAGTCAGTGATGCCATCCAGCCATCTCATCCTCTGTCATCCCCTTCTCCTCCTGCCCCCAATCCCTCCCAGCATCAGAGTCTTTTCCAATGAGTCAACTCTTCTCATGAGATGGCCAAAGTACTGGAGTTTCAGCTTTAGCATCATTCCTTACAAAGAAATCCCAGGGCTGATCTCCTTCAGAATGGACTGGTTGGATCTCCTTGCAGTCCAAGGGACTCTCAAGAGTCTTCTCCAACACCACACTTCAAAAGCATCAATTCTTCGGCGATCAGCCTTCTTCACAGTCCAACTCTCACATCCATACATGACCACAGGAAAAACCATAGCCTTGACTAGACGGACCTTAGTCGGCAAAGTAATGTCTCTGCTTTTGAAAATGCTATCTAGGTTGGACATAACTTTTCTTCCAAGGAGTAAGCGTCTTCTAATTTCATGGCTGCAGTCACCATCAGCAGTGATTTTGGAGCCCAAAAAAATAAAGTCTG